>ML778034.1:397361-462331 GCA_009831015.1 Picea engelmannii
AGCCATCACTGACACAAGAATTCTCCAACTGAGGAATAGATCCATTTCAGAGTATCTCATTAAATGGAGGAAACTACCGGCTGAAGATTCCACTTGGGAAGATGAGTCTTTTATACATAAGCATCCAGAGTTACTCAAGCGTTTCGGACAACACTTCTCTCAAGGGGAGGGGCATGTTAAGCCCTAATATTGGCTCATTACCACTTAATTGGGGCATATTAGATTAGTAATGTTATTCTATTTATGTCAGCTTTAGGCCATTAGTTGTAATTTAGATTAGTAATGTTATTTTATTTATGTCACCTTTAGGCCATTAAACCTCCTAGTCTCCTATATATACCAAGGAGACATTTTCATTTTGAATCATCTTGGACTTGAACATTTAAGTGGGGTAAAAGGAGGTTGCCCCCTCGAAGAGGCTTATTATCTAAAATTATCTCTTTTTCAAGGCGTTGAGTACTTTTCCTGAGGTTTTTCTATGCTATATTAATGTTTGGTTCTTAACAAAGGGTCCATAGACAGTATGGAAAATTATTATCCTTCACTCATCATCCATACACAAAAAAGAGGGGAATTTGAATCTATAGGTCTTTAAACACCGAAGTGACGACCATCAATTCATCTCCTGGCTGACTACTTAGGTAAGGACTGATAACTAAATGGATAAGTGACAAAAGATAAAACCAAAATCTTTTCATAATAATCAATAAAAACCACACATTGAATTCATTGAAATCGGAAGTTGGGTTCACCAAGGGACTATCATTCAACTCATAGGTTTATCATTCACAATGCACATCAAAGAAGAAGATGGAAAGACTAGACATTCAACCATGAATCAATCAACTCAAATATAAGTAAGGGGTCCATAGACAACATGTCGAATTATTATCCTTCACTCATCATCCATGCACAAAAAAGAAGGGCATTTGAATCTATACGTCTTTAAACAACAAAGTGACGAATGTCGATTCGGCTCCTAGCCGACTGCTTAGGAACAAAATGATGACTAAAGGGATAAGTTACAGAAGATAAAACCACAATATTTTCATAATAATCAATAAAACCCACACATAGAAGTCATTGGAATCAGAAGTTGGGTTTGCTAAGGGACTGTAATTCAACTCAGAGGTTTATCATTCACAATGCACATCAAAGAAGAAAACGCAAAGACTATACATTCATCCATGAATCAATCAACTCAAAGACAAGTAAGGGGTCCATAGACAGCATGGAAAATATTTATCATTCATTCATCATCCATGCACATAAAAGAAGTGCATTTGAATCTATATGTCTTTAAACACCGAAGTGATGATCGTCGATTCGGCTCCTCGACGACTGCTGAGGCACAAATTGATGACTAAAGGGATAAGTGACAGAAGATAAAACCTCAATATTTTCATAATAATCAATAAAAACCACACATATAAGTCATTGAAATCAGAAGTTGGGTTCGCCAAGGGTTTGTCATTCAAATCAGAGGTTTATCATTCACAATACAAATCAAAGAAGAAGACGCAAAGACTAAACATTCAGCCATGAATCAATGAACTAAAATATAAGTAAGTGATAGACAACAGGACAAATTATTATCCTTCACTCATCATCCATGCACATAAAAGCAGGGCATTTGAATCTATAGGTCTTTAAACACTGAAGTGACGACTATCGATTTTGCTCCTAGATGACTGCTCAGGAAAGGACTCATGACTAAATGGATAAGGGGTAGAAAATAAAACCACAATATTTTCATAATAATCAATAAAACCCACACAAAGAAGTCATTGAAATCATAAAGTTGGGTTCACCAAGGGAAATCAATTCATAAAAACAACAAGCAAGTGGATTCATTAAAAGTTCCCTATGGTTGGATCCACTAAAAAAACGTATTAGAGCATTTCTTTAAGATTCCTTAAAAGTTCCCTTTGGTTGGATCCACAAAGACTGCATATAATGTAATGCATTAGAATCCCCAAAACAAAGAGTTTAATCTTCATAACCTCACACACCCATGTTTTAATCACAACAAGATGAAGGTCTTGCATGAACATGGATTATATGCCATTGCTTAAAACTTCGCATTAGCATTGTTTAAATGTCATTGAGTTTTTATACTAATTCCTTTATTGTCATGTTAAATCAGATGGGATTGAGGGTTGTTTGTATTCCTAATATAAATTAATATGAGGTGGAGCAAATGTAATATTTGTGATAAGGTTATATTATATAACATATGAACTGTGCAAATTCTATATTATATATTTGGATGACTTGAGAGATTTAAGGACAAATTGTTGGATAGTTGTGGATATAGTTGGACTAAATACATAACTGTGAAATATTTTATGGTCACCTAAAGTTACATAAAGGGACCTAATTTTACTATAAACTAAGGGATTTCCACTAAGGGATACATAAAGGGACCTAATTTTACTATAAACTAAGGGATTTCCACTAAGGGATTTATACCTAATTGTTACATAAAGGAACCATATTTCCACTAAGGGATTTCTTAACTGTAAACTCCCTAACTCCCTTGATTGATATAGTTTTGAGTTTATTTGTTATTTATTATTAAACCTAACATCATATCCTGCCATGTCCAAAACCTATTTTTATCTTGAAAACAATTGTAAATCATATGAATTTTGGCTCTGGGAAAAACTAAAGCCGTTTTGAGACACTCATCAATCTTGTTATATTATATATGGATTTGAATATTTTGGTTGTAGCATTTCTATATAATCATGGAGAAATACTGAGAAAATTCAAAAGTTTTTATAATTTATAATCTTATAATTAATATCATACAACCTATCATATCCTCATATAATTAGTTATTTCCCCATTAAGAGAATGACTAAAACTAGGTACCTAATGTACATGCACAAGAGACTACTAACATGAAAGAAAATACATGCTACCTATGATTTCTTCAAACTCTAGTCAAAGCCACCTATGGATTAATGGGGGTTGTCATAAAGATGCCAATTCTTGGCTAAATCATTTGAGAATGGAGAAGGAGATCACTCTACAAAACATTGATATACCATTAAAAATACTATTAAATCAAAATTCAATAAAATATCAATACTTATGAAGAGTTTTTGTTAACTAGAAGGTAGGAATAAAATGTGGCTTCTAACATAAAAACTCCAATATGATATGGGTTTTCATTAGAAAATGTTTCTACTATGAGTGGATATATCACTAGTGTTAGTTCACATGGCCCTCATAACATTATGATTCCTTGTTTCTTCACATAGTTCCTACCATGTTTAAATTATAATAATTCAATTTTAAAGATGGATGAATGTTGAATTATTATTCTCTCTTTAATGAGGATTATTTGAAGTTTGATTTACTTTATTTATTTGTATGCATGATTATTTGTGAATATGTAAGGAACATCACTTGTTATTATTGTCCACGTGTGGGATATGTATGTGCTAGATATGCCTACATATCCAACACAAATCCAATATTATGGTTCAATAAACACATTAGTTACTAATGACTAGGTTATTAATTAATTAATTAATAAGTTGTCAATTTGAAGTTATATTATATATGAATATAAATATCATCAATACAATAAGCATTCAATAAATTTGGTCAATATGTGTGAAGTAATAAATGAGTATAATAATTGGTTCTGATTTAGGACTCTTTTATTTCTATAAATTAGACTTTATCATCCAAAATGAAGTATTCGTTATAATTATTCCTAAATAGTCAAAGGGTATCTACAATTGGAAAAGACCACCAGAGTGGAAGACTTTGGAAAAGACCACCAAAGTGGGAGACTGGTTCCTTTTTTAGCAGTTTACTATGATAAGAGTCTATGGTTTGAAAGAGAAGCCATATCAAAAGTGACTGTTGAATTTGGTTGTTCTAGAGACTGAAAAAAGTGAATTTCAATCAGTGAATGTTGATCGGATGAATTTCAAGGAAAAACCAAATCTGCACAAGTAGGTCACTAATGTCTTACACAGAGATGTGACCAAGACTCATGACAATATGTAGGACATGTTAAGCATAGGGGGAGACTTAATTACCCATTATCATTAGGTCTCACTAGATGGTTTCAATATGTGTTTTGTGAATCTAGTTTAAATATAAATGACTCTTGGCAATGAATATTTCTTTCTCTTGTTATGAAATGAGGAACACAGAAAAATGCAAAACTTGGTGTGAATTACATAATCATGTTAATCATTGAGTTTTTGAATGAATTTTTTTTTTGAGGCCTTAACTGAGGGGGCTTATATCTGGGAACCAAATCCAATATATGACCATCCATGCACAAAGTAGTGTGCTTGGATGAAATACATTCCATGTTATTTTCCTTGCATCAACAAAGAAAGGAATTGTCTCCTTGGGAAAATTGACATTCGTAAATGCAAGGTGTCTAAGGGATTGAAAAAAGTGAAATTCAAAGTGAATGTTGATCAAATGAATTTCAAGAAAAAAACAAATGTACACAAGTAGGTCACTGATGTATTACACATAGATGTGACCAAGACTCATGACAATATGCAGGACATGTGAAGCATAGGGGGAGATTTACTTACCCATTATCATTTGGTCTCACTAGATGGTTTCAAGATGTGTTTTTTCAATCTAGTCCAAATATAAATGAATCTTGGCAATGAATATTTCTTTCTCTTGTTATGAAATGAAGAACACGGAAAAATGCAAAACTTGGCATGAATTGCATAATCATGTTAATCATTCAGTTTTTGAATGAAGTTTTTGTTTGAGGCCATAACTAAGGGAGAATATATATAGAAATCAAATCCAATATAGGGCCATCCATGCCCAAAGTAGTGTGGTTGGATGAAATTAATTCCATGTCATTTTCCTTGCATCAACAATCAAAGGAATTGTCTCCTTGGGAAAATTGGCATTCATAAATGCAAGGTGTCTAAGGGATTGAGGGAATTCTTCCTTGTACACACAACAGACATACCATATGCATTCACTTGTTGAGAAGTGGTGAAATGGTATTCAAGGTGTTATAGATCAAGGTATCCCATGGATTTTATTTATAATATGAGAATCTCATCTAATAAGAACATCATTTAATGTGTAGGACTCCTTCAATATCCTCAATATTGAATAAAATTTATAATCTACTTGCATTATTAAAACCATACAACCTTGGTATTTATTTAATATCATCAAAATATTTTGAATACATTTTATAATCTAGATTCACATTATTAAAAACCTACATCTAATGTTTTGTAGCATCAAGTGCAAAAAGATTGAAAACAACATAACTTATGAAAGTGTTAATATAATTTAATGGTAAAAAAAGCATTGGAAGATACTTTGTAAGCTAAAATTTGTATGAAACTTATGATACTCTAATATTAAATATGTAAAAATGGATTTATATATTGAATTCTTAAAGATTTGAAATTTTTATAAAATACAAAAAAATTGAATTAAAAAGTTGGAGAGACTGAAATTTTTATGACATTTTTATAAAATACAAAACATTTGGATTCCCTTATGTTTCAGTTTGGGATGCCTTCCAGAGTATCCAATTGGGAGTAATAGTGAGCTCATGAATTTTTGAGGATTTGTATGGCCCCCCCCTCACATTATTCATCATATGTCATAGCTTGGCCCGAATCACTAACCTAAGGAATCTTAATAGATTGGCTAATGACCATTACAAATTACCTAAAACATAATCAATCTATGAATAGGTTGACTCATTATAGAAATACCATCATTAGCAAAGTAATATAGATTTTCTATTCATGGAAAATATCTTGAATCTTAGTGTGATTCTTAGTGTAAATGTTTGCTAGAAAACACTTTGAACCTAATCAATCTATGAATAGGTAGAATCATTATATAAATACCAACATTAACAAATTAATATAGATTTTCTATTCATGGAAAATATCTTGAATCTTAATGTTGATTCTTAGTGTAAATGTTTGCTAGCAAACACTTTGAACCTAGTTTTATTTGATCAATTCATTCTTAAGGAATTTGTCACTTGTGATTACTTCTTTTTAATAATATTTTTTTAAGAATCTTGTACACTACAAAATTGTGTTAAAAAATACGATGCACTCAATAAATAATTGTTCCATATAGATTCTTGATCTTGAACTACAATCATAAAATATAACACTAGATTATTCTTTGTCAAGTACAATGCCATATTCACTCTTTGGAATTCAATTCCATCTTACTCATGGTTGTTTATACATTCCTTCTATGTGTCTCTTGGTGTATCACCTATTGCAACATATTTTTGTACCTCATTAAAAATGAATTTATTTTCACCTAGATAAAATGAAATTTTGATCTTTTAAAAAAATTAGATTATTTTAATTTTTTGGGATACTAAGTTACAATGGTTGTCATTTTGAATTCTATGAGTTCAAAATGAGTAGAGCTAGTAACAACATTGTAGTATGACTTTTATTGGTCTTCTCCACTTCCCCGCAAATTTATCTTATCTATATCAATTATTAAAAAAATTCTTTATATAATTATTTAGCATAATTTTGAGAATTAACTCATCCTATAAATTTTTCTTAATAAATATTAATTATTTAATCGATTCTTAATCTTGTTATTGAGTATAATTTTGAAATTTCGTTTATGTTCTTTTAGGTTGCACATTTATGAAAATGAAACTACTTTCCAATATAGAAGGAAAGATACATAAGTTGAATCTAAGTGTAAAGCGTATATATTCTTTTGGTCCACCTTTATTATATTTTCATTCTTTCAAATGAGTCTTTTTGTTTATTTTTTAAATATTAGATATGTGCATGGATAGTTTTGACTTTATTTTTTAAATAATTTTGAAGTTATTTCAATTTACCAAATTTAAGGGTTCCATATTGAGTTCAAAAATATCTTTACATATTAATATCATGTAAATGAAATTCAAAGTTAGGCATGCCAATTAAATTTACAATGGGTTATACAGAAAGATGACTTCAGGTTATACATATATGTTTCACTCATCAAGCATCTTAAATGGAACACTCTAACTATATATATATGTTCCTTGGGGTTTATGCTAAATTCAAATATTTATGTTCATAAGGGTTTAAATTTCCACTTAAAAAGTAATTGCCACAAGTAACTCTAATGCTTGAATAATCATTTTGCACTAAAATTTTCAGGTTTTAATTTCTAAATAAGGGTTTTAAAAAGGGGGAAGTGAATCTATTTTCTTTCACACGGTGGCATAGGTACCTAAATTTTGGCAACATCTCCTTAATCTAAGAAATTTTTTGTACTTAAATAATATCTAATATTCACTTTGAGTAATCGAAGTTGAAATTTTCATTACAACCTACTTGACTAATCAAATGGCTCTTGTGCAAGTTGTTGTTTACCATTTGTCTCATGCTTAGGAGTTGGTGATTCTTACAAGTGCACATCCTTGGTAAAAATGATAAAACAAATATATCTTCACTCATTAATTTTGATTCCACGTTCCTAAATTCTTCTTGTCCACTTTAACTGCTAAAAGGATTAGATCTAGGTTTGATATTGGTTTATCACATTCTAAAGGAATAATTCTAAATTAAAATTCAGACAGAACTAAAATTCGAAATAGCTTTCACACAGAAGCGAAATTATAAATTTAACCTTCAGATTGAATTATAATTCGAAATAACTTCAAACATAAACAAAATTTTAAAGTAAACCTTCAGATCGAAATAACTGAACCATATATCTATCCCGCTAGACAAATTTCTGGTGGAACAACATTGTAGTGGAGAGGCCAACGACTTGGCCACATAGCTGGGCCCTCGCGGCCAAGTCACAATCCAGTGAACTGTGACTTGGCCACAGGGGCCTAGCCCTATGGCCAAGTCATTAGCGTGCCCATGGCTTGGCCATAGGGGCCGCCACCTAAAATAAATTTTAATTTAAAAATTAAAATTAAATTTGATATTACAAATTAAATATTAAAATTAAAAAAAAAAAAAAAACTGCAATTACATACCTTAAGCTCGGCCCGCTGAACTCCTGCCAACACAATATCCCGACTGCCTGCAAGAACGCCCGCCAACACGACCTCTGTGCCAACACTCATGAACTCCCACAAACACCCTATGTCCGCGCCAACACTCATGAATGCTCACAAACACAGGACCACGCACAATCACGCAGGAACGCTCACAAACGAAAAAATGTTAGAATATTGATGTGTGGTTGATATATAAACATTCTTTCGTCCGAACAATGTTTCGGCCAGAATATCTTTCGATCGAAAAAATAATGCCGAATGGAAAAAATTTGTCCGACTAAATATTTACACACAAAACAAAGATGTCATTTCACTGTACCATTCGATTTGACGTTCCACCTTTCGACCGAAAAATAGTTCGGCCAAAAAAAAGTGTCTTTCGACCGAAAAATAATCTTAGTTCGGCTGAAAAAATGTTTTTCAGAATTTTGGAGATGAGATAGTCACAAAAGTGTTACGCATATCTCTTAATGAAATTTAACAAATACATTAAGAAATTCCCTTTTCAAATTTAATAAAACTTTTTTTCAAAATTTAGAAAACTATGTTCATCACAATTTTATTCAACAACTATAAAAAGTCTATTCAATTTACTCCATTAGTCCATGAAACATGAAGGACTAATTTACATCAACACCAAACATTTCACAAATAAGTTGTAGTTGCAATAGTGAATCCATCATCTTTGACAAAAAATAAAGTGTACTGTAAAAATTTTGGCACTCTGAACGAGTTGTGGAAGATATGATATTTTATAAAAGACTAAAGAATTACTTCTATTTGGAGATCTGATATAGATCCCAACTAGATTTTGAAACATGTATGTTGTCCATAACCCTAGTTGATAAAAACAAAACAACCCATCCTAGACGAAATCCTCTTTTATTGAGAAGACCATCTCCTTTTATCACAGAAAAGACATGTGTCATGAAGAGAAGAAAATAAGGAAAGAGACCTACCATTATAATGGCATAAGAAAAGAGACTATTTATGTAAGTTTAACATTATAGAATATATCTATATAAGATTTATTCTAGCAACAACTTTATTAAGATCTATATTAAAAAATTGCTAGCATAATATATTATAAATCAACATTAAATATCTATAATAAAATTGCTAGAATATAAAAGTGGTTGATATTATATTATAAAAAATAATAAAGTATATCTAAATACATACTTTATAAAAAGTGGTTAATAAATATACAACTGGCCTACACCTATTGAGTAATAAGTATATATAGGTGTACTCCCATATTATATTTATATGTTATATCTATAATAATAATAATATAATTTTAAAGTCACCTCCAAAAACTAGGCCCCAACTTGATAGAAACTCCCGCAAGCTTAAATGGAAAGATGTGGGAGTGGTAAAGGTAAAATGATGCACAATTATATTCAGGATAATGATATGAAAATGCACGTGCAACTGGTAAGCGACAACATTATTCATTTGATGTAAAAACGCAAGTAAAAACACACTACTATTCATATGATGTAAATGATATTCATATATTTGAATGTTAACATCAAACAAGTAAAAACGTAAATGTGAATGATATTTAAATGTAAACATAAACGACTGTAAAAGGCTAGGCACAACTAGTAAAAGTGATTATATTGTATGCACAATTATATTGTATAAAATTCTTTAGGGTAGAAACACAAGAATGACTTGTAAAAAAGTAAATAAACCTAATGTATGAAAAAATCAAAATATAGTAAAAATCTTAGAAAATTGAAGCATAGTTAAAAAATATAAAAGTGAATTGGTATTGTTATGCTAATCATTTTAATAACAAACTTACATATTTTGTACATGCAATGAAGTTAATGTTTGAAATCATAGCCTTTCATTTATTGTGAAACAAATAATGTCCATTAAAATATCGTGTGTAATCAAAAGACAATTAAGTAATAATACTACTATAAATGGGAGGTTCCTCGAACATTTTATGTATTACTAACCACTATAGAGTTTTATCACCATGTACATTAGTTCCTAGTTTCATCTCTTCACTACACGTTTTTATTTTCAGCTCAATTTACAGTTTCAGTTACAATTCTAAGTATATAGGGTGGTAATGGGTAAGTTGTTGAGAATTTTTTCTTTACAAATAAAAAATGTTTTAGAAGATGTGCGTGATACATTTTTTAAGAAAAACTCCATAACTCCACAAAATAAGGCACTAGGTCTACAGTTCTAGTAGATCAAGAGATATGCTGTCCCCATTGGAGCCAATGTTAGTGTAATAGAAAATTTTAAATGGGAAATGGTTAAATTTGTGTAAATGGATTGATTCATAAGGTTGTTAATGAAAATATGATACTCTCATGCTTTTTGTGTAAATAAATTGACCCTATGGGTTGAATTATAGAGAAAAAATCTTGTGGCAACCAAAAGGAACCTAAAAGTGTGTTTTAAGTTGTTTACTCGACCATCGAAGGGGTTTATAAAGATAACGGGAGAAAAAAACTATAGGCTAAAGTAGTCAAATGAGGACCACACACCATTAATATGTAGATCAATGTTCCACAGTGTCGCACATCACGATTGGGTAAATCAATGATCCACAATCCATTTTGCATCCGGAACATGTGCACCTGACAATTATACTTTGCATTGGGATAAGAGGTTTACTCCCCAACATGCAGAAACCATTTACTGATTTGAGCAAAAATAACATCTCACACCCAAGCATCCTGCATTCAGGGTAATGACATGACACCTAAGTCACAATGACATGAAAAATGAGGAATATTGTAGACAATGGGAAAGACAAGTGGCCCTGCCACTTGGGTGCGCATATGGGCCAACCAAGTGAGAACACCTGGATATGGACCCACCCTAATCATATATGAGGTGTTGAGCTTTAATTTGATCCCTAAGAAAAGTGGCCTCACAAAAGTTCCACACAGATTACACATGGACCAACTACAACCCACCATGTGTTCGTGGCACCTGACATAATCTATGATGCCACTTAAATTCCATACACTCTTAAAATTTAAAATATGCATCGATCGAATGAAAAGGCGATGCATGGCGCCAAAATTATAAAAACATTTTATAATTTTATGACTGCATTCATTACCCTTATATCAACCTGTGTTGGACATTGAACTATTCTTTCTGCTCTGTAAGACGGCGAATCCATGATAGTGACAAAAAATCTAAGCTCTGCGATGGGATAGAACAATCGTAAATTTTTCTCTACGTTGCTGGTATAGTAATGTAATTTCCTAACTTAGTTTGTAGCTATTGAGACAACAATCTAGTTCCTGTGTTCCAGTGTTAGAAAATTGTTTTGATGGATGGTGTCTTTGCAATAGTTGTTTTCTCTTTTTGCAAATAAACATTAGTAATTGTTTGATGGACAGTGACTCCGCAATGATCATTTTCCCTTCTAGCAATTAAACATTAGCAAATCATTTGATGGGTTGTGACTCTGCCATAATCGTTTTCTTTTTAGTAAACTAAACAATCATTATGTTTAAATTGCACATTATTTTAACTAGACAATGCTGGTACATTTAAACTCATGAAATTTTAGCTAATTGATAGCAGTCGATTTACATTGATTGATTCCTGCAAATTTCATACCTGGCGAAATCGTTGACATCGGGACAGCGAATCTGTAATTTGTTTGCTTAAATGTTACAAATGTCTATCCATGTCTGCGTCTTGATTAGTGTTACCTAGCGTTGGGCCTTTATTTAAGCTGTGTTTTGTTTTTTTTTGAAATGCATTTGATTGCTTAATACCAGCTTATCACTCCTTCATTAATTGCGACCTGCGTTTTCATTTAATGATGTAGTAATTTCTCGGCAACTTACCATTTAAGGTTGGTGCGTGCACCCATTTTTCAACTGACTGCTTGATCCTTTATTAAGCAACTTTTAGCTGACAAGTGGAAAGGAATATCATGTTTTACACCGCAGTTATTTAAAAAAAAAAAAATTATGTAACATCCCGCTTTGGCACATTGAGAGAACTTATTCTTTGAGGACACTTGCTTGTAAGTGATCCAGATTATTATGCGATTAAAACTTTTGATTTTGAATATGAGGCGTTATGGGATGATGACATGTTGTTTTACTGCTTGACATATATAGGTGCTATCGACTTGATTTTATTGAGTGTACAGGGTGTTGGACCTTGAGGATGCAGAGGCATCGATGGAACCTCTTGGACTCCGGATCGAGTCAAGGAGTGTGCCATTGGGGTTTGATTGTTTTACTCTGATATTAGTGCATTTGACTAGATGATATGATGTGGATATGTTCTAGCATGATTTCTTGATGATCCAGGCTTACGATAGATTACCGACCAGACTCACATATGGAGTAAAGGGGTCGTACATGACTACCAAACATGTTTAGGGAGAGGTGTGGACAACAACCCTGCCACAACCTACTAGCACTCCTGTCATGACTTGAACTATACGTTAACGATTACCTAGTTCGAGAGGACCCACGATGCCATGAGGGAAGACTGTGACAGTCGCTCACGATGATTCTAAGGGGCGCGCAATAAGGCGAGGGCCTTATTCCTTAGAATCCCTTAGTCTCCCACAAGTTCACCTGGAGGAGTGTTGACTCTAGGGGTTATTGATGTCTACCAATCAGTTAAGAGGTGAGTGGAACCCTTGGAGCACATAGTGCCTCCTGAAGGGCACATCGGACAAAGGAACAAATGAGGCGAGTGGCACCCTTGGAGCACCTAGTGCATCCTGAAGGGCACGCCAGGTTATTGATGATAGAGGGATGAACCTAGAAGGCCTTAGGACAATTAACGTGTTAAGTATTTTTAAAACAATTTCCCTAATTGATTGTCGCCTAGTACAAAATCTAAGGTCTAAGTCTAAATTACACTAGTGATAAAATTTAGTCTACCTATAAAAAATATATATAATAAAAATAAAAGAATTAATTAAATAAATAAATAATAATATTCAAAATAAAAACAACTTAGGTGATAATTATGATCTTCATAAAATCTGTAACGTGAAGGGAGTAAGAAACTAGTTTATTCATAAAAATGAAATCTGTGGTTATAAAATGTAATGAGGGAATTAAATGTCTTATCTTTTTGATAATATAAATTTTACTAATAAAAGGGAAAGGGGTTAAATAACACTCCTACCTTTTTAGTTCTAAGTAAAAAGGGGAAAGAGGGAAAATAAAAATAAAATAGGAAACTAGGGAAAAGAGGTAACATAAAAGGGGAAAAAGGGGAGCTTAAGGGAAAAAGCGGGAAGTCAACTTAGTAAGGAATCCACATTTAAGAGCTTTCTAATTCTAAACTGATTTAGCAATTTCATAATAGGGAAAGCCTTTAAAACCTGTAAGGGAATCTAGGGACACCTAGGAGTGATTCTAGGAGTAACTCTAGGTGGGTGAGGGAAATAAAGATAATTACTTAATTAAAGAAATTAATTTATGGAGGAATGTAGGGGATGGGGGACACTTGTACGGAGAAGAATTCTTAGGAATTTATTTTAAAAACTTTAATTAAATGAAATTTTAGGAAAGAGAGGAAGTGGGAAATTATATATAATGAAGGAAGGAGAAGGAGAAAGGATCATTTTCTGTCTACATAACGTTACGCTGTAGAATTATCGACTTGAGTGATTTTCTTGTGGGAGTTGGGAGACCCATCTCGGAGAGGAGTGGTAGCTCAGCCTTGCGAGGCGAGCTGGGAGCTAGACGTAACCTCTTTATAGTGTGTGTGGCCCCTTTGGGGCTCAGGGTCTAAGGGGGAAGAAGAGTACCCCTAGCGTTGGCTGGGAGGTACTGGTGTAGTCTCGACGGTCGGTGAGCAGGAGTTGCACGGAGCACGGGATGTCGTTCAAAGCAGGCGATCAGGAAATAGTACTCTCTTTTTAGTTGTAGATTAGAATGCATTAGGACTTATATTAGGTCTACATGTTGAATTGTAAATGGAATGGTGGTTTAGATAGATAGAAGAACCATTTTTCTTAGCCTAGCTGATTGTTTCGTTGATTGATTCCCATGGCCCTCATCCCCACATGACTCGACAGCCCTGTGATTGACTATGACCCCTGAGATTGTTTTTCTTTTCGTCCCTAGCACGCCAGTCCTCGCCTGAGCAGTCGGTCAGGAGCTTGATGTACAGTTGTCGCCTTAGCATTAAAATACCTATGGATCTCAACGCCCTACTTTTCTGTGCAAGGATGATGAAGCAAAGGACGAACTCATCCATCTACCTCTATTGTTGTCTTTGGCTGAAGGTTTTCCATGCGTCCCGATGCATTGCTTTTATTCTAACTCTACCACTTGATTGTTGGCGAAGTGTTTCTTCGTCCTCAGTTTGTTTTTATCTCGTTGTTATCTAATTTTTCCCTATGTGTATATTTGGATGTATCAATTTTAACCCAGCGTTGTTATTGGATGAAATTCTTAAATTGACATGGTATTGGTATCCTAGAAGTGCGAAACGAATCCATTCACCATTTCCATTCTTGTATTTTTCCTGTTCAAAAAAAAAAAAGGGATGGGTTGATATTCCTGTCAGTTGATTTAATTTTTGGGGCCTGCGATTGCTATGCCCTTAATTTAATGAAAACATTTTATTGATTCTGGTCTGCAAGACTTTTTGTGGCCCTCTTTTACCCTCTGCGTTATTGCAATGAACTCTACATCTTTAATTCCCTCCCTAGAATGATTTACACCTGCTTTTAATGTTTTTCTTTGTGAACTTTACCTTATGTTTTTTTTTACCCTTGCGTTACCTATAGTCCCACTGGATTTTGTAGTAAATTTATGCATCTTTTCTTTTTTACTGCGCTGACTACCTTGACTGCATTCATTACTCTTATATCAATTTGTGTCAGACATTGGACTATTCTTTCTGCCATGTAAGATGGTGAATCCATGATAGTGACAATGAATCTAAGCTCTGCGATGGGATAGAACAATCATAACTTCTTCTCTACGTTGCTGGTATAGTAATGTAATTTCCTAACTTACTTTGTAGCTATTGAGACAACGATCTCATTCGTGTGTTCCAGTGTTAGCAAATCATTTTGATGGATGGTGTCTTTGCAATAGTCGTTTTCTCTTTTTGCAAATAAACATTAGCAATCGTTTGATGGACAATGACTCCGCAATGATCGTTTTCCCTTCTAGCAATTAAACACTAGCAAATCGTTTGATGGACAATGACTCTTCCATAGTCATTTTCTTTTTAGTAAACTAAACAATCATTATGTTTAAATTGCATATTCTTTTAACTAGACAACACTGGTACCTTTAAACTCACGAAATTTTAGCTAATTGATAGAAGTCGATTTACATTGATGGATTCTTGCGAATTTCATACCTGGTGAAATTGTTGACACCGAGACAACGAATATGTAATTCGTTTACTTAAATGTTATATATGTCTATCCATGTCTACATCTTACTTAGTGTTACCTAGCTTTGGGCCTTTAATTAAGTTGTGTTTTTTTTTTTTTTAAATGCATTTGATTGCTTAATACCAACTTATCGCTCCTTCATTAATTGTGACCTGCGTTTTCATTTAATGATGTAGTAATTTCTCGACAACTTACCATTTAAGGTTGGTGCGTGTACCCATTTTTCAAATGAATTCTTGCTCCTTTATTAAGCAACTCTTAGCTAATTGGTGGAAAGGGATATCATGTTTTACACCTCAATTATTTAACAATTTTTTTTTATGAACAGCTTCTACCTTAATAGCCTTGTTAGTACAATATTCAAAATGTTTAGGAAACCTTACCTTTTTCTTGGACAGTTCTTATTTTAAGTTAATTTAGAATTGTCATTCGGGTTAAATATTGACTAATGAAGACTTGCCAAAGTAATGCGAATTTGATGTTAATTAGATTGATTTAATGATTTAATTATAATGTAGATTTCCTAATTGAATCGTAGTGGATACCATTTGATTGAATTTAATGATTAAAGTATAATGTGGAATTGTCGATTGATTTGGAAGTAATGTTATTTAGAAAGAAATGAATGACTGAGGTGTAAGGTAGAATGGTCGATTGGATTTGTATTTAAATGTTATTTAGATGGTAAGTTAAAGATTATTTTATAATTTTAGACTTGCTCAATTTAGGTGGATAATCAATGTTAAAACAAGTGTAACTGTTGACTAGTTCAAAATGGATGAATGGTCGAGTCACTGACATTATAATGTATTGGGTTGTGTCTTCCCTTGTTGTCGTCCTTGGGCATTTTCGTCGACCTATTGTCGGGGTTGTGTGTGGTTTTTCTTATCGATTTTTGGCTCCTAGCACGTCCGATTATCTCTAGTCCTCAGTCCAGATAGATCACATATACACCAAGGTTATTGACGTGTCTATCACCTGGAAATGGCATGATTCCTGATGCGGGGATCATGGCATGCTCTTTTGGATAAAGTCAACGAGAACTTGGCCAAAGTCAGTACTTTTTGTGTGAGTGTTTTCGAGCATTGTAAGTTGCTATCGACACATGGGTGGAACGTCTTCATGCGTTTGGGTCGAGCACCTTGCAGTTCTAGTCTTTTTTGGAAAGGTCGTTGTGTCCAGAGGGGGATGTTATCCCTTAGCTTGTAGGCATGGCTTGGTTGCATCAGGCGTATATTCATTCCTCCTTTTTGTTTTAAGCATGTTCAACCAGTTGCTCTTGTGCCAGTGCGTAGAGTCATAGTTTTTTTTGCCTGATTAGTGTCTGTGTGTTCATCATCTAGGTGTGGTTAACCGTGTTGTCATTTCCTTCCTTCCTAGAAACAAAAAAAAAAAATGCACCTTCTGCTTCGCTTGTAGTCGTAATGATGGGGTCGTTACATATGGTATCAGAGCGGGTTCAACCCTATGACTGTGGATTGCTAGGCTTTCCACTGCAGTAAACTCATGAGTCTTAACCCTTGCAATAAGTAAAACCCTTAACGTGTCCTCGTGGAAATCGCATTTAGAGGGCACCCCTATGGGTCCCCAATGTGCAATAGCTAGTACCGTAGCATCTTTTAAGATCTCGAGAGGGATAAGTTCTAGCGTCCATGAGTGTCACAGACTTTGGTGTCATCAAATAATAGTTTTAGAGAAAGGTGTGTGCTTCACACTTCACATACATGACCTCCAGCATGAATTTCCACATGGTGGTATTTCGACTGAAGGGGAGTGCTCCTTTTTGGCAGAAGACACTCCCGCCCCTTTAGGAAATGGCCATCGACGACATGTCATGGGAACGGTTCAGGGATGGTTCCAGGGGAGGTATCTTTCTGACAAATGTGTTAAGCGTCAACTCAACGAGTTTGATGCCTTGCGACAAGTAAGTCGCCCAGTGACCAAGTACAAGGCCCATTTTGGAGCTGCTTGATATGCTCTGCACCAAGTTACCTAGAAATGTAAGGTCAAGAAGTTTGAGTTGGGCCTTTTTGTTAGAATTCATCTTCGATTCTGGGCTCTAGGAGCACTGGACCGAAGAAAGTATGTTGGAATGTGGGGAGCCACATTTCTAGTGCAACTTTACAGTGAAGAGGACTAGAGCATCTGGATCAGCTGGACCCACTACCGTGGGAGATATGGGAAAGGCCCATCAGATACATGAAGTGCTGAACAACCGCCTAGCAGAGCATCAGTCGACTGTGATCGAGACGACATGTACCGTCCCTGACCAGACCCTTAGTATTTTGATAGATCTCGGTGCTACTGAGAGTTTCATTTCTGGTGCAACGCTAAAAAGGATTAAGGTAAAGGCATTCGAACAGGATGAGTTTAGCTTCGTAGAGATGGATTCGGGAGCCAAAAAAAGGTTGGAGGAAAGGTTACGGGCTGTGTCCTTAACCTGGGAGAGTTTGTCACAAAGTCCAACCTGTATGTCATGATCCTAGGATCTTATGATGTCGTGATTGGTATGGACTGGTCGGAATCGCATGAGGCGATACTCAACTATAAGACAAAGTGGTTGAGATTAGTCAATGATGAGGGATAGAAACGTGTGATTGTAGGATGGAACTAGGGAATTTCCATAAGGTTCATCCCTCCTTACAACTACAGAAGAGCATGCGCAAGGGGTGCAAGATTTATGCGATCCTTCCGTTAAACGAGAAGGGAGTAGCATAGGTTCTAGAACACCTTCCAGTGGTGAGAGAGTTTGTGGATATATTTTGAAAGGGGTTACCTAGGATGCCGTCGGAGAGGAAATTGGACTTTACCATAGACCTAAAACTGGGGAATGAACCGATAGCAAGAACACCTTATCTGATGTCACCCCCAAACTTACAAGAGTTGAAAATGCAACTGAATGAGTTGTTGGACCTAGGACTGATATGCCCTAGTGTGTCACTGTGGGGTGCACCTGTTATTTTCATATGAAGGAAGGATGGATCGTGGAGGCTCTGCATTGACTACCATCAATTGAACAAGGCCACGATCAAGAATCAATATTTGTTGCCAAGGATTGATGATCTGTTCGATCAAAAGAAGGGCGCGACAGTGTTCTCCAAGATTGATTTGCGATCAGGGTATCACTAGTTATGGATCAAGGAGGATGATTTCCCTAAGACCTCCTTTAAGTTGAGGTTTGGACATTATGAGTTTAATGTTTTACCGTTTGGACTAACAAAATCCCCAGGGGTATTTATGAGTTTGACGAATGGGGTGTTCCGCGAGTACTTGGACAAGTTCATCCAAGTATTCATTGATGATATTTTGATCTACTCTCGGATGACAGAGGAGCATGATGAGCACTTGCACTTGGTACTACAGTGTCTGTGAGAGGACAAATTGTATGGGAAATTGTCCAAATGATCTTTTTATCAATCGAAGATTCACTACTTAGGGCATGTCATCTCCGGCAAAGGCATCATTGTGGATCCAGCAAAGGTCGAGGTTATCATGGACTGTCCTACACCTACGAATGTCCTGGAAGTGCGTAGCTTCATGGGTTTAGCAGGATACTATCGACGATTCGTCGAGGGACTTTCAAAAATAGTAAATCCGATCACAGAGTTGTAGAAGAAGAACAAGAAGTTTATTTGGATAGAGAAATGCGCGGAAGCATTTCAAAGGCTCAAGGAATTGTTGACAACCACACCAATACTAAAGGTCCCTGACATGGACACGAACTTCTTGGTATGCACTGACGCATCCAAGGAAGGCTTAGGTGAAATCTTGATGCAAGATGAACGAGTGATTGCTTACATTTCGAGGAAACTGAGAAGGCCTGAGGAGAACTACGTGACGCACGATTTGGAGTTATTAGCCATCGTATATGCCTTGAAGGTTTGGAGACACTACCTTGTTGGATGAAAATTTGAACTAAAGACTGACCATTGTGGATTACAACACATATTTACGCAAGGTGACCTAAACACACGACAACAACGTTGGCCGGAATTGCTTAGCGAGTACGACTTCGAGATTAATTACATAAAAGGGATGGTGAATCGAGTGGTGGATGCATTGAGTCAGAGAACATGCATCTTTTCAGTGCTGCCTCTTCAGACGAATCTACGTGAAAAGATTCTAAATTTACAACGTGGCGATGACTGGTACAAAGAGGTCGAGGATTTTATCAGACAAAACACAATGATGGTACCACGATTTGAGGGATTTTCATTTGATGGCGATGGTTTAATGGGATTTAAATCTTGGATTTACGTACCACCAAACGATGAGTTGAGGATGTTGATCCTGAGCGAGGCTCATAGAGCAATTTATATGGCTCACCCGTGAGTCACGAAGATGAGGGCAGACCTTAAACCCTTATTCTTATAGAAGGGAATGAAGGTTGACATAGTCAACTATGTGGCCATATGTCTAGAATGTCAGCAGGTAAAGGTTGAACATAGACACCCAACAAGACTACAACTGCATGCTATTTCGGAATCGAAATGGAAGATTATTTCGATGGATTTTATTGTTGGATTGCCATTGATGGCAAGGAGGCATGACTCGATTTTTGTAGTAGTAGACACTCTGATGAAGAGTGATCACTTTATTCTTGTGCGTATGATGTATCAAGCACCTGACATAGCTAGATTTTTCATCAGTGAGATTGTGAGGCTACATGGCATGCCTAAGAGGATTATATCCGATTGAGGATTGGTCTTTACTGGATGATTTTGGACGAGTTTCCAAGAGGCCTTGGGAACCCAACTTAACTTTAGTACTACATATCACCCGGAGACTGACGAGCAGACTGAAAAAATGAACCAACCTTGGAGCACATGTTGTGCATGTATGTGATGGACCAACAAAAGCATTGGGAAGAATTCTTTCCACTATTAGAGTTCGCTTACAACAACAGTTACTAGAGAACCATTAAAATGGCGTCTTTTGAGTTTCTTTACAGGTGACCATGCTAGATGCCTTTGAGTTGGGATAAACTTGAGAATAGGATCCTGGTGGGACCAGAAGCGATCCAAGAAATGGAAGAGAAGATGCAAACAATAAGACAAAGGATTAAAGAAGCGCATGATCCGGATTATTTTCGGCACGAAATGAGATCGGATATATAATAAAGAAATGCACAGAGATATCACAGATATTCAATAATATAATAGAAATGTATCAAAGATGAAACCATAAACACATATATACAATAATACATGATTTCTATTAATGAAATAAATGTACAGAGACTGTAAAAATACAGAGTGAAAAACTCGCTAGAATGGTGGCAGCTTATCCCTAAGAGGAGATGTGACGGCTACTCGCATTCGCCAGAAGATCATTACAATGAGGGTTTGAATGCCTTTTTACAATAAACGGGAATGCCAAAAGTTCTAGACATACAAAATCCTAACCCTAGGAGATGAAGCGCCAAAAGTCATGTGGGCCTTGTTTGGGTAAGTTAGTACATCAACTTCCTGGGGTCGTAACTTTTTCATACGATCTCCGTTTTAGGCATATAATAGCTCGTTGGAAAGGTATTGTCGAGGAGGTTCATTTTTGTGTCTCAACCATGCCTTTGACTATCAATGAGAAAATCTATCTCAAAAAACCTTCATTTAGGCCCTCAAAATGGCCCCAAAAGTTAAAACCTGGTAAAAATAGTAAATTGCCAAAATTGCCAGAAAGTTGTTGTGAGCCAGTTGGAAAAGGTGGGTGGCCACTGATATCCACCTAGATAAGTGTAGGATCAATAGAAGAGTTATGTCGATTCACGTCGTGTCAACCATAGTTACGAGGTCGGCGATCGAGTCTTCTTGCGGGTTAAACCACATAAAGGTTCGATCAAGTTTTAGAAGGGAGCTAAAATCTCCCCTAGGTTCATGGGACCTTTCAAGATTGTGGAGAGAAAGGGGCCCGTGGCCTATCAACTAGCCTTGCCTGATTCTTTGAGGCGTATGCACAATGTTTTTCATGTATCTATTTTGAGACATTATATTAGTGATCCTACACATGTTATTGACATGAGTTCCTTGCAAGTATCAGACGAAGGAGCGCTCATGGATAAGAGGGTCCACATATTAGATCATCGCATTCAACAGTTACGACGTTGAATGGTAGATCAGGTCAAGGTCCACTGGAACAATTATAGTCTACACTCGGCGACCTGGGAGGATGCATATGACATGCGCCAGTAGTTTCCATTTTTTTTTATATAGATAGACATATGATATTGTGATACACTTTATTTTGGAATTTATACTGTGAAAATTTGGTACAAAGTTTATACCAAGAGGGGGTGTATGTAACATCCCTTTCTGGTGCACTGAGCAAACTTATTCTTTGAGGACACTTGCTCGCAAGTGATCCAGATTATTATGCTATTAAAACTTTGATTTTTATTATGAGATGTTATGGGATCATGACATGTTGTTTTACCGCTTGACATAGAAAGGTGTTATTGACTCAGTTTTACTGAGTGTGCAGGGTGTTGGACCTTGAGGATGCAGAGGCATCGATGGAACCCCTTGGACTCTGGATCGAGTCAGGCAGTGTGCCATTGGGGTTTGATTGTTTTACTTTGATATTAGTGCATCCGACTAAATGATATGATGTGGATATGTTATCACATGATTTGTTAATGATGCAGGCTAATGATATCTTGCCGACTAGACTCACATATGGATTAAAGGGGTCGCACACAACTACCAGAGATGTTGAGGGAGATGTGTGGAAAACAGCCCTGCCACAACCTACTAGCCCTCCCGTCGTGGCTCAAACTGTAGGTTAATAATTACCTAGTTCGAGAGGAACCACGATGTCATGAGGGAAGACTGCGACAGTCGTTCACGATGATTCTAAGGGGTGCGCAATAAGGTGGGGGCATTATTCCTTAGAAGCCTTTAGTCTCCCACAATTTCACCTGGAGGAGTGTTGACTCTAGGGGTTATTGATGTCTACCAATCAGTCAAGAGGTGAGTGGCACCCTTGGAACACGTAGTGCGTCCTGAAGGGCACATCGCGCAAAGGAACAGATGAGGCGAGTGGCACCCTTGGAGAACCTAGTGCATCCTTAAGGGCACGTCACGTTGATGATGATAGAGGGATGAACCTAGAAGGCCTTAGGACAATTAACGTGTAAAGTATTTTTAAAACAATTTCCCTAATTGATTGTCGCCCAGTACAAAATCTAAGGTCTAAGTCTAAATTACGCTAGTGATCAAATTTAGTCTACCTATAAAAAAAAAATAATAAAAATAAAAGAATTAATTAAATAAATAAATAATAATAATTAAAATAGAAACAACTTAGTTGATAATTATGATCTTCATAAAATCTATAACATGAAGGGAGTTAGAAATTAATTTATTCATAAAAATGAAATCTGTGGTTATAAAATGTAATGAGGGAATTAAATGTTTTATCTTTTTGATAAAATAAATTTTACTAATAAAAGGGAAAGGGGTTAAATTCCACTCCTACCTTTTTAGTTCTAGGTAGAAAGGGGAAAGAGGGAAAATAAAAATAAAATAGGAAACTAGGGAAAAGAGGTAACATAAAAGGGGAAAAAGGGGAACTTAAGGGAAAAAGAGGGAAGTCAACTTAGTAAGGAATCCACATTTAAGAGCTTTCTAATTTTAAATTGATTTAGCAATTTCATAATAGAAAAAGCCTTTAAAACTTTTAAGGGAATCTAGGGACACCTAGTAGTGATTCTAGGAGTAACTCTAGGTGGGTGAGGGAAATAAAGATATTTACTTAATTAAAGAAATTAATTAATGGAGGAATGTAGGGGATGATGGACACTTGTACGGAGAAGAATTTTTAATAATTTATTTTAAAAACTTTAATTAAATGAGATTTTAGGAAAGAGAGGAAGTGGGAAATTCTATATAATGAAGGAAGGCGAAGGAGAAAGGATCATCTTCTTTTTGTGTAACGTTACGCTGCAGAATTATCAACTTGACTGATTTTCTTGTGGGAGTTGGGATACCCATCTCAGAGAGGAGTGGTAGCTCAGCCTTGCAAGGCGAGCTGGGAGCTAGACGTAACTTTTGGATAGTGTTTGTCGCCCCTTTGCAGCTCGGGGGGCTAAGGGGGAAGAAGAGTACCCCTAGCGTTGGCTGGGAGGTACCGGTGTAGTCTCGACGGTCGGCGAGCGGGAGTTTCACGGAGCGCTGGTTGTCGTTCAAAGTGGGCGATCAGGAAATGGTACGCTCTTATTAGTTGTATATTAGAATGCATTAGGACTTATATTAGATCTGCATGTTTAATTGTAAATGGAATGGAGGTTTAGATTGATAGTGGACCCCTTTTTCTTAGCCTAGCTGATTGTTTTGTTGATTGATTCCCATGGACCTCGTCCCCACATGACTCGACAACCTTGTGATTGACTGTGACCCCTGAGATTGTTTTTATTTTCGTCCCTAGCACACCAGTCCTCGCTTGAGTAGTCGGCCAGGAGCTTGATCTACGGTCGTCGCCTTAGCGTTAAAAGAACTATGGATCTCAATGCCCTGCTTTTCTGTACAAGGATGGTGAAGCGAAGGACGAACTCATCCGTCTACCTCTATTGTTGTCTTTGGCTAAAGGTTTGTCGTGCGTCCCAATGTGTTTTCTTTATTCTAACTCTACCACTTGATTGTTGGCCAAGTGTTTCTTCATCCTCGGTTTGTTCTTATCTCGTCGTTATCTCATTTTTCCCCGTGTGTATATTTGGATGTATCAATTTTAACCCAACGTTGTTCTTGGATGAAATTCTTAAATCGGCATGGTATTCGTATCCTAGAAACGTGAAACGACTCCATTCCCAGTCTGCATTCTTTTATTTTGCTTGCTGGAAAATGAAAAAAAGGGATGGGTTGATATTCCTATCAGTTGATTTAATTTTTGGGGCCTGCGATTTCTATGCCATTAATTTAATGAAAACATTTTATCGATTCTGGTCTACAAATTTTTTTGTGGCCCTCTTTTACCCTCTGCGTTCTTGGAATAAACTCTACATTTTTAATTCCCTCCCTGGAACAATTTACACCTCTATTTAATGTTTTTCTTTGTGAACTTTACCTTATGTTTTTTTTTACCCCTGCATTACCTATACTCCCACCAGATTTTGTAGTAAATTTATGCTTCTTTATTTTTTTACTGTGCTGACTACCTTGAATGCATTTATTACCCTTATATCAATCTGTGTCGGACATTGGACTATTCTTTCTTCTTTGTAAGATGATGAATCCATGATAGTGACAACGAATCTAAGCTCTGCGATGGGATAGAACAATCGTAATTTTTTCTATGCACTGCTGGTATAGTAATGTAATTTCCTAACATAGTTTGTAGCTATTGAGACAGTGATCTCGTTCCTGTGTTCCAGTGTTAGCAAATCCTTTTGATGGATGGTGTCTTTGCAATAGTCGTTTTCTCTTTTTGAAAATAAACATCAGCAATCGTTTGATGGACAGTGACTCCGCAATGATCGTTTCCCCTTCTAGCAATTAAACATTAGCAAATCATTTGATGGACAATGACTCTGTCATAATCGTTTTCTTTTTAGTAAACTAAACAATAATTATATTTAAATTGCATATTCTTCTAACTAGACATCGCTGGTACCTTTAAACTCATGAAATTTTAGCTAATTGATAGTAGTCAATTTACATTGATGGATTCCTGCGAATTTCATACTTGGTGAAATCGTTGACACCAGGACAGCGAATCTGTAATTCGTTTTCTTAAATGTTACAGATGTCTATCCATGTCTGCATCTTGCTTAGTGTTACCTAGCGTTGGGCCTTTATTTAAGCTGTGTTTTTTTTTTTTTTTGAAATGCATTTGATTGCTTAATACTAGATTATTGCTCCTTCATTAATTGTGACCTTCGTTTTCATTTAATGATGTAGTAATTTCTTGGCAACTTACCATTTAAGGCTGGTGTGTGTACCCATTTTTCAACTGACTTCTTGTTCCTTTATTCAGCAACTCTTAGCTGACAGGTTGAAAGGGATATCATGTTTTACACCACAGTTATTTAACAAATTTTTTTTATGACCAACTTCTACCTTAATAGCCTTGTTAGTATAGTATTCAAACTATTTAGGAAACCTTACCTTTTTCTTGGATAGTTCTTATTTTAAGTTAATTTAGAATTTTCATTCGGGTTAAATATTGATTAATGAAGACTTGCCAAAGCAATGTAAATTTCATGTTAATTAGATTGATTTAATGATTTAATTATAATGCAGATTGCCTAATTGAATCGTAGTGGATACCATTTGATTGAATTTAATGATTAAAGTATAATGTGGAATTTCCAATTGATTTGGAAGTAATGTTATTTAGAATGAAATGAATGACTGAGGTGTAAGGTAGTATGCCCGATTGGATTTGTATTTAAATTTTATTTAGATGGTAAGTTAAAGACTATTTTATAATTTTAGACTTGCTCAATTTAGGTGGATAATCAATGTTAAAACAAGTGTAACTGTTGACTAGTTCAGACTAGATGAATGGTCAGGTCATTGACATTATCATGTATTGGCTTATGTTGTCCCTTGTTTTCATCCTCGTGCATTTTTTTCGACCTATTGTCGGGGTCGAGTGTGGATTTTCTTATCGATTTTCGTCTCCTAGCGCGTTGGATTATCTCTAGTCCTCAGTCCAGATAGATCATGTTTGTGCCAAGGTTATTGACGTGTCTATCACCTAGGAACGGCATGATTCTTGATGCGTGGATCATGGCACGCTCTTTTGGATAGCGTCAATGAGAAATTGGTTGTAGTCGGTGCTTTCTGTGCGAGTGTTGTCGAGCATTGTAAGTTTTTATCGGCACATGGGTGGAACGTCTTCATGCGTTTGGGTCGAGCACCTTGCGGTTCTAATATTTTTTGGCAAGGTCGTTGTGTCTGAAGGGGAATGTTATCCCTTAGCTTATAGGCATGTCTTAGTTGCATCAGGCGTATATTCGTTCCTCCTTGTTGTTTTAAGCATGTTCAACCAGTTTCTCTTGTGCCAGTGTGTAGAGTCAGAGTTGTTGTTTCCTGATCGATGCATGTGTGTTCGTCATCTAGGTGTGGTTAACCGTGTCGTCGTTTCCTTCCTTCCTAGAAACAAAAAAAAAATTGCACCTTTTTCTTCGCTTGTAGTCATAACGATGGGGTCGTTACAACGCCTAAGTCACAATGACATGGAAAATGAGGAATATTGTAGATAGTGGGAAAGACAAGTGGCCTTGCCACTTGGGTGTGCATATGGGACAACCAAGTGCTAACACCTGGATATGGGCCCACCCTAATCATATATGAGGTGTTGAGTTTTAATTTGATGCCTAAGAAAAGTGGCCTCACACAAGTTCCACACAGAGTACACATGGACCAACGACAACCCACCATGTCTCTGTGGCACCTGACGTAATCTATGATGTCACTTAAATTCCATACACTCTTAAAATTTAAAATATGCATCGATCGAATGAAAAGGCGATGCATGGCGCCAAAATTATAAAAAGGGGTAAAACATGGCCATGGACCTAAACAAAGTTATTTTTCACATTACAGGGATGGCTGCTAAAGTTTAAACAATGACTACCGAAAGCGTCTACTAATAAATAAGGTAATTCCATGCCCAAGCCCTTGATTTTTACATTCGATAAAATGAAACAAAAGCATGGCCCAGTTAGTTCCATGCATCCCAAAAACCACAAACAACCGAAGAGCACTTTGAAGACACAAAGCGAGGACCGATACCAAGCTTCATCCCATTAAGAAAAAGAAAAGAACAATGATTTCTCTAAGAGCCATATCTATATTTAAAATTACTATAATGGCAGATGATCAATTTCTAACTCATTATCACCTTTTATATCAACATTATCATTTTTAATCATTAAACGAATAGAGGCTATGGCATAACCAATTAATGTTAAACCTTTTTCCTAAATTGGATTCATATGGTAAGAGTTATGTAAGTGATCCAAATTATTAAAAATGGAAAGGTGATGGTAGTAGTTCATCTTGATATGGTTAGTTCTATATGAATTGCTTGTTTTAATATCTCCTTAATTCTTTTTGTATTTAAGGGTCCGACTAGAATCCTCTTCTAACTAGAAAGGGTTAATATTGAAATTCTGAATTAGAATATTGGATTGTAGCCTACCCTTTATAGCATTAAAATATCCTAGGTGAATACTATCCTCTTTATCATTCAAGGTAGAAATATGCTTCTTCATGTTAATAAAAGCATGGACAACTCCAAGACTAAGTTCATATAGAAGATAGTGTTGAAACAAAAAACTAACAAATACAAAGAAAAATCATATCCTTATAATTAAAATTCATACTAAGCTAGATATCTTGGTTATAAGAACCACTTTTATACGCTTCAATATTAGAATTAATCTTTGTATTGATGTAACAAAAAATACCACCTATGAGCCTCTACATTGATTTTTTTTCTAGATTTAGCACATGGTATAGCCATGTAAATCATGAGCTTTAAATTCTTTATGTTCCCATATTTCAACCAACAATATAGGATCAATTAAAATTGATATCCATTTGATCTTAGGACACTTTCTCCAAGGGAACCTTAACATCTTTGACATTTTGGACGTTCTTACTCTGCTAATCTTAGTTTTTGTTAAGAGGTGTTTGATTATAAATATACCAAATCCCTTTAATTTGGAAATTTTCATACAATATTTATTTTCCTTTTGGTGTATATCACCTTTATTTGAATTAGATGCCTCTTTCCTTTGGCTATTGAACCAATTTTATAATCTTTGACAATCCTTAAGTTTTTAATTTCTAATTTGTTTTGTAGAATGTATCATCACTTATTTAAAACATCTTCCTCAATAGTCTCATATAGCCTAATTCTATAATGTTAGAACACATCTTTTACATATCTCATCAAGTTTGAAAATATTTTCATCTCCTTCTTAATTTGGTACATGCCAATATTTAGTTTCAATATTGGTGATGAAAATATCACTTTTTTGCCCACATGATATTAAGTACTTAGGAAATACCCTACCACATGCCTTCATATTGATGTGATTTAAATTAATCAAAATTTTACCTATATATGATTTCATAATAATGGTGTGGAGGCATATAGTAATATACATATGCATATATTTATTGGGAGTGTATTTTATTATGGTTATGAATATGGATATAGGTATTTTAAAAGGCACGTAAACAAGGAAATATGAGTTAACCTTATTATGGGATGATGAAGAAAACTATATGGGTTGTCAAAGGAAGAGGAAGGTGAAACAATGATTATAATTATTCTGTAAAAGTTGATAATATATTGGGCCAACATATTATGGGTAAAAGAAATATTTACGTAGTACATCTACTAAAATTGAGGACTTACAATTGAAAATGCATATTAGAGATTCCACAATGTTTTCTTTTAAAGATAAAAGATGAATGAGAATTATGCTTTATTACCACAATAACATGCTACACTATTTGTTTACTTTACTTTCATATTGAATTACTTGTTCTTTTTCTATTTGTTGACTTAATTTTTTTTCTACTTCTTTCAAATTTAATTGAAATTTTTATTTATTTCTTCTAATGTATTCATACTCATTTAAATATATGTTATATGATTATATATTTACCACATCAAGTTCTTTTTAATTTATTATCTTCATGTATTAACCTGGAATGTCTTAGTTGAATTCAATTCCTAATTTGTTGTAATTGTTATACATTCTCATAAAATATTAGAAATGAAAAAAATACAAAAATAAAAAATAAATAAAAATAAAAGGAAAATATACTAAATCCAGTGCATTTGTAAACTGTAGAATTTGGAACTTACCGAAAACCTTTAGCGATCGTCCATTCACAACACAGTTAATCCTTTTCATTGGATTTGTAAACTGTAAAGTTTGCAACTTTCCAAAACCTTAAGCGATCGTCGCTCCAAAACGAAGCTAAACATGCCACACGAAGTAGACAAAAACCCACATAAACCTTCCTTGTAAAAGGCGCTGCTTGAGAAATTTCAGAAAGAGTAAGCGAGGATACCACTGATCTCGAATATCAGAAAGAGTAAGCGAGGGCTGTTGTGGTCTTCCCATTGACACGACCTGAGTGATTCAAGTTGCAGGAGGAGCGGGCAAAGTGGACCTGCAGGTTACCATTGAATTTTAAATTCTAAAAGCTCAGTCGTCGTTGTTTTTTGATCAAAAGGTCTATCGAAGCCTCTTCAGACAGAAGAAGGACGAATATCTTGTCACTAAATGGAGAGAAATTCTCCGGGAAATGAGATTTAATCGCTCAAAATGTTTATGAAGATGATTACCACAATAAATCTGATTAGCCCATTACCGTACACAACACATTGGTACGCTAATTACTTCACTTTATGATGTGCCTGACTATCCAGTTATCGAAATCAATATTAGCGAGAACTTTTCACCGGTCCGACGATCAGTAAAGAAGTTAATGTGTTTAATTCATTTTTTGAATAAACAACGGTTGCAAATAAATTTTATAAAGTTTAAGATCGTGGCATTCAACATGCTCAAGCTTCGATAGTTATTCCATGCTGAAAGTAGTAGTATTTTATATTTATTTGCAAATAAATTTTATAAATTTTACAGCATGCTCAAGCTTAAGAAGGAAGCTTCGACAGTTAATCCATGGTTAATGCATGGTCAAAGTAGTAGTATTTTATATTTCTCTGAGTGTTGCGGTTTCTAAAGACTAGCTAGCTTTAGCAAACAAATTAAGATTTAAAAAAGGGTACCGAGCGTTAACATTCTTAAAAACCAACATTTTGATTTCTTATTTGAAAATATTTTAACTAAAACTTAGTCATTACACGATTTAGTCACCCATTCGGAGACAAAATGGTAAGTTTTGGTTATCACAACAAAAGTATGTCAAGAGAATACTTTTGAGGTTTGGAATGAACAATGTGAAACTAGATTCAATCTCTTTTGCTTCTCATTTTAAGATTTCTTCAAGTTTACGTCCTAGTACAAAAGAAGAAAATGAATATATGTCTCGAATACCATATGCTAATGCAGTAGGAAGTTTAATGTATGTGATGGTTAGTACAAGACCAAACATTTCACATGCAATTGGGGTTGTTAGCAGATATATGGGAAATAAAGGTAAAGAGCAATGGGCAACAGTTAAATGGGTGCTTCAGTATTTAAGGCGCACCAGTGATTACTGTATCACCTATAACAATGGTTGTGAGTTAGTCTGTGGATATGTTGATTCTGATTTTGCAGGTGATTTGGACAAGAGGAGGTCAAGTTCAGGATATGTCTTTACTCTTGCAGGTGGAGCTATTAGTTGGATGTCAAAGCTACAAATGTAAGGTTTCCCTAAAAAGTCATAAAAAAAAAATCTTCCTTTCTCCTAAGGGTATTTAAACTTCTTTTTCTTCGTTAAGATCCATATCATATTATCCGTCAATAGTAGAAATTTTATGCCCATTATGTAGTGTCGCCACATTTTTAAGGCGTGTATTAATGCTGCCAATTCTAAGTTACGAGTGACATAAGTTCTCTCATGTTCTTTTAATTTCCGGAACTCATAACAAATCGCGTGTCCTTCCTGAGTTAGGACACTACTTAGTCCTTCTTTATTTGCATCAACACATACGGTGAAGTATTTATCTGGGTCTGCTACCTTTAGTATGGGTGCAGTTGTCAATAATTCATTTAGCCTGTTAAAACTATCTTGACACTTCTGTGACCTGTTAAACTTGGTCCCTTTATTTTGTAACGACATGATGGGGTAGGCTATCTTGGAGAACCTTTCTATAAATCTGCGATAATATCCAATGATTCCCATGAATGACCTGATATCTGCTACATCCTTAGGTACCGACCATTCTATGATGGCTTTTATTTTCTTAGGGTCTACGACAATGCCTTCTACTGAAATTACATGTCCTAGATATTGTATTTTCTTTTGATAAAAGTCACACTTATCAAACTTGGCGTAGAGTTTGTGTTTCTTCAACGTTTGCAGAACTATTCTCAAGTGTTCTTCATGTTTTTCCTTTGTTTTAGAGTAGACCAAAATATCGTCGATAAATACTAGTACGAACTTGTCTAAGTATTGACTGAAAATACTGCTCATCAGGCACATAAATGTGGTTGGTGCGTTAGTGAGTCCGAAAGGTATGACCATGAATTCGTAGTGTCCATATCTTGTTTGAAAGGTTTTTTTTCTTATATCTTCATCCTTTATCCTAACTTGATGATAATCGGATCGTAAATCCAATTTCGAAAAGATCTTGGCCCCACCTACTTGATCAAACAGGTCATTTATCCTAGGTAATGGGTACTTGTTCTTAATAGTCATTTTATTCAATTGTTTATAATCGATACAAAGTATTAGAGTATCTTCTTTCTTTTTCACAAAGAGGATTGGTGCCCCCCATGGTTAAACACTCGGTCTGATATATACTCTTCGTCCAACAATTCTTGTAATTGTATTTTTAATTATGTCAGTTCTTGTAGACTCATTCGGTAAGGTGCTTTTGAGATAGGGGTTGAACCAAGTACTAGGTCTATGGTGATGCAAACCTCCTACCCTCAGGCCGAGATCCACGCAGGATTGTCACTAAAACCAAGCCAAGGGTTAATCAAACCATTTTTTTAAGCCACAGAAGATTTCGGGATTCACGAGTTGGAGGTTCTTGACGCAATGTCACAACTTTTATAATTGCCAAAATCTGAAATGTGAACGAAGGTTGACTCCTCCAATGCGAAAAGCACATGCCATTTTTTACCCACTAGTTTCGACTTTCGGGACTTTGAGTGAACTGCCAAAAATCGTTCCTCTTCCCTTATGATTCCCGAACTCCGAAATGTCGGAATGCTGAAATGGACTCAACGTCCCATGGAATGCGAGATCGATGGCCTTTCAGGATTTTTGCCGAACCTTGACCCCTCTTTTGACTCTGCCACATGTATCCTCTGACTGATACTTGGGACCCACCTTTCGATGTTTCTCTCTTCGTGATTTCGGGAGTTGTGTTGACCATGCAATTCCACTTCTTGAGTCCCGAAACCCTGAAGCTCGATTGGTACCCAACGGCTATTGTCCCTCAACCTTTTCAGGAATTTTTCCTTTCCCTCTTCAGGATTTCGCGAACCGGGAGTTTGAAACTCTCGATTCCAAAGTCACATCATCCTCTACTTCTCGAACCCTGGAAAGCCGAAATGCCAAAATTCCACTCCAAAGACACGCCGTGTTTCGTGACTTCGGGATTTTCAATGCAAATACCCCTAGCTCCTTGTCATTGAAATTTATGGAATTCCAAACCCCGAAATACTGAAATGCCAAAATTTCACACCTGAAAATCCCTTTCATGATTTGGGAATTAGAGTGACCAAGGATTTTGGCCTGCACTCCAAACTTATGAATCCTGAATCTCCGAAATGATCTATCAGCTCAAACTAACCACAATCAACAGTTCACGTTGACTCTTGATGTCAGGGTGGATGACTCATCCAACTCCTGACCACCTTAGAGCTCCTCTGGATCCTACGGTCCTTGCAGTTTCGCAATTTCTCCACGGAGAATTCTGACCACCAGATGCACTACTTAATGACTTCTGCCCAAACGAATTGGTGTTCTCCCTCCTAAACTTGACTTCTATGAGACGATTTCGATCTCTGTCTCCCTTTGAACACTTCAAAGGTGTTATCCTTCTTGAGCTCTCACTTGTAACCTCAAGCTTCTCAAAAGGATCCCTGCTCGCACTCCTTGCGGAAAATCTTCAAATAACCTCTGGCTATTTGAGTCTCCAACCCTTGCACTCTTTGCAACTGAAATATCTCAATATTATTTATGGATATATAAAATCCAAGGCTTCAATTGGCCCATGCACACCTTGCATGGCTCCGTCCATCACCTGCACTGTAGCTAGTATGAGAACAATGGTATCTCTCCTGAGATTTCTGAGATAAAACTCAAAACCTCCTCAACGCACACCTTGCGAACATTCACTACACTCCTTCCAGGAATTCTCAGGAAAAGAAACAATTGAAACTCATTCTTCTCCTCTCTTAGACTTCATACACTCAACATGAAATCACACACACAACACAACATTGTAACAAATGCATAACAGAGAAACAAATCAACTGTAAACTTACCATTCAACAAATGTAAACAATAGGCATCATAACACCATGAAAGTTGAGTCAAAGATTCATATATTAACTCAAGTGCTCTTGTACATGAGTTCTTCTCTACAGCTCTCCACTATAGCTCTACAAATTATGAATTCTAAATGATCATCCAAAAATTACAATGATAGAAGGGTGAGGGTGTCTATATCCATCTTTCCCCCTATATTTCTAAACTGTCTAATCTATTAAATTAAATCTACCTACTTGCATTCATTACGCATAAATGCCTCTACATTCTATAGATGAGAACAATGCTCAAGATCTGTTTACAATATCTAGATATAAATGTAAGTATGCTTCCCTTAGCTATTACATTAATGTCCATTCATTAATCTCAAAACACTTCAAAATGTGTGTTGGTGCTTTTCCAGCTGTCTCTCGCTTTCACATTGCTTGCTTGGCTGGCTGCTTATGATGCTCTTGCATCATACTCCCTTGCTTGAAAATTTTCATGAATTCCTATTCATGAGCTCTTGCATGGACTATCCATGCCTATGAATTGCTTCTTCATCCTTCCAAATGGCATCTTCAACTGGATGTCCCTTCCATTTGACCAAGTACTCAAAATACTCTTTTCTCCTGGTATTTCTACTAATCCTCTTGTCAATTATGTCTTCCATCTGTAGCTCTACAGCTAGAGGAATTTGTTTTGTCCATTGAATTTCTTTTTGTTCCTCTTCTTCTCCTTCTTCTTCAGCTCTGTAAGGGTACAAATCTACAACATTGAATATCGGTGAGATTCTGACGCCATCGAGTAATTCAATCTCATATGTGTTTGCCCCAAATTTTCTTATGACCTTGCATGGTCCAATCTTTTTCATCTTCAGCTTATTATATGTTCCCCTTGGGAACCTCTCCTTCCTCATATGTGAAAGAATTAGATCAACAACTTCAAATTGAAATTCTCACCTGTGTTGATCTACTCTCTGCTTGTATTCTTGACTTGAACTCTGTAATCGCTCCTTAATTTGGTTGTGAAGCTCCTTCATTCCTTCTGCAAAGTCCTTTGCACTAGCACTCCTGAATTCGGCTTGTTCTACATCTTTCAGTTCAGAAACTCCCCTTAGTTGCATTCCATATACAATCTGGAATGGACTCTACCCTGTGCTTCTATTGAGTGGATCATTATAAGCAAATTCCGCCTGTGGCAGAATGTGATCCCATTGACTGTGGTGTTCAGTCACTAAGTTTCTTAACAAATTTCCCAAGCTCTTGTTTACGACCTCTGTCTATCCATCCATATGAGGTTGATGTGTTGAGCTAAAATGAAAACTTGTCCCTAACTTATTCCATAAGGTCCTCTAGAAATTCCCTACGAACTTGGTATCTCGATCAGACACGATACTCTTTGGCAAGCCATGAAGTCTGACGACTTCCTTGAAAAACAAGTTCGCAATATGAGTTGCGTCGTTGGTTTTCTGGCATGGTATGAAATATGCCATCTTTGAAAATATGTCGACTACCACAAAGATCGAATCATATCCTCTCTATGTCCTTGGCAGTCCCAATATGAAATCCATGCTCACTGCGTCCCATGGCATTTCAAGTATGGGCAATGGTTGGTATAACCTTGTGTTCTGCCTATTTCCTTTCATGTGCTGGAATATTCTACACTTGCCCACAAATTTCCTAACATCTGTTCTCATCCTTGGCCAAAAATATGAGCCATTCAACTTTGAGAATGTCTTGTCATGACCGAAATGTCTGGCCAACCCCCACTATGTTTTTCCTTCAACAAATTCTCCCTCATGGAGCATTTTGGAATACATAGCTGATTTCCCCTGAACAATAATCCATCCTGGATCATGTATTCAGTCCATTGGCTTCTATCCCTGAGAATTGGATTCTCAGATGCCTCATATGCCTCATATGCCTCCTTGAAGTCTGGATCATCCCTATACATTTCTTTAAGGTTATCAAAAACCAAAGTCTTGACTCTGAATTCCTGCATAAGCAAACATTTCCTGCTCAAAGCATCAACAACTTTCTTAGCATTTCCAAAAATATGCTTAGTGACAAAAGTAAAATTCTGCATGAATTCAACCCATTTAGCATGCTTTTGGTTCAACTTATCCCGTCGAGTCACGAATTGTAAAATGTGATTATCGTTATACAAAACAAACTCCTTAGGAACCAAATAGTGTGTCCATTTCTTCAATGCTTGTATTACTGCATAGAATTCCTTGTCATATGTGGAGTACTTAATCTTCTCTTCATTTAGTTTTTCACTGAAATATGCAACCGACATGTCATCTCGGCTCAAGACCACTCCAATTGCAAATCCACTCACGTCACACCTGACCTAGAATGTCTTGCTAAAATCTGACAAAACCAGAATTGGTTGCTCAGTGATCTTCTTCTTCAGCAGATTGAAACTCTTCTCTGCTTCCTCCATCCAGTGAAAAGATTTGTGTTGTTTCTTCACCGTATCCATCATTAGTGCACTAATTCCACTAAAGTTTTGGATGAATTTCCTGTAGAATCTAGCCAAACCATGGAATCTTCGAATGTCAAAAACGCTCTTTGACGATGGCTAATTCTTAATTGCCTTTATCTTTTATGGATCCATTTTCAATTCATTTGAAGATATAACAAAACCCAAAGAAATGAGTTATATCCTCATAAATGATGATTTCTTCATATTAATCAGCAAATTCTCCTGCCGTAATCTCCTCATTACTGCATGTTATGCTTCTGTCTTGCTGAAAATTAATATATTGTCAAGATATAAAATGACGAATTTCCCTATGAAATCCTTCAGGAATTCATTCATCAACCTCATGAAAGCACTGGGTGCATTCGTTAAGCCAAATGGAATGAAAACCCATTCATACAACCCCTCATTCATCTTGAATGTTATCTTCCATTCATCACCTTCTCTCATTCGAATTTGATGATACCTGCTTTTCAAATCAATATTTGAAAAAAACTTTGTTCCACTCAAGCAATCCATCAAGTCGTCCATCCTTGGCAATGGAAATTTGTATTTAATGGTAATATTATTGATTTACCTTGAGTCTGTACACATTCTCCAACCTTCTTCTTTCTTTGGGCTGAGCACTGTCGGAACAACGCATGGACTCAAGATTTCTCGAATCAATCCTTTGACCATTAAGTCATGGACCTATCTCTTAACTTCTTCATTTTCCTGCGGCGTCAATCAATATGTTTATTTGTTCGGAAAACTAGCTCCAGGTATAAGATTGATATGATGGATTAGACTCCTGATAGGTGGCAACGAACAAGGTAGTTCGTCCACTACTATATCAGCAAACTCTCCCAATAACTCCTGGATTTCTTTTAGTAAAGAATCTATCCTTGTACTGGTCAAAACAATTTTTGGATTCCTGACCATAATAAATTGTGTGTCTACCTTCTTCTTAACCTCATCAAGAAGTTCCTTCCCACTCATGAGAAATACAGTGTTGCTCATTTTTGTTTTCACCTCTTTATCCTCAATTGGCAGCAACATGTGAGTCCTACCATTTTTCTCCAGGGTGTATGTGCTCTTTCTCCCATCATGGACTATGTTTCTGTCATATTGCCACGGAATACCCAACAATAGATGACAAACATCCATGGGAATGACATCATATAATATTTCATCTTTATATCCTCATATTTTAAATTCAACTAAACAATGTTTAATGACATTTACCTGATGTCCTTTTTGTAGCCAGGAAACCCTATATGGGCTTGGATGTACAACAGTCTCCAGCTCCATCTTTTCTACCATCTCTGTAGATACGAGATTGTCTGTGCTACCGCTGTCCACTATGACCTTGCATACCCTATCCTTAGTTTTGCAAGTAGTCTAAAACAGACTGTTTCTTTGGGATGGGTTCTCTTCTTCCTTCTCTGGCTTCAAGAGAACTTTCCTCATCATCAAATATCTTTCACCCTCAATGTATTTTGCCTCAACATTCCGTCCTTGAGCTTCGACAATGTGAGTTTCACCACCATATTTATTCTTATCTGGATACTCATAGGATTTATGTTCGATTTTTCCATAGATGAAGCATTTCACTTCACCTCCTCTGCCTCTTCCTCTTCCTCTAGCTCGAGGAAAAGTATTTCTATCAGCGTACTGCCTTCCCTATGAGCTTCCTCCTCTTTCAGGTTGAGGTTGAGGTTTCTTTCCCTCTTCTTTAGGTCTCTAAGTTCTGTCTTGGGAAATCATTTTGCCTCTGGCTTGACTTCTACCTCGACCTCTTTGACCTTTCTTCTGTCTCAGCTTCTCTTTAGCTTTCAGATCTATATAATAAGCATCTTCCAAATTTTGAATGCTCATCATGCTCATCTCATCTTGAATGTCATATCACAGACCATTGATGTACTTGACAACTTTTTCATCATCACTTTCCCGATGACCTGCTCTGATGTTTATCCTATAGAATTATTCAGTGTATTCCTTCACTGACATCAACTTCTATCTCAAATTCTGCATCCTATGAAACAAAATGATTTGATAATCCCTAGGTATAAATTTGTCCTTCATCTTTGCAACCATTCTATCCCAGCTTTTGATTTTTTTCTTTCCCTTGCAACATCTGTCAGCCTACAGTTCATCCCACCATAGTGTTGCATGCCCTTTAAGTCTAATAATGACATGTTTGACTTTCTTATCTTCCTCGACATCCTCATATTTGAAATATTTGTCTGGAGATCTAATCTAGTCTAGAAGTTCTTCAACATCCAAGTTGCCTTCGTACACTGGAATGTCCATTTTTTCTCTGGCACCTATCCTTGCAACAACCCTGAATAGGAATTCATCTACAGCAACTTCGACTACAACTTATTCTCCTTAGTTTCCAACTTCATTTTCACTTTCATCTTCGCTGATATCCCCAGCGTCGACTATGCGCCTATGTGCTATCTCCATAGCATCAAGTCTGGCATGTAACTCATGCATTTCTATTTCCACTGTTGGATCAGGAATTGGCCTATCTCTTCTTCTTGGCAACATGGTTGTAAAATTTATTCTTTTCTCTCTGCTACAAAAAGCAAAGAATTTCTTATGTGCTTTGATACCACTTGACGCAGACACCCTACCCTCGGGCCAAGATCCGTGCAGGATCGTCACTAAAACCACGCCAAAGATTAATCAAACCCTTTGTTTAAGCCACGAAAGATTTCAGACTTTGCGAGTTGGAGGTTCTTGACACAATGTCATAACTTTTATAATCGTCGAAATCTTAAACGTCAATGAAGGTTGACTCCTCCAACGTGAAAAGCACATGCCACCTTTTACCCACTAGTTTCGGCTTTTGGGACTTTGAGATAAAAACCAATAGTCATTCCTCTTCCCTTATGATTCCCCGAACTCCAAAATGTCGAAATGCCGAAATGGGCTCAACGTCCCATGGAATGCGAGATCAATGGCCTTTAGGGATTTTTTCCAAAGCTTGACCCTTATTTTGACTCCACCACACATACCCTCTAACTGATACATGGGACCCACCTTTCGGCGTTTCTCTCTTCATGATTTCGAGAGTTTTGTTGACCATGCAACTCCACTTCTTGAGTCTCGAAACCCTAAAACCTGATTGGTACCCAACTTCTATTGTCCCTCAACCTTTTCGGGAATTTTTTCTTTCCCTCTTCGGGATTTCACAAACCGTGAGTTTGAAACACTCAATTCCAAAGTCACTGCCTCCTCTACTTCCCGAACCCAGGAAAGCCGAAATGCCGAAATTCCACTCCAAAGACATGTCACGTTTCGCGACTTCGGGATTTTCAATGCAAAGACCCCCAGCTCCTTGTCATCATAATTTCTGGAATGTGGAACCCTGAAATACTGAAATGCCAAAATTTCACACCTGAAAATCCCTTTCGCGATTTGGGAATTAGAGTGACCAAGGATTTTGGCCTGCACTCCAAACTTATGATTCTCGAATCCCCGAAATGATTTTTCGGCTCAAACTAACCACAACCAACAGTTCACATTGACTCTTGATGTCAGGGTGGAGGATTCATCCAACTCCTAACCAACTTACATCTCCTCTGGATCCTATGGTCCTCACAGTTTTGCGAGTTCTCCATGGAGAATTCTAACCACCAGATGCACTCCTCAATGACTTCTGCCTAAATGAATCGATGTTCTCCCTCCTGAACTTGAATTCTATGAGACGATTTAGATCTCCATCTACCTTTGAACACTTCAAAGGTGTTATCCTTCCTGAGCTCTCACTTGTAACCTCAAGCTTCCCAAAAGGATCCATGCTTGCACTCCTTGCGGTAAATCTTCAAATAACCTCTAGTTATTTGAGTCTCCGACCCTATGCACTCTTTGCAACAGAAATCTCTCAATATTCTTTCTGGATTTATAAAATCCAAGGCTTCAATTGGCCTGTGCACACCTTGCATGGCTTTGTGCCTCACCTGCACTTCAGTTGGTATGAGAACAACGGTATCTCTCCTGAGATTTCTAAGATAAAACTTAGACCCTCGTCAATGCACACCTTATAGACGTTCACTGCACTCCTTGCAGGAATTCTTAGGAAGACAAACAATTGAAACTCATTCTTCTCCTCTCTCAGACTTCATACACTCAACATGAAATCACACACACAACACAGCATTGAAACAAATGCATATCAGAGAAACAAATCAACTGTAAACATACCATTCAACAAATGTAAACAATAAGCATCATAACACCATGAAAGTTGAGTCAAAGCTTCATATATTAACTCAAGTGTTCATGTACATGGGCTCTTCTCTACATCTCTCTGCTACAGCTCTACAACTTATGAATTCTGAATGATCATCCAAAAATTACAATGATACAAGGGTGAGGGTGTCTATATCCGTCTTTCGTCCTATATTTCTAAACTGTCTAATCTATTAAATTAAATCTACATACTTGCTTTCATTACGCATAAATGCTTATACATTCTACAGATGAGAGAAATTCTCAAGATCTGTATATAATATCTAGATACAAATGTAAGTATGCTTCCCTTAGCTATTACATTAATGTCCATTCATTAATCTCAAAACACTTCAAAATGTGTGCTAGTGCTTTTCTAGTTGTCTCCCACTTTCACGTTGCTTGCTTGGCTAGTTGCTTACGATGCTCCTGTATCATATGGAGAAGTCTATTTCCCTTCTAGGAGGTAATTCTGGTATCTCATCCACAAACATGTCTCTAAATTCATGTAGGACAACAAATTCTTCTAACTTTGGCTTATCTTCTTTTTCTAACAGATTCGTTACTTGGATGGCATAAAATCGACATCCCTTTCTCATACATTTCTTGAGTTGCATCGCTAAAACTTGTCTGACTGATACAGGTTTTGGTATAACTTGGGTTGTTCTAGTAGTGCAAAAATCGTCTTTATAGTTAAGTATCTTTGTATAACAATCTAGTACTACTTTGTGTTGTTCCAACCAATCCATCCCAATAAACATCTCACAAGATCCTAGTGGTAGGATGTTCAGATTTGTTCTTATATTTTGACCATCTAAGCAGAACTCAAAATCAGAAATAAAGTCAACCACTTTCCTTTTAGTTCCTATTGCTAGTTGTACCAGCCATGATTTTTCGTGCTTCAGTTTCTTAAGTTTATTTGACTTTTCTACATCAGGAGTAATATAACTTAACGTAGCTCCAAGGTCAATTAAAACATAAATTTGAGTATCTTTGATTTTACTTTTGATTTCTACCATAGAGGATAGGTGTTCAGCTTGCCGACCATCTATGGTTGCATTTATCCGATGTAGGCTTCTACCCCCATCACCCACCGTCGAGGCTTCCTGCAAATTATGAACAACAACTCTGTTTGCTGAAATTAAACGTGGAGAGTTTCTCCTTAGATTAGGTTCTCCAATTCCCAGCACTTTAATGGTTCACAGGGCAATCCATAAACTTCGTCGTCCCCAGATTTATCGTTTTACCGCTGCTTTGTGTATTCAGATTGTTGGAGTGAAAATATTTTCTCAAAAATATTTTTGTTGCATTCTGATAAGGAGTTGGCTAGTATCCCTTCTTCCGTTGGTTCATTCGATCTTGTTTCTTATCCTTCCAGGCTTTGGGAAACTCTACCCACTGTTTATACTAGTCATAGCACATTCTCACTTTCTTGAATACTTCACTCAAGAATTTGGGGTTGTCAAACTCAATTATGTCCCTGTAGCACTGTGGTAAACAACTTAAGAATCGTTGGATTTTCACCTTCTCCTCCCGGATGTACGGTACGAACCTTAGTAGTTCCATAAATTTATTTATAAGGTTTTCCATCATCATTTGTCCAAGTCTTAGTTCGTAAAATTATTTTGTTTTCCTTTCGTAGTAGCTTTCAAAAAGGTATTGTTTCTTGAAATACTTCTTAAAGTCAGACCATTCCAACTGTTTCTCCTTTAGGACTTTGGCCAATTTCAGGTCCTGCCACCAAATGTTGGCCTTCCCTTTCAGATTGTAGATGGCCATTCTGACCTTCATATTATTGGAGTAGTTGTAGATCCGGAAGTATTTCTTGATGTCCAACAACCATGCCTCAACTTGTTCTTCTGTATTAGATTCTCCATCAAAGGTAGATGGTTTGATCTTTTTAAATTCTCCTTCCAAGTGGTCTACTTGTTTCCTCTTTTTGTTTGTTTTAGTTTTGTCTTCAGTTGAAGGTGTACCTTCAAACGAACTGTCTCCTCTTTCTGTTTCCAGTCCCGAGTTCTTGGAATCTCTCTTGTTGACTTCTTCATTGTTATTATCATCCTCTGGGATTTTCTTGGTCACTATATTGTGTAGTAGGACTTCGTTTATCTCTTGTTGCTCCTGTTGTGCTCTCTTCAGTTTCTCGTTGTTGGCTTTGAAAACCTCCAGTTCAACAATAAGATTCCTCATTGTTTCCAACACTTTCGTGGATGAGCTTTCGTCACTGTTCTGTCTTGGATCTCCAGGAGGTCTCAACTCTGGATTTCCTTCCATCCTGATTTATGCTTCGTCCTCATCTACCATAATTTACACAAAACAGAAAGGGATTTTTGTTTGTAGCAATAATTTTTATTAGTTTTTCATAAATCGAAATATATATTAAGTGAAAAATGTGGCCCTGTTTAGGCCCAGTGTTGTAACTTTGCTCTGATACCATATGTAATGTTTCCCTAAAAAGTCATAAAAAAAAAATCTTCCTTTCTCTTAAGGGTATTTAAACTTTTTTTTCTTCGTTAATATCCATATCATACTTCTCTTGCTACTTAGTAAGGTGAATTAAGGGACTATACCTAACATTACCATAAGGGTGGTGGATAAATTTGAATTGAATCAAGGATCTATTTGCAGTTAAATAGTAGTCCATATTGATGCTTCACATAAACTATACTACCGACCTCCACAAGGACTAATTATATTTATATATGAAAGTGAATATGCTACCATAATATAGTCAAAGCTTATGTCATCACCAAATTATTTATGTTCATAGGTATGTCACCATAACTTACTCCCCATTCGCACAAGTAACGCTTACCATGGGGTATCCATGTATGATTAGCTTTATATCCTAAGGTGATAACAATATTTCCTCAGAAAAAGAGACAGATACTAAATTAATGTATTTTAGATAGTGTGACAGTTCTCTTGTTCGAGCTTTATGACCTGTAAGGTGTTTTTCTAACGTTAGGTATAATTTGTAAAATAATTAAGCCTCTCAGGCATTCCTATCCAGACCAACTCTGGCATATGGTTTATTTTCTTTAACCAAATTCGATGATCGTGAGTGAACCTTAATCAAAACTAAAGTAAGGGTTAAAAATGAGAAGTTCCGGAGTATCTTCCATCATGATTGTTTTGTGGATATGAGGTGGATTCTCTTGGGTATGATTGTAATGGATTAATGGCTTCCATCCAAGATAATTAAAGCATTTTGAATGCATTTCCTTTGACACTACTATGTGTTTTAAAGTGCCCTACCGAAGATCCTCCACCTTGCCCTAACTTCGACATTTAGGTACAGGCCCTCATTAACCAACTCTGTGACTAGTTGATGGTTATCTAAAGACTACCGATCCATTTTGATTTTTGGCTCTGTGATTCCTATGGACAAAGGTCTCGCGGATGTTTCTGGTTATCAATATTTCTCGTGTATCTCTATTTTGACGTTGCTCCTGTATACTTTTATTTTGACATTAGCTCTGTGTATCAAACCTTCAAAGTAGGAAGACGATTGTTCTGGAGGCCATTTACTTAGCGAACTAGTCGACCATGTTCATATTTTGGGTAAGCTTATTAAACATCGAGTAGAGTATTCAACAATTTATTACAGCGATGGTCATCTCATTTTGTTGTTCTTTTCCGAGTTTAGATACATTATCCCCTAACGTTAATGTTTCCTATGCTTTTGGTTTAGTTCCTGTACTAAAATCATATGGACTATTCATTCAATTTATTTTTCTTTAAAGAAGAAACAGTGTGTCCCTCTAAGTTACTTCTCGTTGTTCCTTATGATGGGCTTGTTTCTCTGTCGGTACTCTTACCCAGTTTTCTATAAGGGAAAAGGTGAACCCTTGGGGTCTGGCTATAAAAAATATTTACACTGACTATGTGAACCCTCGTTACTTTCTGTGAATTCGATCCTGGACAGGTTTAAAACAAGTCTTTGGCACTGTTCAACTTTTATTGTTTAGGTGATAAGGAAAAACTAACACTGTCAGTTACTTTGTTTGATTTCCTTGGTTACTGTATTGTTTCTGTTATTCTTATTTATCTTCATTTATTTTTTAAAGAATTGGTATAAGTCACTAATGATGGGCCTTATCGATGTGAGGTACCCATCAGGGGTTTACTACACTCTCCTTCCTCGGCCGGTCTTCTATCAATTAGCATTAGACAGGGCAAGGACCTGAGCTTGCACATCAAAAGATGAGTGTCTCTCTGGAAATTTAAACTATTGGTCAACATTTGTCTATTCTATTAATGTTTTGTTACTTTACTTTCATTTACAAGATATTAATAATTTCTAGTATGTTTTACAGAGCTTTGGTTTGCGCAAATCTCGAATGCCCACCCCTATTCTTGTCGAAAAGGTACTCAGGTTCTAAGCCCTTCTCTTCTCGACTTTAACTCTATAGGTTCTAGGAAGTGGAGGTCATGGCTTCACCCAGTTTTCCATTCCAAAATTGTTATGTTTTTCCTTCAGTAATGTAAGGATTTTGTGTTCAAATTTGTGTTTGAACAACTGTGTAATAAATTTCTGGATAAAGAATTATAGTCCTTTTCATATATACTTGGAAAGGCATACTAACTCTCAGCGAGTTTAACTCTAGCCTTTCGAGTACCATATATGGTTAAGAAATTTAATGCAATAAATACATTTTGACTGACATGTATTTGATTTGTTTGTTCTGGAAATAATAATAATTAATAGAACTTCACTATGGTCACAGAGTCTTGATTACTTCCCTATTTACTGTATTCATCTTTTATTTCCAAGAAAAGGAGTTGTTGTTGTGACTAAGACTAGGGTAAAATAAAACTCAACTCACATTGTTTCCATGAATGCATTAAAAATTTGTCAAATATATATTTCAGAATAACTCTATTGTAATCCATTCTAGCATTTCTTTTATATGATTGTGTCTATAAGTCTGTCAGAATAGTCTATCCTGAACATAAAATAGGGATGGCTCAAATACTTATACATTCTGTTGTATACATTTCAAATATTAGATTTTCTTTTGTGGCATCCACGTGGATTACCAACAGTAATTAGACCTACCTCTTTTGTTAAGGATATAATTATCTTGTGGGGTACTAGTTTTTGTACTAGTTTTGATTCTAGCCTGTGTGGAAAAAGGAGGTATCGAAAAGAATGATTTTAAGACATTACCTGAAGAAAATACCAAGGCCTTGTGTCTAGACTTAGTTCTTACAGGCATTTGCACGTAGGCAGTTCTGCACGGGTTTCTAAGCACTGCAATTTATCCTACTGTTACGCTCATAAGGTAGTACTCTAAGTTGCCTCTTTTGTTTTTGAGGTTCTTACTTCTAGAATTTAACCAAGCATAATTATTTAATTATGTCTTAACCATTAAAGATAAGATCTAGAGTTTGTTTAGAATCAATCTAACTGTAAGAGTTATTCTGAGTTGGGTTTAAGGGTATTCTGGCGATATTTATGCTTCGTTTGCTCGAACAGATTTCCCAGTTGTTATATCAGTTTAGACATAATATATATATGCACCATATCATCATTTTAATCATTTAAACACACATGGAAATAATTCAATTCTGAATCAATATATGTAACATATCAACGACTTAATCATTTAAACGGAGATGGAAATAATTCAATTCTGAATCAATATATGTACCATATCACTGATTTAATCATTTAAAGAGAGATAGGAATAATTATATTCTGAATTAAAACTTGCATTACATCAGATATATAAAAATCTAAATAGAGAAGGAGTTGATTAACATATATGAACTAGTTTGCAGGGAAGACAAAGGGAACAACCACGTTCCTCCCAACCGTAGAATAGGGCAGCCAAAGTCAATTGTCTTATTCACCCCCTATCCTGACCATGAAACCATGAGGGAAAACTTGGAATATCCCCTTCAACAATGTCTTTCTCTATCAATATCCTTCTCCTTGCCTCAAACTCAGAAATTAGTGCTCATAGAAGCAAGTACTCATCAATTTTTTTCCCAGCATACTCCTCCTTTCATCACACTTTAGGAACAGTGTTCATAACAGCAAGAGGTGATTCTTTCACCATCATACTTGGCAATGTCCTGCCTCCTCACATATGCTATTTATCCAAACAATGTTTTTTGCCTAGGTCTTTTCCCTCCCATGGGGATTTTCACAGCTTTCTAAATCCGTGCTTTTCAGGGGCTGCCAATTGCCAAGTCTGTGATTTTCCAATTGTAATAATCAGCCCAAAGGTAGTTCCAACATGGTCCCCACTCATGGAGTCATGGTCAGTTGATTTTAACATGGTTGTTCCATTTGTCCTTCTGCAGTAAATATAAAATATTATGTTTTCATACAAGTTTCATAGTCAAATAGTTAGTTGGGTCAAATTAGATATTTGCCCAATAGTCATAATAATTTATTACAATTGTCAAATTCGAAATTTGGATTTTCCATAAATGGCAAAAATTTTCCAAATTCAAATTTACTAAAAACGGAATAATTTTCCAGCAAATTTTAAATTTCAAAAATACTTTATTTTGGGGGATGTGACATCCTTTCCCCCTTCAATAAAACACTATCCTCGATGTTCATTCCTTTCTTGGAACAATATTTGATGATATTTCCACAAATCTCCCTCCAACTCCCACGTTGCTTCCTCAGGACTAAAGTGCTTCCATTGCACCTTTACCTGAGTGATGGCTCTATTTCGAAGTGTTATTTCTCTCCAGTCCAGAATACGTAGGGTTTTTACCTGGAACTCACCTTTTGGTTCCACCTACACCAAGTTCCAATCAATCATATGAGTAGGGTCATGAACATACTTTTTCAACAAAGAAACATGAAATACATTGTGAATTATTAGATTAGCTGGAAATGCAAGTTCATATGCTATGGGTCCAATTCGAGCTATTATCTCGAAGGGCCCACAAAACCTAGGTGCTATCTTGGCATAGTTCCCTAACTTCAATGAACTTTTTTTGGCTTTCATCTTCAAATAAACATGGTCTCCCACTTGAAATTCCAAGTGTCTTTTTTTTTATCTTCATAGCTCTTTTGTCTGTCATGTGCTTCTTTTAAGTTTTGTTGTACCTTCCTTACCATGTTCTCCATTTCTTGGAGCATATTTGGTCCAACCATGAGTCTGTCAGTTGGGTTGTCCCAGCTAATTGGATTCGTACACTTTATGTCGTACAATACCTTGAAAGGGCTTAACTTAGCCGAAGTTTGGTACCCATTGTTATATGAAAATTCTACCAAGTGTAGATAGTCTTACCACTTGTTTGGTTTTGTTCTTACATACATGTGTAGCATATCCTCTACAATTTGGTTTGTACTTTCGGTCTGTCAATCCATTTGTGGGTAATAACTCATACTGAAATTCAAATTAGTATTTAGCCCTGCAAACAATTCCTTCCAAAAATTGGATGTGAATTTTACGTCTCTATCTGAAATCACCATTTTAGGAATTCCATGAAGTCTAAAAATTTCCTTCATAAATATTTAAGCAATGTTTATAGCTTTAAAAGTAGACTTTACAGGAATAAAGTGTGCATACTTACTGAGTTTATCAATTACAACCATGATAGAATCATTTTGTTTCTAAGTTTTAGGCAAACCTGTTATAAAGTCCAGTGATATGGTCTCCCATTTCCATTCTGGTATTAGTAATGGTTGTAATAGGCCGACTGGATGCTGGTGATCGGCCTTAACCTGCTGACAATCTTGGCACCTAGCCAAGTATTCTATTTCTTTGCCCATCATACTAGGCCAGTGAAATAGTTTTCTAAGTGTTGTTATCATTTTCTAGTATCCTGGATGGCCAGAATATAGTTTCTTATGCACTTCGTCCAAGACTATTAATTTTAACTCTATTGAATCTGGTATGTAAAGTCTATTTTTAAACCGTAATAGTCCCTTCTTGTCGATACTTATATTTGGTTTATCTGAGTTTGCAGTGTTGTTTTGTAATTATGCCATTATCTTAGTGTAATTTTCATCATTAATACCTGTCATCCTGATTCTTTGTTCCAGATCACTTTCTTCCCTGCTGATATTTATCTCAAATAACCCATGGACTCTTTTGCTTAAAGCGTCTACTACCTTATTTTTCTTACCTTTGATATGTCTGACCTCGAAGTTGAATTCGCTCAGCAAGGCTATCCATCTTGCTTGCCTTGCATTAAGATATGGTTGGTTAAACAGATCTTTCACACCACTATTATCTGTCAATAGTAGAAATTTTATGCCCATTATGTAGTGTTGTAAAATTTTTAAGGCATGTATTACTGCTGTCAATTCTAGGTCATGAGTGACATAATTTCACTCATGTTCTTTTAATTTCTGGGAGTCATAACAAATCATGTGTCCTTCCTGAGTTAGGACACCACCTAGTCCTTCTTTACTTGCATCAACACATATGGTGAAGTCTTTATCTGGGTCTGCTACCTTCAGTATGGATGCAGATTTCAATAATTCCTTTAGCCTGTTAAAACTATCTTGACACTTCTGTGACCAGTTAAACTTGGTCCCTTTCTTTTGTAATGACGTGATGGGGTAGGCTATCTTGGAGAACCCTTCTATAAATCTGCGATAATATCCAGTGATTCCCATGAATGACTAGATATACGCTACATCCTTAGGTAACGACCATTCTATGATGGCTTTTATTTTCTCAAGGTCTATGACAATGCCTTTTGCTGAAATTACATGTCCTAGATATTGTATTTTCTTTTGATAAAAGTCACACTTATCAAACTTGGTGTACAGTTTGTGTTTCCTCAACATTTGCAGATCTATTCTCAAGTGTTCTTCATGTTCTTCCTCTGTTTTAGAGTAGACCAAAATATCGTCGATGAATACTAGTACGAACTTGTCTAAGTATTGACTGAAAATATTGTTCATCGGGCACATAAATGTGGTTGGTGCGTTAGTGAGTCCGAAAGGTATGACCATGAATTCTTAGTGTCCATATCTTGTTTGAAAGCTTGTTTTTCTTATATCTTCATCATTTATCCTAACTTGATGATAACTGGATCGTAAATCCAATTTCGAAAAGATCTTGGCCCCCCTACTTGATCAAACAGGTCATTTATCCTAGGTAAGGGGTACTTGTTCTTAATAATATTTTTATTCAATTGTCTATAATCGATAAAAAGTCTTAGAGTACCGTCTTTCTTTTTCACAAAGAGGACTGGTGCCCCCCATGATGAAACCCTCGGTTTGATATATTCTTTGTCCAACAATTCCTGTAATTGTATTTTTAATTCTGTTAGTTTTGGTAGACTCATTCGGTAAGGTGCTTTTGAGATAGGGGCTGAACCAGGTAGTAGGTTTATGGAGAAGCCTATTTCCCTTCTAGGAGGTAATTCTAGTATCTCATCCACAAACATGTCTCTAAATTCACGTAGGACAACAAAGTCTTCTAACTTTGGCTTATATTCTTTTTCTAACAGATTCGTTACTTGGATGGCATAAACTTGACATCCCTTTCTCATACATTTCTTGAGTTGCATCGTTGAAACTTGTCTGACTGATACAGGTTTTGGTATACCTTGGGATGTTCTATTAGTGTCAAAATCATCTTTATAGTTAAGTATCTTTGTATAACAATCTAGTATTGCTTTTTGTTGTTGCAACCAATCCATCTCGATAATCATATCGTAAGATCCTGGTGGTAGGATGTTCATATTTGTTCTTATATTTTGACCATCTAGGATGAACTCAAAATCAGAAATAAAGTCAACCACTTTCCTTTTAGTTCCTGTTTCTAGTTGTACCAGCCATGATTTTTCATGCTTTAGTTTCTTAAGTTTATTTGACTTTTCTACATCAGGAGTAATATAACTTAATATAGCTCCAAGGTCAATTAAAACGGAAATTCGAGTGTCATTGATTTTACCTTCAATTTCTACCACAGAGGACTAGTGGTCATCTTGCCGGCCATCTATGGCTGCATTTATCCGATGTAGGATTCTGCCTCTGTCACCCACCGTCGAGGCTTCCTGCAAATTTTGACCAGCAACTCTGTTTGCTAAAATTAAACGTGGACAGTTCCTCCTTAGATGAGGTTCTCCACATTCCCAGCACTTTAATGGTTCGCGGGGGCTGTCCCCAAACTTCTTTGTCCCTAGATTTATCAGTTTACTGCTGCCTTGCATATTCAGATGGTTGGAGTGAAAATCGTTTCTCGAAAATATTTTTGCTACATTCTGATAAGGAGCTGGCTGGTATCCCTTATTCTGTTGGTTCATTCGATCCTATTTCTTATCCTTCCAGGCTTTGCAAAACTCTACCCGTTGTTTATACTAGTCACAACACATTCACGCTTTTCTGAATACTTCACTCAAGGATTTGGGGTTGTCAAACTCAATTCTATCCATGTAGGACTATGGTAAACAACTTAAGAATCGTTGTATTTTCACCTTATCCTCCCAGATGTATGGTACAAACCTTAGTAGTTCCAGAAATTTATTTATAAGGTCCCCCATCGTCATTTTTCCAAGTCTTAGTTCATAAAATTCTTTTGTTTTCCTTTCATAGTAGCTTTCAGAAAGGTATTGTTTCTTGAAATACTTCTTAAAGTCGGACCATTCCAACTGTTTCTCCTTTAGGCCTTTGGCCAATTTCAGGTCTTTCCACCAAATGTTGGCCTTCCCCTTCAAGTTGTAGATGTTCATTCTGACCTTCATATTATTGGAGTAGTTGTAGATCTGGATGTATTTATTGATGTCCAACAACCATGCCTTATCTTCTTCTCCTGTCTTGGATTCTCCATCGAAGTTAGTTGGTTTGATCTTTTTAAATTCTCCTTCCAGGTGGTCTACTTGTTTCCTCTTTTTGTTTGTTTTAGTTTTGTCTTTAGTTGAAGGTGTACCTTCACACAAACTACCTCCTCTTTCTTTTTCTGGTCCCGAGTTCTTAGACTCTCTCTTTCTGACTTCTTCATCATTATTATCATCCTTTGGGATTTTCTTGGTCACTATACTGCGTAGTTGGATTTCGTTTATCTCTTGTTGTTTCTATTGTGCTTTCATCAGTTTCTCATTGTCGTCTTTCAAAACCTGCAGTTCAACAATAAGATTCCTCATTGTTTCCAAAACTTCCATGGGTGAGCTTCCATCACTGTTCTGTCTTAGATCTTCAGGAGGTCTCTACTCCGGATTTCCTTCCATCTTGATTTATGCTCCGTCGTGAGATGCCATAATTTACACAAAACAGAAAGGGATTTCTATTTGTAGCAATAAAGTTTATTAGTTTTCCATAAATCAAAATATATATTAAGCGACAAATGTGGTCCTCTTCAGGCCTAGTTTTGTAACTTTGCTCTCATACCGTATGTAATGCTTCCCTAAAAAGTCATAAAAAATTATAAATTCCTTTCTCTTAAGGGTATTTAAACTTATTTTTCTTCATTAAGATCCATATCATACTTCTCTTGCTACTTAGTAAGGTGAATTAAAGGACTATACCTAACATAACCACAAGGACGGTGGAAAATTTTGAATTCAATCAAAGATCTATTTGCAATTAAATAGTACTCCATATTGATGCTTCACATAAACTATACTACTGGCCTCTACAAGGACTAATTATATTTATATATGAAAGTGAATATGCTACCATAATATAGTCAAATCTTCTATCATCACCAAATTATTTATGTTCATAGGTATGTCACCATAAATTATGCCCCATTTGCACAAGTAAGGCTTACCATGGGGTATCCACGTATGATCAGCTTTAAATCCTAAGGTGATAACATGATTTCCTTAGAAAAAGAGACAGATACTAAATTAATGTATTTCGGATAGTGTGACAGTTCTCCCGTGAGAGCTTTATGACTTGTAAGGTGTTTTTCTAAGGTTAGGTATACTTTGTTAAATAATTAAGCCTCGCATTCATTCCTATCTAGACCAAATCTAGCATAGGGTTTCTTTTCGTTAACTAAATTCGATGATCGCGAGGGAACCTTAATCAAAACCTAAGTAAGGGTTAAAAACGAGAAGTTCTAGACTATCTTCCATCATGATTGTTCCATGGATATGAGGCAGATTCTCTTGGGTATGAATGTAATGGATTAATGGCTTCCATCCAAGATAATTAAAACTTTCTGAACGCATTTCCTTTGACACTACCGTGTGTTTTAAAGTGCCCTACCAAAGATCCGCCACCTTGCCCTAAATCCAACATTTAGGTATAGGCCCTCATTAACCAACTCTGTGCTTAGTTGATGGTTATCTAAAGACTACCAATCCATTTTGATTTTTGGCTCTGTGATTCCTATGGACAAAGGTCTCCTGGATGTTTCTGGTTATCAATATTTCTCGTGTATCTCTATTTTGACGTTGCTCTTGTATACTTCTATTTTGACATTGGCTATGTGTATCAAACCTTCAGAGTAGGAAGACGATCATTCTAGAGTCCATTTACTCAATGAGCCAGTCGACCATGTCCATCTTCTAGGAAATTTTATTAAACATTGAGTAGAGTCTTCAACAGTTTATTATGGCGATGGTCATTTCATTTTGTTGTTTGTTTCCAAGTTTAGATACATTATCCCCTAATGTCAATGTTTCCTATGCTTTTGGTTTAGTTCTTGTACTTAAATCATCTGGACTATTTGTTCGATTTATTTTTCTTTAAAGAAGAAACTGTGTGTCCCTCCTAGTTACTTCTCATCGTTCCTTATGGTGGGTGTGTTTATCTGTCGGTATTCTTAACTAGTTTCTTGTAAGATAAAAGGTGAACCCTCGGGGGATGGTTATAGCAAATATTTACACTGACTACTTGAATCCTCATTACTTTCTGTGAATTTGATCCTAGACAAGTTTAAAACAAGTCTTTGGCACAATTCGACTTGTATTGTGTAGGTGATAAATAAAAACTAACATTGTCATTTACTTTGTTTGATTTCCTTGGTTACTATACTATTTCTGTTTTTCTTATTTATCTTCATTTTTGTTTTAAAGAATTAGTATAAGTCACTAATGATGGGCCTTCTCAATGCAAGGTACCCATCAGGGGTTTACTGCACTCTCCTTTCTCAGCCGACCGTCTATCAATTAACATTCAACAGGGAAAGGACCTGAGATTGCACATCAAAAGATGAGTGTCTCTCTAGTAATTAAACTGTTGGTCAACATTTGTCCATTCTATTAATGTTTCGTTACTTTACTTTCATTTACAATATATTAATAATTTCTGGTATGTTTTACAGAGCTTTGGTTTGCGCAAATCTCGGATGCCCACCCCTGTTCTTAGCGAAAAGGTACTCGAGTTCTGAGCCCTTCTCTTCTCAACTTTAAATCTACAGGTTCTAGGAAGTGGAGGTCATGGCCCCACCTAGTTTTCCATTCCAAAATGGTTATGTTTCATCTTCAATAATATAAGGATTATGTGTTCAAATTTTTGTTTGAACAACTGTGTAATAAATTTTTGGATAAAGAACTATAGTCCTTGTCGTATATACTTAGAAAGGCGTAGTAACTCTCAATGAGTTTAACTCTAACCTTTCGAGTACCATATATGGTTAAGAAATTTAATGCAATCAAGACATTTTGACTGACATGCATTCGATCTGTTTGTTCCAAAAATAATAATAATTACCATAATTTTGCTATGGTCACAGAGTCTTGATTACTTCCCTATTTATTGTATTCGTCTTCTATTGCCAAGAAAAGGAGTTGTTGTTGTGACTAAGACTAGGGTAAAATAAAACTCAACTCACATTGTTTCCATGAATGCATTAAAAAATTCTCAAATATATATTTCGGAATAAGTCTATTGTAATCCATTCTAGCATTTATTTTATATGATTGCATCTATAATTCTGTCAGAATAGTCTATCCTGGACATAAAATAGGGACGTCTCAAATACTTATACATTCTATTGTAGACATTTCAAATCTTAGATTTTCTTTTGTGGCGTCCACGTGCATTACCAATGGTAATTAGGCCCACCTCTTTTTTTAAGGATATAATTATCTTGTGGGGTACTAGTTTTGATTCTAACCTATGTGGAAAAAGGAGGTCTCGAAAAGAATGATCTTAAGATTTTACATGAAGAAAATACCAAGGCCTTGTATCTAGACTTAGTTCTTACAAGCATTTACACATAGGCAATACTGCAAGTGTTTCTAGGCATTGCGATTTATCTTACTGTTACGCTCATAAGGTAGTACTCTAAGTTTCCTCTTTTTTTTTTGAGGTGCTTATTTCCATAATTTAACCAAGCATAGTTATTTAATTCTCTCTTAACCATTAAAGATAAGATCTAGAGCTTGTTCAGAATCAATCTAACCGTAAGAGTTATTTTGAATTGGGTTTAAGGGAATTCTGTCAATATTTATGCTTCGTTTTCTCAAACAGATTTCCCAGTTGTTATATCAGTTCAGACATAATATATATATGCACCATATCAACATTTTAATCATTTAAACACACATGGAAATAATTCAATTCTGAATCAATATATGTAACATATCAACGACTTAATCATTTAAATAAAGATGGAAATAATTCAATTCTAAATCAATATATGTACCATATCAGTGATTTAATCATTTAAACAGAGATAGGAATAATTAGATTCAGAATTAAAACTTGCATTACATCAGATATATAAAAATCTAAATAGAGAAGGAGTTGATTAACATATATTAACTAGTTTGCAGGGAAGACTAAGGGAACAACCACGTTCCTCCCAACTGTAGAATAGGGAAGCCAAGATCAATTGTCCTATTCACCTCCTAGCCTGACCATGAAACCATGAGGGAAAACTTGGAATATCCTCTTCAACAATGTCTTCCTCTATCAATATCCTTCTCCTTGCCTCACACTCATAAATTAGTGCTCATAACAACAAGTACTCAACAGTTCTTTTTCCAGCATACTCCTACTTGCCTCACACTTTAGGAACAATGTCCATAACAGAAAGAGGCAATTCCTTCCCCAGCATACTTGGCATCGTCCTGCCTCCTCACATATGCTATTTATCCAAACAATCTTTTTTGCCTAGGTCTTTTCCCTCCCTTGGGGATTTTCGCATCTTTCTAAATCCCTGATTTTTAGGGGCTACCAATGGCCAAATATTTGATTTTCCACTTGTAATAATCAGCCCAGAGGTAGTTCCAACATGTTCCCCACTCATGGAGTCATGGTCAGTTGATTTTAACATGGATGTTCCATTTGTCCTTTTGCAATAAATATAAAATATTTTGTTTTCATACCAGTGTCATAGTCAAATAGTTAGTTGGGTCAAATCAAATCTCTGCCCAACAGTCATAATAATTTATTACAATTATCAAATTCAAAATTCAAATTTTCCATAAATGGCAAAAGATGTTCAAATTCGAATTTACTAAAAACAGAATAATTTTCCAAGAAATTTTAAGTTTCAAAAATACTTTATTTCTGGGGATGTCACAACATTGTTGCCTTATCCACTACAGAAACATAATACATCATTTCTTCACATGCTTGCAAAGATGCGGTTTGGTTAAAAGGTTTGTTTGGTGAGTTTGGAAGGATGCAGGACAAAGTAAAGCTACTTTGTGATAGTCAAAGTGTTATTCACTTGGCCAAGAATCTAGCCTACCACAGTAAAAATAAACATATTCGTATTAAGTAACATTTTGTAAGACAATCATCGATAAAGGTGGAATTTCTCTTGAAAAAGTTCATACAAAAGAGAACTGCATAGACATGTTCAAAAACCAATAATTTTAGAGAAGCTACGATGGTGCTTGGATTCTCTTGGCTTGTAGAAAAAGTGATAGAATAAAATAATGAGCAAGGTATCAGATAAATTTGTTGTCAAGGTGGATATTGATGAAATGGTTGACAACATAACCCTTGGATTCAATGAATAGTCATCTACCTCAGCTCCACATCTTCAGATTCAGTTGTGTATGTGCTAATTCTGCTGGAGCATGCATAGGAGAGAATTTACTGCTAATTTAGTACTCTATTTTGAGATATGACTTTAAACCTATACATTATAAAAATGTAAAATATCCATTAATGATAAATGAGAAGCATCGATACCTGCTTGGTGGATGTAGCCCGAAGTTGGGTGAACCACGTAAATTCCTGTGTTTTCTTTTATCATTTTGCCATGGTGTGTTTTATTCTCTACGGTGTAATTGGATAGGTTTGTGGATGACTAGATTAATATGTGGTATGAGAGCCAGTCAGAGTCAGTTGAAAAACCACCAACAATCTCTTTCGTGTAGGTGACAATTATTCTTGGAGGAGACATTGAGTTGGAGGAGCATTGGTTTTACAATCCGTGAGTTGGAGGAGCTCTAGTTTTACAATCCGTGAGTTAGAGGAGCAATGGTTTTACAATCCTCACTGGAATATCCTATTGAAGGCTCTTTTCACATCAGCGCTACTGTATTAGTGCATAGGGAGCGTTGATTTATTATCATCGATAGACTCTCCGCTTGAAGGGCGCGTTGATTAAGTGCAACACTTGCATTCTTTTCTCAAATACAAAATCAGTGTTGGGATATAAAGGTAAAGGGTGTGTTGATCCTCTTGAAGGGTGCATTGATCTTCTTGAAGGGCATGTTGATTTGAGTCTGCATGAATTTTGAAATCAGCACTGGCCTCTCCTCTTGAAGGGCACGCTGATTAGAGTCTGCACTTACGATATTTTTGAAATATTTATTGGAGCTTTTTCCTTTGTTGCAATTCTGGTATTGTAATAGATACAAAAACAAATAAAATGAATCAATATTGCTTCTAGGTAGCGTAAATGTTGGAATTTGATCAATAACGGTATTGTAATAGATCTAGGCATCTCCAAGAGAAAGGGATTTTATTGATGTGATTATGATCACAATCGACATTACTTTGCATGAGCACTGCCCAAGGATTAAAGTAAGAGGGAATACTTGAAGCAATAGAGGCCGAGAAATATGAGAACGTATGAGAAGGAAAAGACTGAAGGTGCCAACTTTGAAATTGAGAAGTTCAATGGAAAGAATAGCTTTGAGATATGGAAGGTTAAGATGCATGATCTTCTCATGCAACAAGGTGTGGTGAACGTGCTTTTGGGAAAATCAAAGAAACTTGTAACCATTTTAGATGAAGAGTTGGAAGATATTGATGCGAGAGCACTGAGTTCCATACGTCTTTGTTTGGCTGATGATGTTATGTTCAAAATTGTTATGGAGAAGACAACAATCAGTTTGTGGACGAAGCTCGAAAGATTGTATATGAAGAAACCCTTGACGAACAAGATCTTCATGAAAATACAATTGTACAGTTTGTGCATGAAGGAAGGTACAAAAATAATTGATCATTTAAATACTTTTAATACTCTTTTAGTCTAGTTGACTAGAATGGGAGTGAAATTTGAATTTGAAGACAAGGTGATTACATTATTATCTTCTTTTCCGAAGTCATGGGATCACTTTGTTACCTCTATTAGTTTCAATTGAAGAGAAGGTATTGAGTTTGATGTTATTTTTGGAGCTTTACTGTATGAGGAAACATGGAAAAAATCCAATTTATAAACCTCTACATATTAGGCGATGGTGGTCAGAGGAAGACCTAAAGAAATATGACCCATTTAGAGGGATTTGTCTCGGTCAAAGTTGAAGGGAAAGAAGAACAAGCTTAATTGCTAGTTTTATGGAAAATATGGACACCTAAAGAAGGATTGTTGGAAGTGACAAAAAGATTCCAAAGAAGACCCTCCAAAGGAGCCAAAGGAATAAAATGTAACATCCCGCTCTTGTGCACTGAGCGAACTTATTCTTTGAGAACACTTGCTCGCAAGTGATCCAGATTTTATGTTATTAAAAAATTGATTTTGATTATGAGGCATTATGGGTTGATGACTTGTTGTTTTACTGCATTGACATTGATAGGTGCTACTGACTTGGTTTTACTGAGTGTGAAGGATCTTGGACCTCGAGGATGCAGAGGCATCGATGGAATCCCTTGGACTCCCGATCGAGTTGGGGAGTGTACCATTGGGTTTTGATTGTTTTATAGGTGATATTAGTGCATCTGATTAGATGATATGATATGTATATATTCTGACATGATTCATTGATGATGCAGGCTGACGATATATTTCCATCCAGACTCACATGTGGAGTAAAGGGGTCATGCATGACTACCAGAGAAGTTGATGGAGAGGTGTGGAAAGAATCCCTACCACAGCCTAATAACACTCCCATCGTGGCTCGAACTGTAGGTTAACCTTTACCTAGTTTGAGAGGATGCACGATGCCATGAGGGCAGACTGCGATAGTCACTCACGATGATTCTAAAGGGTATGCAATAAGGTGGGGGCCTTATTCCTTAGAGGCCCTTAGTCTCCCACAAGTTCACCTTGCAGAGTATTGACTCCAGGGGTTTTTTATGTCTACCAAGTTAGGCGAGTGGCACCCTTGCAGCACATGGTGCATCTTGAAAGGTACGTCATGCAAGAAAAATGGAAAGAGGCAAGTCGCACCCTTGGAGCACATAGTGCGTCCTGAAGGCCACGTCCTGCAAGGGAACATATGAGGCGAGTGGCACTCTTGGAGCACCTAGTGTGTCTTGAAGGCCACGTCACATTGTTAATTATAAATGAATGATCTAGATGGTCTTAGGATGAATAATGTGATAAGAATTTTTAAAACAATTTCCCTAATAAAATGTCGCCCAACGCGAAAATTTAAGGTCTACGTCTAAATTATGCTAGTGGTAAAATTTTGTCTTTTAAATATATATATATATACAAAAAAAAAATAATAATAATTACAATCTTCATTAAATCTTGTAACAAGAAGGGGGTAATCAATTTAAATGATTCATAAAAATATGTTAGGATAAAATTTAAAAAGGGAGATAATTGTTTTATTATTTTATGATAATTAAAAATTTATTAATTAAAAAGGGAAAAGGGAAAAAGTTGATTTCTACACCTGCCAATTTGAGTTCTAAATGAAAAGGGGAAAGAGGGAAATCTAAAATATTTAGGAAACTAGTAAAAGAGGGAAACATAAAAAGAAAAAGGAAACACAAGGGAAAAAGAAGAAAGTCAAACTTAGTAAGGTATCTAGCGTTTAAGAGCTTTCTAATTTAAATTGAACTAGCAAATTAATAATGGAGAAAGTCATTAAAGCCTGAAGGGATTTTGGAGACACCTAGGAGCGTTTCTAGGAGTGACTTTGGGTGGGTGAGGGAAATATGGGTAATTAATTAATCAAAGAATTTAATTTATGGATGAATAAAGGGGATGGGTGACACTTGTATGGAGAGGATTTTTAGGATTTAATTTATTAAACATTAAATTAAATAGGATTTTGGGAAGGTAAAGGATTTGGAAACTCTATATAATAGAGGGAGGAGAAAGATGAAGGATCTTTTTTGTTTGCATAACGTTACACTATAGAAATATATACTTGACTAACTTATCTTGTGGGAGTTGGGACACCCAGCTCGGTGAGGAGTGGTAGCTCGGCCTTGCGAGGCGAGCTGGGAGCTAGCTGAATCTCTAGATAGTGTGTGTGGCCCCTTTGCGGCTTGGGGGGATAACAAGGAAGAATAGTACCCCTAGCATTGGCTGGGAGGTACCAGTGAAGTCTCATCGGTTGACAAGCGGGAGTTGCACGAAGCACGTGGGACATCAACTCAGAGCGGGCGATTAGGCAACAATACGCCTTCTTTATTTCTGCATGGTAGAACATTAGTATGAATTATGTTTTTAGTTTTGTATGCTTATATCAAGTAAAGAATATGTTAGTCTTAGCGTTCTAGTTGATGACTGAATTTCCCATAGCCTTAGCTGGATGATTGATTGATTTCCCATGGCCTTCACTTCACGACATTTCTTGACCATCCTATGGTTTTTTATTGTGTTTGATTGCGGTCTACTTTTCCTTCATCCCTAGCTCATTAGTCCAGGCCTGAGCAGTCGGTCAGGAGTGTGATATATCATTAGTGCTTCGGCATTAATAAACCTATGGATCTCAACGCCTTTATTTTTTGTGCATGGATGATGGTCGAAGGACGTTCCTATCAATCGTCCACCTCTGATGTTGTCCTTCATTGATGGTTCCCTTGCACCCTGATGCATTTATTTAACCCTGCAATGTGATTGTTAGCGAAGATATTCCTTAAACTCGACATGCTTATATCTCGTTGTTATCTCATTTTTTTACCCCGTTTTTATATCTTGATGGATTGTTGACCCTGCATTTTAATATTGGACAATTGATAACTCTGCTTTTTGTTTTGAAGGATAATTTTTAACCCTAAGTTTTTTTTATTCTTTCTTAAGTTATAATCTGTGTTGTACAATTGGTATCCTAGGTGAATGAAAATGTTTTTATCACTCTTTGCGTTCCTTGTTGTTACCACATTTTTATAACTCCTTGTTGTTACCACAATTATAAGCCCTTGCGTTCTGCGTTTTTCTTTGAATTTTAACTCTGCGCCCCTACTGTTGCCATGGTTCATCACCACGAATTTAATACTTGGACTGTTTATTCCCACTATTTGACTGTCACGGATTTTTAATTACACAGGTTTTTACCAGACTCAATGCCCATGATTTGTTGCTCCCAATCGTTTGTTGAGTGGTTGTTAACGCCCACGATTTTTGCTTGAAAACATTGATTGAGTTGCTATAGAAATCACCCATGAATTTATCCTTTTAAATCATAAATTCACTTGCTTGAATGACCCTGGTTTTGGTAAATAAAAATTGACTGTGTGCATGTTTAATTCGCCCACAAATTTAGCCTTTTAAATCATAAATTCACTTGCCGGAATGACCACAGTTTTGGTAAATAAAAATTGACTGTGTGCATGTTGAATTCATCCACCTTTTTTTTGCTACTCAATTCATAATTGACTTGCAGTAATGACCTCTATTTTGCCTTCAAACTGTGACTGTGTTTTCCCTTGAGTGATGAACTGCATTAATGTTGCTGGGATATGTTTTCCTTTAATTGTTGAGTTGTTGTCGATCGAGCATGATTGGCCACCATTTGGGCACTGTGTTTTTGCTAATTTTGCCACAGCGAACTAAATGGATAACACTGAGTTAAATGCCTTACTATTGCTAGATTCATTGTTTTGTAATGGTCACATTAATTGCCTTGATTTTTGCCAGAAAATAAAATGGATAATAGTTAGTTAAATGCCTTGTTATTGCTAGCTTCATTGTTATGTAATGGTTTTATTAATTTCCAGAACAATTTCTACAGCAATGTAAATGGCTAGCAGATTCATTCTTTGGATTAAATGCCACAGTGAGTTAAATGTTAACTAACACCTTAAATGCCTTTTTATTGCCATATTACTTGTTATGACAATAGTCATGTAAACTACCATGTTAATGTACTTTTAATTGTCATGTTAAAGTCATGTAATTGCCTTGTTATTTCTATATTAATTGTTAAGTAACCGCTATGTTAATTTCCTCGCTAAATTGCTCCATCCTGGCTAATAGTTAGTAGTTTCCTTCAAATATTATTAGAAAGATTGTATTGTTATTTCATTCAATATAATTAGACTACATGCTGAGATTTAATTGTTCATAAGTGTTATAATGATATATTTCTACCTTAATATTGTTAATGTTTTTATTTAAGTTAATGACGAGTTGTAACTTAGACGTGCTCCGTCTAGAATGTCAACTCATGTTAAAAGCGATTGTAATCATTGACTAGATTAGACTTGGTGATTGGTTGGGTGAGGATGATGTCGTGTATTGGCTTCTAAAATCCCATGCCTTAGTCCTCTGATGTTTCATCGACCAGTTGTTGGGGTATGGGTGTGGTTTTCCCCTCAGTATTCGGTTTCTAGCACATCGAATTATCTAGATTCCTTGGTCCAGATAGGATGTGTTGTGCGAAGGTTATTGTCACATATATCACTTGCGAAGGACATGATTCCTGATGAGGGGATCATGTCGCACCTTGGGGGATAGCGGTAAATGAGATCTTGGTTGGAGTAGGTGCTTTTGTGTGAGTGTTGACGAGTGTGCAAGTTGCTCTTGGTGCAAGGGTGGAACGCCTTCAGGCGTTAGTTCTGTGTGCCTTGAGGTTCTAGTATTTGTTCATCTAGGTTCTGATGTTAGGATGGGGATGTTGTCCCTTAGCTTGTAGGCATGGTCATGTTTGCGTCGGACAGGTAGTCGTCCTCCCTGTTATTTTGTGCATGTTTTGCCAATTGTCTTGAGCCTATGTGGTGTCATAGTAACTTGTTGCTTGGACTGTGTACTAGCATTCATTTCCAGTGGTGTGATTAAACTATTTTCGTCATCTCCTTCTTGCCTCTTAACTCCTAAAAAAAAAAATATTTCTCTTATTGTCGTAACGATGGGGTCGTTACATAAAACGCAATTGAAATATGTTCAACAACAAGTTCAGGTATGGATGATGAATTTTTAACCATTGGTATTGTTTCACGTTATGATCAATAGTGGTTATTATATTTAGGTGGTTCAAATCACATGTGTATTCATAGAGATTGGTTTATTACTTACCAGTCTATAGATGATGGAATTGTTTACACGGGAAATGATATATCATGTAAATTTGTGGGAATTGGTAGCATTCGAATTAAGATGTTTGATGGATCTATTAAGATACTAACTGATGTGAGACATGTACCTGAGCTTAGGAAGAAATTAATCTCTTTTGGAGTCTTAGATACTAGAGAATATAAAATTATTGTTCAAGGTGGAGTTATGAAGGTCTACAAAGGAATCCTACTAGTTATGAAAGTGAAAAAGGTTGGAAACCTGTTTCTATTAGAAGGAAGAGCCGAGTGAGATCATGTGACAATTGTATCTAAGAATGACAGTGACTTTGTTCGACTTTTGCATCAACGGTTGGGCCATATGTGGCATTATCTGATCGCAAGTTACTTCCTAGTCTAAAGTCTTTAAAGTTATATTTTTGCAAGCACTATATTTATGGAAAATAGAATAGGCAGAGATTTAAAACTGGAAGACACATCAGTGAGGGAATCCTTGATTATATCCATTATGATATTTGGGGACCATCCCCTACTATTTAGTATGGAGGATCATCATACTTTGTTACTTTTATAGATTATTTCTCTAGGAAGGTGTGGATGTATATGTTGAAAAGAAAGACTGATCTATTTACTGTTTTCAAGCAGTTTAGAGATTTAGTGGAAAAGAGCACTAGCAGGTCCATTAAATGTTTAAGAACTGATAATGGTGGTGAATTTATGTCAATGGAATTTGAGAACTATTGCAAGGAGTTTGGGATTGATAGGAATAAAACTACTGTCTATACTCATCAGCAAAACAAAGTTGTTGAATGCATGAACATGACTCTTCTAGAGAGATCAAGGAGTATGCTTAGTAACACCAACTTGCAACATGAAATGTGGGCAGAAGCAGTATCTACAACTTGTTATTTTGTTAATCAATCACCATCAACAACAATAGAGTGCAATATTCCTGAAGAGGTATGGATAGTTCACCCTTGTAATTATTCTAATCTTAAATTTTTTGGTTGTGAAGCCTATGCTCTAATTTTGAAACATCAACGTTCTAAATTAGATCCAAAATAAAAAAGCCTTATCTTCATTGGATATGGTGATGGTATTAATGAGTACAAGTTTTTGGATACTACTTCCCACAATATCATCATTAACAGAGATGTAATATTTGATGAATCATCTCTCATCAAATCATATGTACATGTTCAAATGAAACAGGTAGAAGTACCTAAGTATCAACATATTTAGTTTCAAACTCATTCAACTACAGATGATAGTGAACATGAACAAGTTTATGAAGAGGTTATTGCATAAGAAAACATGGATGATGATGACAATAAATAGATTGTGGATGAGTCACAAACTTACCTAAGGAGGTCTACAGGGGTTAGAGTTCCTCCAAGAAGGTATGATGATTTTGTTTCATTAGTTTCTTTAAGTAAGAATGATGATGAACCTTCATGCTATCAGGAATTTGTGGAGGGTTCTAATAGTGAAAAATGGAAAGAAGAAATGAATGATGAAATGAATTATTTAGAAAGGAATGCTACATGGGACCTGGTAGAACTTTCAAGAGATAGGAAAACTATAGGTTGCAAGTGGGTCAACAAGCTGAAGAAGGGAGTTGATGATAAGGTAGAAAGGTACAAAGCAGGGTTGGTTGTAAAAGGTGTTATCACTGAAATTTCGTCTGCACATGGCGACAAGAAATCCACATCATCTACACACAGCGAAAAGAACTCTACATCATCAAAACAGCAATGAAGTCATTCATGGCACTGTTCACAACATTCCAGAAGGGTCAGAAACTATACAAAAATTGAAAGACACTTCACATCAGTAAGGTGCGCGCGTATGCGCGGGATAAGAACGTGTTGTGCGCGCTTAAGCGCATGATGCGCGACTGTCCACATAAAAAGTTGTGCATCTGCTAATACGGCACATTAAATGCTTAAGTCGGCCTCCCGACCGCCAATAGACCTTCGCCCGAGATGATTTGACATCCAGATCAGGGTCGGTCCTGCAAAAACGGCGAATTTATGGCTTAAGTCTGTTCGTGCTTGAATCGTCGCCGGGTGAGCAAGGATGGGAGCACTAGCATGCCCTGTTGGGATCGGCAAGGCAGAACAGGTTTGTTGTGGATCAAAACGGGTTAACAGAGAATAGAAAATCAAACGAAATAAAATCTACCTAAGAGCTGAAAAACAAATAACATTACAACCATAAACAAAACTTCAAACGTGAGACAAGGGAGTT
>ML778034.1:470304-490567 GCA_009831015.1 Picea engelmannii
TTTCTGACCCTTCTGGAATGCTGTGAACAGTGCCATGAATGACTTCATTGCTGTTTTGATGATGTAGAGTTCTTGTCGCTGTGTGCAGATGATGTGGAGTTCTTGTCGCCATGTGCAGACGAAATTTCAGTGATAACAAAAGGATATTCTCAGAAAGAAGGTATTGACTTTCATGAGATTTTTTTAGCAGTTGTTAAGATCATTTCAATCCGAATTGTTTTAGCATTGGTTGCATTACTTGATATGGAGTTGGAGCAGCTAGATGTTAATACTTATTTCTTACATGGATATTTGGATGAGGATATTTACATGGAACAAAATGAAGGGGTTTTTCATAATCGCCACAATAAATTTGTTTGCAGGCTCAAGAAATCATTGTATGGTCTGAGGTAGTTTCCCAGACAATGGTACAAGAAATTTGACTCTTTCATGATGAGACAGAATTATACTAGGACTGAGTATGATCATTGTGTTTACTTTAAGAAATTGAATAATGACATATTCATTATCTTAGTATTGTATGTTGACGATATGCTTTTAGCAAGAAAAATCATAACTGAGATCAATAGGTTAAAGGCTCGAATGGCTAGGACATTTGATATGAAAGATCTAGGAGAAGAAAAGAAGATTTTGGGCATGGAGATATTCATAGACATGAGGAATGGTAAGCTTTGGTTTTCAGAACAGAAGTGTGTAGAGAAAATACTTTTGAGGTTTGGAATGAACAGTTTGAAACCAGTTTCAGTTCCTTTCACTTATCATTTTAATCTTTCTTCAAGTTTATGTCCTAGTACAAAAGAAAAAAATGAATATATGTCTCGAATACCATATGCTAATGTAGTGGGAATTTTAATGTATGCAATGGTTAGTACAATATTAGACATTTCACATGCAGTTGAGGTTGTCAACAGATATATGGAAAATCCAGGTAAAGAGCACTAGGAAGCAGTGAAATGGGTGCTTTGATATTTAAGGGGAACTAGTGATTATTATATCACCTATAAAAATGGTTGTGATTTAGTCTGTGGATATGTTGATTCTGATTTTGCAAGTGATTTGGAGAAGAGAAGGTCAAGTTCAGCATATGTCTTTACTCTTTCAGTTTGATCTATTAGTTGGATGTCAAAGCTACATAACATTGTTTCTTTATCCACTACATAAGAAGAATACATAGCTTCTTCACATGCTTGCAAAGAGGCGTTTTGGTTAAAAGGTTTGTTTGATGAGTTTGGAAGGATGTAGGACAAAGTAAAGACACTTTTTGATAGTCAAAGTGTTATTCACTTGGCTAAGAATCCAACCCACCACATTAAAAATAAACATATTCCTATTAAGTAACATTTTGTAAGACATGTCATTGATGAAGGTCGAGTCCCTATTGAAAACATTCATACAAAAGAGAACTGCATAGACATGTTCACAAAACCAGTACTTTTAGAGAAGATACAATGGTGCTTGGATTCTCTTGGCTTGGAGAAAAAGTGCTAGACTAAAATAATGAGGAAGGTATCAAATAAATTTTTTGTCAAGGTGGATATTGTTGAAATGGTTGACAATAGAACCCATGGATTCGAGGAACACTCATCTACCTCAACTCTGTGTCTTCAGATTCAATTTTGTATGTGTTAATTTCGATGGAGCATGCATAGAAAAGAATTTACTGTTAATTTAGTAATCTGTTTTGAGCTACGACTCTAAACCTGGGCATTATAAAATAGTAACATCTCCATTAATGATAAATGAGAATCTTTGATACCTGCTTGGTGGACATACCTCGAAGTTGGGTGAACTATGTAAATTCTTCTATTTTCTTTTATCATTTTTCATTAATGTGTTTTATTCTCTGTTGTGTAATTGGATAGGTTTGTGGTTGACTAGATTAACAACCTTCACATTGTGTGCCTATTCCACTTGACCCATATATAGTATAGACCAATGTGTTCCACCATGATTAGTTAAGTCAGCCTCACACAATGTCATGTGTTTATTAAGTAAAGATGCAATTGCTTCTATGTTGGTCAATGTGCCATGATTTTGATGAAATTATATTTTCTAAGTTGCACCAAGTTCATAGATAAACAAGAACATGTTAAGTTTCTTTACAATACATGAACTCATTTGGAAATCATTTCCCTCTCACGAAATTGAGAGTTAGGATATGTGAAAAGCATATGGGTCTTACATATGCAAGGAAATATATTAATCTAAAAAAAAACCTTATTCAAAGACATCCTCCTAACATTAATTAGTTGTTTTTTTCCTTCCTACATTGTGCATACTTAAATCTTTATAAAAATATTATGATTAATATTAATATTTTTTAAACAAAACAATTACATTGTAAAGAGTAACAAGGTGTAATTATATATTATATGATTGATGATCATGGTGATCATTATTAAATTCCACTAAGAACGAATTGGTCTATCAGAGCTTAAGAGGATAAGTGATTACATGTGATTCTTTGGAATTTTGTTTATATGCTAGAAACACATTAAGAGAAGCTTTCCAAAATCACCATACTTTTGTTCACTTAAGAGATTAAGAAAAATTTTACTGTGAGCATTGAAATTCATTTTACTATTTTATTATATTTCTTTTATCACAATTAATGTTATAGTTTGATAGATCATTATCTAGTTTTTTTTTTTTTTAAATGATTATCATCTATTATTAAACATTATTACTAAAAAAAATACAATTCCTTACAAACTTTTGAATATGTATTTAAAATTATTATTTTTAATCATTAATTTTTTTTTAATTTGATTTCTTCATAATAAAGTTTTGATTATGTATTTAAATTATCATTTTTAATTATTATTTTTTTTTAAATTTGATTTCTTCACAATAATGTTTATGATTATAAAATTTACAATTATACAATTTTGATTATGTATTTAAATTATCATTTTTAATTATTATTATTTTTTTAATTTGATTTCTTCACAATAATGTTTATGATTTTTTCTAAAATTTTTATAACAAATGTATTAATAAATTAAAAAGCATTGAAAATAAAAATTTACAAATATACAAAACAATAGTAACTAAATACATAGATGATGTATTTTCATCGTGAGGTGGTCAGACGAGGCAATATTAGTGACGTTAAAGTAAGCCAGATTGAACACCAAAGATGACCTTATTTCCCAAAGGTGATTGTGCACTTGTAATAACTATTATTGAAATTACTATTATTTTTAATTGTTTACACTGAGTTGTTTTCTTTGTTAAGTTTACCAAAGTTTGTTGCATAAATAAATGAAGTAGATGAATGTTTTCAAAAATCAATATTTTATAGGGGGAGGATGAGCTCTGGAAAACCCTAGGTCCAAGCTCCGCGCTACTCACTGCATGATCGAACCATCTCACTCTATGGCAAACCACCTACAATAGTCAGGCATTGACAGTCCTCAGATATGATCTGTCAGAATGAACACAGAAGAGGGGGGGAAACCCCCCTCATACAACAACATCACGACCAACGATCGATCGGGCACAAGAGAAAAGAGGCCATATTTCGAGCCGCCACTGCAGATGCACGAACAGATCCTAGCCAGAGAACAAGGATTCAGTAAGGAAATGGAGATTGAAGCCATCACGTCTCATCCAAAAGCACCTCGGGGGTGGGAACCAGGCAAATGCATACCACAAATGGAAAAACCTCTGCGATACCTAATAATCTCAACATGAGTAGGTGAACATACCCAATTCATGAGGGAGCATGCCCTCATTGGCAAATTTTTGGGACTGTGGTCATTCAAACGGGACCTGAACAAATGGATTAAGCATTGGTGGAACCCCAAGGGTGATTATGAGATTCAACTCAACTCCAAAGGCTTCTTCATAATCATCCTGTATAACCCAAAAGACCGAGACAAAATCTTTGAGAATGGCCCATACTTCTATAACTCAGCAGGGTTATTCCTAAGATTCTGGATAGAATGCTTCAGCCCAAACAAGAAGGAGTTTTCAATGGCACCAGTCTGAATCCGCCTCTATTCCCTACCGCAAGAGTTTTGGCTGGAGGAGATTCTCATGGGAATAGGAAACATAGTGGGCAACTATGTCAAAACCTCAGAAGCCACAAAGCAGTGGAAATATACTTCATATGCCCGAATATGTGTCTATATGAATATATCCAAGGGTCTACTAGGGATGGTAACTCTGGAATATCAGGGTGAAGACTGCCAACAAACACTGGACTATGAACATATCCCTTTTCGCTGTAGAAAATGTCACCAGCATGGCCACCTGTTCAGAGACTGCCCTCTGAATAAGCAAGTCACCACAGCTAGCAACATCACACAGAAATATGGATTCATCACTGTCACAACCAGAAAGAAAAACCCTACCAGGAAGCAAATACCAGACCCCAAGCACAAAATGTCGACCAAAAACTCATACGAGATTCTGAACCAGATACCGAAAGATGAAGAAATTCAAGATCCACACAAAGAGCTGCAAAGAAAAGGATAGAACCAAGGCCCTTCCCCCTTGAGCACAAACCAGGAAACATACCCAGAAGAGAAAGAAGACAGAGACGACGACATCTTAATGCAGGTGGATGACTGAGATCTAGTAGGCATTGACCTAGAAAAACTTGAGGAAGCTCTCAACCAAAAGAATCTACAAGGCCTCCTTGAAGAGAAACTTTGAAAGGTACATAAGGTTTTTCTTGACTCAACTATAGGATCCGTGGCACGCTTGGGCATAGAAACAGACCCAGGCTCAGGCTCAAGCTCAAAAAAGATACCATGAGAGAACAAAAGAAGGGGACGCAAAACGATGCATCAACTGATCAAGGAAGTGGGGAATCTTATGATCAACTCAGGCCAAATCCATAAGCTCTCGGAGGGATACCTCCACCCAGCACCACCCTCATTATGATGAAGATCATTACCTGGAACATTAGGGGACTCAACGGAAGATCCAAACAAAGGATCCTCTGAGACTGCATAAAGACAGAAAATCTAGATATCCTAATGATACAGGAAACAAAATGTGTAGGGGCAGAAGCCAAAATCATATTCCAGTGCATCTAAAGGGGATGCGACTTTGTTCAAACAGACTCCTCAGGGGCCTCAGGGAGCCTAGCTATATTATGGAACCCGAACACCACTACTCTCAGCAGATTCTTCTCCATAATAGGCACCATAATAGCCCACTTTGAGGTCATAGGTTTGAATCAGGATGGAACCGTCACCAATGTCTATGGACCCCAAAGTCAGCAGGAAAAAGACAAATTCATGGAGAGACTAGATGTTATCAAATATTTGCTGACCACACCTAACTATATCATGGGAGGCGACTTCAACATGATCCTGTCACTGGAGGAAAAAATAGGTGGGAGAAAAAGGTTGGAACAAGACAGTGGTAAGTTCATAACCCTCATCGATCATCTAAAGTTAGTATATATAGAAAATAGCAATGGTACTTTTACCTAGTCCAAACGCAGATCAAGAAACCAACATGTTGCCTACCATCTGGACCACTTCCTTGTAGCTGAAGAACTCATTGAAAATGACATTTGTATGGAAAGTCTCATTATCCCTAAAGCTAGCTTGGACCACTGGCCAATAGCCTTACACCTAGAAACATATGTCATACCCAAATACAAACCCTTTCGGTTTGAAAAATTCTAGTTCACACACCCACACTTCCATTAGCTTGCGAAAACACGGTGGGCTTAGGTGGGAATAGATCATGGTACAAGCATGTACAAATTCTAGCAACGACTCAAAAACTTCAAGCAGTTGCTAAAGCACTGGAATAAGAACACCTTTGGAAACATATTCCAAAGCATGCAGGAAATAGAGCACAAACTAATGGAGATACAAAATACTTTCATCTCAGGGACTCGAACTGCTGAACTAATGAAAGAGGAAGAGCAGCTACAGACATGGCTGGAAGAGAGGAAAAAGAAAGAGGAAATCCTATGGAGACAAAAGTCTAGAGTAAAATGGCTCAAAGAGGGGGAAAATAACATGAAATTGTTCCACAGGACCATGGTACACCGCTGACACATCAACAGAATCACTCATCTGGAGGATGAACACGGTAACCCGATCAGAGAACATACTCAAATAGAGGTAGATATCAATAGGTACTGCCACGACCTCCTAACAAAAACCAGGGCAGATTGGGAAGCAACCATCAATAGAGTAACCAGTCACATACCCTCAGTGGTCACACCTGAACAGAACGCAACCTTAATGAGGCATATCACGCAAGAGGAAGTGGACCAAGCAACAAAAGACATGCCCCCAAGAAAATCCCTAGGACCGGACGGATTCACCACCGACTTCTTCCATCACTGTTGGGACATAGTTAGGAAAGAGGTTTGGGAGGTAGTGGAGGAATCAAGGACTTCAGGCCAAGTCCTCCCGGCCCTCAATGCCACCTTTCTCACCTTAATCCCAAAAGAAGAATGGGTAACAACTCCCAAGCATTTCAGGCCCATCGCTCTTTGCAATGTAATTTATAAAATCATCACAAAGGTGGTTGCGAACCGCCTCAAGACAATTCTTCCCTTCGTCATATCTAAAGAACAGGAAGGATATGTAGAGGGAAGACAAATCATGGACATCATTATTCTAGCTCATGAGGTCATCCATTCTCTCAAGTCGACAAAAAATCCAGGTATGCTAATAAAACTTGATCTTTCAAAAGCATTTGATAGAGATAGTTGGTAATACCTCTTAGCCATTTTAAATTCTTTTGTCTTTGATCAGCATTGGGTGAACTGGATCTTAAACCTCACCTCCTCAGCCTTCTTTTCCATCCTCTTCAATGGAGTCCCTTCCCGACCCTTCTCACCATCTAGAGGCATCAAACAAGGGGACCGCTTATCGCCCTTTCTATTCGTGCTCATGGCGGAAAGCTTGGGATGGTCCATCAAGACAACAGTCCAAGAAGGATCTCTCAAAGGATTTGCTTTACACAACATCCAACTAGCACCCTCACACAGCCAATTTGTCGATGACACCGTACTCATTAACTCTCCAATGACAAGAGAGGTGAATAAGCTTAACTCTGTCCTTTCGGATTTCATAGAAGCGTCAGGCATGATGCTCAATCTAGACAAATACAAGCTCTTCTTCTTTAATACCCCGATTGCGGTCCAGCTTCATATCTCCAAACTCCTGGGAATACCCAAGAGCTCCCTTCCATCCAACTACCTAGGCATTCCTCTAACAAGAGCGACAGCAAAATCCATATCCTGGGACAACCTCCTCCTTTCCATCTCCAACAGGCTGAATAACTGGACCTTTTGAATGCTAAACATTGCGGCCAGACTGGTCTTGCTCAAGTCGTTCCTTCAGACGCTTCCCACCTACCTTTTCACTACCTTAGCCGCTCCCAAGAAAATCATCAGAGATATAAGGAACCTCCAACGAAACTTTCTCTAACAAGGCCTTCAACCTAACAAGAAGTGGGCGCTAGTAGGATGGGACAAGATATGCATGCCAAAAAGTATGGGAGGTCTAGGACTCCAAGACCCGGGTAAGCTCAATCAAGTAATGGGAGAAAAAATGTGGTGGAGATGTCTAAAAGCACCAAATACACTATGGGCACAAATATGGAGGTAGAAATACGGTCCCTCCATGCAAGCCATAGCATGGCAAAACAAAGACCTGATTCAAGATCACGCCTTTTGGGAAGTGCGAAATGGAAAAAGTACCATGTTCTGGCAAGACTCGTGGTAGCAACTCAAACCTCTAAATGACCTGGAAGATCTGATACCCCTTAAACATGCTCTAAACCAAGGCACTGCCCAAAGAGTGAAGGATCTCTAGAAATCCAAAGAACAAAGACTGTAGTAGCGACACTGGAAGACCTCCAACCAGGAATTAGGGGTCCCGGAGAACCTTGATCTGCAAGCTTGGCAACACTATGAAAGCCACCGGAAAATTCCCCATAGATAAGGCCCAGATATACTCAGATGGGGGCACTCCACTACTGGTAACTTCTCAGTCAAAGAAGCCTACTACCTAGAAGGCAATTGCCAAAACCAGGAAAAGGAAAACATATGGAACAAGGTTTAAAACTTAGTACTCTGGCTTAAGGTGTCCACCTTCCTCTGGCTGATTGCGCACAAAAAATTCCTCGCCTGGGACAAACTCAGAAAGAGAGGCGTCATTGGACCCTCAATATGCACCTTATTTAAACAACAAGAGGAAACCAAAGAGCATATTTTCAATAGATGTCACTACAACCAGTCAGTCTGGGACCAAGGAGCCCAACTGATGCGTCGATCCAATCAAAATAGAAGAAGCATTAGAGACATGACTGAAAATTGGGACTCGGCCACCTTCAACAATCCTTTACTGAGTCACATATGGAAACTCCTCCCTGGTTTTATTCTCTGGTAGATCTGGAAGGAACGAAACAAAAGAATCTCCCACTCCAAAGACTCCACACTAGACTTAACCTGGGCAGAAATGATCACAGTTATCAAGGAAACAGTCAGAAGTAAACATTGGAATTTAGAGGACCTCAACTGCAGCCCAGAAGAACAATGCATTCTCCAAAGTTGGCAGCCCAATTTGATCAATAAACTGACGATCAAAATACCTAAGCATCAAAAAAGAAGCCCAACCACCTAGACCCCTCCTCCTGCAGAATTCATAAAAATTAACTTCGATGGGGCTTCCAAAGGAAACCTGAGACCAGCTAGCTTTGGAGCATCACTCAGAAACTCCAGAGGATAAATCCTTGTCCTTGCAGTGGGGTATTTGGGGGGGACAACAAATAATGCAGTGGAGCTAATGGGCCTACTGCAAGGTCTCCAAGTAGCAATTGTTCGACATAGCCACCAACTCATCGTGGAAGGGGATTCGTAAATTGTCATCCAACTAATCACCAAAATCCTCCATGGGGAGGATCCAAAAAAAATCTCACCTAGCTGGAGACTCTCAGGGCTACTTGAGGAATTTAAAAATCTCCTCAGAGCCAATCTCAGCATCATACCTTCTCATGTGAAAAGAGAGGCCAATAGGGTAGCGGATTGTCTGGAAAATGAAGGAGTAACAAAGGATTCTAAACATATTTACTAGGCAGCTCTGAAGTATCAGACATCTCAGGGCGGTGTCAAGTTCTAGCAAATAAGGATCTCCAACCCACGGATGGGGTGCCATGCGGAGGGGGCAGGACACGTGGAGCAGTGTAGGGAGGGGCCATAAATGGTGGCCACCAGCTCCCATCTCCTCACCATAAATGAATGGGTACGCACCCAGGCAGAGGACGTCAAACAATGAGGCTCCTCGCTCGAGCGAGTAGTACAGGAGAACAACACATTAAGACCTCATCCTTAATGGCTATAGCTATCACCTTCGATCTTATTCACCGCCTCGAAGGTTCGTAATGCATTTGAGATTTGCAAAGCCAAAGGCTGAACCTTCAAAGAGCAGGGATAAATCTTGGTTTCTGAGCATGCCATGAGCTAGGGGATGGCCTCACAGAGGCGTGGCATGGTACACAGATGATTTACAACAGAAGCGGAAAAAGAACTTTGAAAAGGCTTTGGCTCTCGCCAGCAGCAGGAAAAAACAGAAGTCGAGGAGATTGGGAATGCCTCCCATGGTGTATGTTGAGGAGATTGAGTCGGGCGAATCCATCCAGAGCTACAACGAGAGCCTCCTATTCATGGTCCCAAACAATTGGAATCCCCCCACCTGTTTATGGAAGGATGCAGTAACCCCTGCTCCACACACAGTGCATAGTCTCAGGGATGCTCCAGTTGAGGAGTTCACAGCATGCGTCGTGGAGGAAGAATTTCCAAAAGGAATGGAAGAAAACACAGAGGAATTCATGACTGGAAAACCTCCAAAGGTGGTCAAGCAGCGAAATAGGTAGATAGAGTCCCCGGGTGGCAATGCAAAGGAACGAAAGGATGTGGCTGACCAGCCACCATTCCTTCATCCGAAGCACCTTGAATTAATCTTTGACATTCACAGCATGGTGAACGACCAGATATTCAAGGCCATCCGCATAAATCATTGCCTCGATATGATCTACGCGGCCTACTCCAGTGCATCCCCAAGACACCAATGCCCTACTTGCGCGCAAGTCTACACAATTCTAGTCAAGCAAGGAAAGAATGGAGACGAGGATAAGGACACCGGTTAAGAGGTTTTTTACATGCTCATAGTTAGAAACTCTTTTATTTTGTTGCATACCAGCGATGTAGCATAGTTAGCTTGTATTACTGTTATTATTAGTAGAGTAACGACAAGACTTGGTATAAAGGTGGCCATGCATCCTAGTTTCCTTCGGGCAAGATGGCAGCCTGAAACTATGAGTTTGAAAAGTAGCATGGCTCGGCCAACTGTCTCGATTTCCTCTATAGGCGGGACAATTGGCAACTTAACAGAACAGTATAATTTTGCAATGTTAATATAATAGGACCTACTTTTTTACTTAAAAAAAAAAAATCAATATTTTATATTTACATTTCAATATATTTAATATATTTAAAAATTAGATAATTAGGTTAAATTGTGTATATATATGAAAAGAAATAAAAGAAAAGATTTCATTTATATATTATTATTTATAAATTTATATATTATTATTTAGAAGTTTATTAATTTTTTTTAAATTTTTTAAATATAATATATATAATTTTATAATAATTAAATCATATAAATAAAAGGAATTACATTAATATATTATTAAAAATAGTTAACTAAAATGTTTTTTAACCAAAAGTGTCTCAAATAAAATAATTGATTGGTGAAACTAAATTATGAAACCTTGTTGTGTATAAAATAATTGATTGGCGAAACTAAATTATGAAACTTTGTTGTGTATGGTGAAAGTACATGTTAAAAGAAATTAAATTATTGTTCATCCTCAACAACATATTGAGATTATAGTAAATTTTTATTCATATTAAGATTATAATAAATTTTTAATAATTTGATTAATTTATTAAATAATTGTTAAATTTTTAATTAATTAATTAATGAAAATTAACTTAAATTTATTTTTTTATTCTATAAATGTTTATTTTCTAAAAAAATATATCTATTCCTAAATTTAATTAATTTTTATGTTCATTTATAAATATTAACAAAATTTTAGAATACTTTATTTATATAAAATAACACCCACAAAATATTTTCAATTAATTTTTATGTTTATTTATAAATATTAACAAAATTTAAAAACACTTTATTGATATAAAGTAAATATTTAATTTGTTTTTTTCTCAAAATTAATTAGAATTAATTCTAATTAAAATCAATCAAAATAATTGAAAAAAAATATTTGATTAATTAATGATTTTTATATAGGAAGCTTAAATGTATTTTATCTAAGTAATGCTAAATGAGAAAAACTATTCCATACTTTGGTAGAGTTTCTAAACTAAATCTCCAAATATTTAGTAAGGTATATTAAAATACATATTAGTTTTTTCAATATTTTATTATATTTTATATAGGAATTTGAGACACTCAAGATCATTTTTTTGAATTGTCGTGGCTTTTCATGATGCAAAGGTCCTATGAGAAGTTGGATCCTGAGTGTTATTAATATTATCTGTCTAGTTGAAACTTGGGAGCATGAGGAGTCTAAGGTCCCTAACATGGAAGGATTTGTCTTATGGTCGGCATGGAAGAAAAAAAATCCACCATAGAGGGATAGGAGACATAGCTTGTTATATTAGAAAGATCATTTCTAATCACATTCAACTTCATAAGTTTGACCCACTTAATCACTACATTTGGATACACCAATGCTAAGAAGATGTATATAGCAATTTGCTATTTTGCACCTATTAGTTCTACTTTTTATAAGAAAAACAATCTAGATAACAATTCTCCCTATAATAATTTAGAACAAGATATTTATACTTTCAAAAATGAAGGTAATATCCTCTTGCTAGGAATGCAACTAAACAAGCTACTCTTTTAAGTAATGACTCCAACCATAATCATTTATGGCTAGATGCAGGCCTTGTTTTATCTAATAGCTACAAAAGAATCTCTGAAGGCCTAATTGATAAATTGTTTAGTACTAAGTTGGTCAAGATCTACAGGTCTCAAGACCTAATAATTTGTAACGGAGCAATGAAGTGGCCAAACTCCAACCAGATGACTTGTATTCATGGGCTAGGTAGTATTGTTGTAGATTATGTGATATATGATACTCTCGTTTCCAACCAAATAACAACTTTTGACCTTTCAAATGACCATGGGTCTGACTTTGATCATAAACCTTTAACCCTAACTCTAAACTTTTCCATGCATAGGAGCATCATTGAAGAGAATTCTCATAATCAAAGGAATTTGCTCTTTGACAAAAGTAAAGTTAACATTTTCTTAAAGGATTTAAATAGTAAATTAAATCTCCTAACTTATAAAGACAACATTTAAGAACTCTATCATAATTTTACAACTACCCTTTCCACTTCTATTAACAATTTCTCTTTCAAGGTGTCTTATAAAAAGAATAATAGAATGACCAACCCTTGGTATGATAAAAAATGCAAAATGGATAAGAAATCCATTAGGGAGGCTTCTAATGAGTCCTTAAAACTTGATAAGATCAATATGTACAAATCCCTAATTAAAATGAAAAAAAGATATTATATCATAAAAGGAAAGAACAACTTTCACAACTATATAAGTTGGATCCTAAGAAGTTCTAGAGACAAATTCTAAAACGCAATACTAAAGCAAAATAATAGAATTCGCTTAAGGGACTGTAATTCCTAACTTAAAAGTATTTACAAGTTACCTAATGCCATGGACACCATTCCTATTTTCCCTACAAAGGAAGAAGTTTTTTCTTTAGATGACATAGACTTTGGGGTTAAGGGGCTTGAAAATGGGAAAGCTAAGGACATTGAAGGCTACCAAGCTGAAATTTTTAAAATCAGAGGGTCAATCCTTATCGCTCACATACACAACCTCTTTAATATAGCAATCAAGCAGGGCTTCCCTAAACCCTGGACGCAAAGCCCCATTGTTCATATTTTAAAAAATGGGGACAAAAACATTCTCTCTAATTATAGGACCATTATGATTACCTCGATTTTAGCCAAGCTTTATGGAATTATTTTGGAAAAGAAGATTAGCCTTTGGCTAGAAAGTCACAGTAAAAGAGCTAAAGGCCATGCCGGGTTTAGTAGATATCATTCAATTGTGGACCATGTTGTTACCTTTAGGATCATTGCAGAGGACTTTCACAATACTAAAACAATCTTTTTTGTTGTTTTGTTGACTTTAGAAAAGCTTTTGATATGGTTCCTAGGAAAAACCTTTGGAATGGGTTGGAAGAGATAAAAGTGTCTCTCGAGTTGAGAGGTGCTACAATAAGGATGTATGAAAACGTTATTGTTAAGTTCAAAAACATTGAGGGCTGGTCAAAAGAGATTAATTGCAATATCAAAGTCAAACAAGGTTGTCCCTTGTCCCCTACCCTTTTTGGCATATACGATGACAAGTTAGAAGATTGCTTGGAAAAATAAATTTGTGTCGGCCCTACTCTCACTGGTATAGTCATCAATCTTCTTCTTTATGCCAATAATATCGTTCTTATGGCAGGGAGTTCCCATGATCTTGAAATTATAGCATTGAGAAAATGATTATTGGGGGATGGAAAGCTTATTATGGGCTTGAAAACAATTGTAATTCAACCGATCCTTGCAGTTGGAATAAGAAGAAATTCCTCTTTGAGAATCTTGTTACACCTGTTATTCTTTATGGATGGGAGGTCTAGGGCTATAGTATCTCTCGTGAATCCTGGAGAAATATGGAGCAAATACAAAAGAATTTTATAACCTATAATCTCAAAATTAAAGGAAATGTGCCCTATCCCATTCTCCTCTTAGAAACAAGCCTCTCCCCCATTGAGAGCATGGCTATGAATAGATACCTAATGTATAAGAACAAGTTAAACAACATGGAAGACAAGAGGGTTCCTAAACTTGCTTAAAAATCGAGTCATAACCACCATCGACTCAAATGAGGATGGCATAAAGATGCCTGGTCTTGGCTAAACTATTGGGGAATTATCAAAGACACCATTTTGCAGAATAAAGATACTATTAAAAAAAATGTCAAATCAAAATTTAAGGAGAAAATATGGTGTGATAAAGAGCTAGAGGAAAAAAGAAAATAAAGGTATTATAAAGATGTAATCAACCCTAATCTAGAAGATCAAAATTATCTATTTGTTTTTCCAAGTGTAAAGAAAAAAATAAATATTGCTAAGATAAGAACAAATTCTCACGAGCTCAATAGTGAAATTGGGCATTGGTCAATTCCTAAAATGTCATGAGATGAAAGAGTGTGTCACCTTTGTGACACTAAGAAGGTTGAAAATGATTGTCTATTCTATACCCATATTAGATCTCATTTTCAAAATATTTATCACACTACCAACCTTCCTATCCTCTTAACTCAACAAAAGTATGGTGATCTTGGAAAACTTCTCTTAATGATTTTCGAGCATAGAAACAAAATTCTAAAGAATCGCAAGTAACCCTTTTAAGGTCGGATAAACCAATTCTTACCCTTTTAAGGTCTGATAAATCAATTCGGTCATAGTGAACATTAATCATCATCATCATATGGAAATTGTAGATTAAAATCTAAAAAAATAAAATATTAATAGAATTTAGGAATCAAATAAAAAAATCTTAAACATCAATCTGATGTCTAGCTTAACAACAACATTAACATTAAATACTATATTATTTAATATTAAATATAATTACTAAATATTACATTATTATTATTACAAATTATTAAATACTATATTGTTTAATATTAAATGTAATTACTAAATATTAGATTATTATTTATTTTTTTAACTAAAACGGTTATGTATTTTATTGATTGGAAATTCCAGCTGGCCGGAGCCTTACATCTTTCTCAAGAGTCTTCTACCTTCTACATTCGTTTGCAAGCTGTTGTCCTTTTCAAGGAATACATATTTTTACTGGGTCCCCACCGTTTACACTGAGTTCTCCTTGGGCCAAGAGGCAACCTTCGTTGGCTAGTTTGTCTGCTTCTTTGTTTGAATCTTTGAGTATATGATAGCAGTTGAAGGAGATGAAGTCTTTTAGAATGTGTCTTAACCTTTGCAGATTCTTGTTTAGGCCAGCGTCTTTAAACTGTCCTCTTGAATGAATCATTTTGATCAAGATCTCAGAATCTTCAAATGCTTGTAGCTCCCGATGTCCTCTTTCCCTGGCTATCTGGTAGACTTTTATCAAACTCAGGATTTCTGCTTGGTTGTTGGTTCACTGTCCGAGACCCCAGCAAAAGGTTTCTAGTATTTTCCCTTCACTGGAATAAATGATTCCTCTAGCTCCCACTGTCCTAGGGTTTCCTTTGGAGGCACCATCGAAGAAAACTGAAGTTATGCCTTGTTTTTGCCACCAACTTTGAAATATGTCGTGATTATCTCTTAGCCTCCATTTTGTTTCAAGATGGGGTTTTTCCGCGATGTGGACTCGAAGGTTCAACACGGAGGAGCCGAGCCACTTCTTTTCTTCCTGCTGCAGCGAGGTGTCGATTTTGTGGTTTTGGGAGCTCAAAGTTTCTAGAAGGAGGCCTTTTTCTTTCGTTGCTACCATGTTGGGGGTCCATTCTGTGTTGTTGAATATTTGTTCATTCCTTGCTAGCCATAGCTTCCAACACACGTACTTGGGGATGGAGATCCAGATCCTGGCCCATAATGTTTTCTAGGAGAGTGAAGGGTAACTATCCTTCCAGCTAGTAAATAGCTCCACTACTGAGATGTTGGTGGGAACAGCGACCTTGAGGCCTTGGAGGGTAAGCTGCCAAACTTTGTTTGCGAAATGGCAGCCTACAAATAAGTGGTTCGAGGTTTCCATGGCTTCTCTGCAGAGAGAACATCTGTGTGGTCCAGCAATATTTATTTTCAATAAATTTTCTCCCGTCAAAACCTTTATGTGCATTAGTGTCCAGAAGAAGAAGTTTACCTTCGGGATCGCCATTGAGTCCCATACCTCCAACCAGAGCCTTGCCGGGAGTGGTCTATTTTGTTGTTGCTGAAGTAGAGCATAGCCTCTAGCTGCTGTATATGTTCCTATGGATCCCCAACCCTAGGTATCTTTTTCTGTTATATGCACAGGAGCTGCCTCTCGAAGCTCTGCTTTGAGCATTTCAAGTTGCTGAAGGAGGCGATCTGGGACATTGCCGAATTGCGACTCTGTCCAGGATCCATCTTCATCCCACTTTGATATATCAAAGATTCTCTGCATACCTCTTCTCTCAAGAAAATCGCGAATTTCCCTCAGGCCAGCGTTTGATGCAATAGGCGGATTCCCCATTATCCTATTAGTCCAGAGTTTGGTGTGTTTTCCATTGCCAGGGATGCGGTACAAGTGTTGATTGAAAAAACGCACCCCTTTGATGCACAGTTGCCATAAAATCGTGGTCTTCCTGCTCACGGCGTTTTGGAGATTTTGAATTTTGGCATTTGGGATGTATCTGTGTTTTAACATTTTGCTGACAGGATGAGAGGGGTCGCTATGCATCTTCCACAAGATTTTGCAACCCAGAGTTGTGTTTGCAAGAGCTGGATCACGAATCTGCAGCCCACCTTCTCTCAGAGGCCGCTTGGTTGTCTCCCAATTGACCAAATGAAATTTTCTTTGATTCCCTTTCCCACCATGCCACAGGAAATCTCTCAGCAGTTTGTTGATCTGTCCAGCTATCGAATTGGGTGCTAGGAGATAGGACGCTTGATAGATCGGCAATGAGGAGATAACTGCTTTTATCAAGGTTAATTTGCCTCCATGGGTGAGCCAATATCCTCCCCAGGCTTCGATTTTTCCTTTGATCTTTACTAAGACTCCTTCCCACAGGCTGACTCTGTTTATACCCAATGTTAGAGGCAGCCCAAGATACTGTATCTTTTCCCATTTGAAGTGTCCTTTGAACCCCAAGGTACTTGCTATCTTCTGAGTTTCATGTTCTGCAACATTACAACTGTAGACAACACTTTTTCTTTCGCTTATCAGAGCTCCGGACACCTTGCAATACTCTTGGAGAGTGCTCTTGAATGCAGAGGCTACTCTGTTTGAGGCTCCTAAATATTAGATTATTATTATTATAAATTATTAAACAGTGTGTTGTTTAATATTAAATGTAATTACTCAATACTGCATTGCATTGCTCAGTGGTTATTGGTTGCCATAAAACATGACATTGTTAAAATAAAAAATAGATACACGAAAAACTAAATAATATTTCATTATCACTAAACCACCTCCGTCATCATAACCGTTCTTCGCTCATAGAGTCGACGATGGCAATCTTTAAATTGCAAGACTGTAAATATAGATTCTAAATATTGTGGAGAAGTCTAGAAAGTTCCGCGGAATTTAAGCTGCTTTGCATGGACTACGCGGAATATCATAATGATTACCATAATGTTGACAATTTGTATCACTTGTTTCCTCTTATAAAGATGCCCTGAGTAAGGTACGATGTACAACCAAGGCTGACAAATCCCGACAATATTTTCAACTTTCCAAAAATTTCTGTCCACCAAATATCACCGGGATTCTTTTAGATCTGTTTACACCCTTTTGATATTTGTGGTGATATGGAGGGATAGTGATGAAATATTTTGTGGTATGTTAAATATAATATATATATTTTTAAAATTATTAATATTTTTCATTAAAATTGTTAAAATCAATAATGTTTTTTTCCAAAGCTGATAAATTTGATCAACTATTTACTTTAAAATTCAAACAAACAAGATTATTCAGACTGTCAACTTAATTGAAATTCCAACCCTGCGAGTCATGAGATCCAAATATCCTAATCAAATTCCAACCCTCAGACTCATAAGATCCAAAAATCTTAATCAAATACGAGGGCAAAATACAACACTTATCGACTCGCTTTCGTATTAAATAAGAATAACAGTTTCTTATGAGTGTAGCTTACGCGCTGAAAATACTGTGCAAATATCGGCGGTCTCGATTGAAAACTTTTAGAACGGCCCAACGTTTGACAATTGGAGCCTCGCGGATTCTGGCGTCTCAGCTTCCAAAAGAATATTGAAAGAAAATATTATTGAAGATTACCGTAGGGAGTTTTAATCTGATATCGAGTCAAGTCATGACTCGATATTAGATTAAAACTCGATACTGCTGGGCGCCCATTAATTATATGAAAATCCTCTCATCTCTCCTCTGATTTCTTCGAGTCTTTTGTCTGTTATGAATACTTACTTGTAAGTCAAGGAAAAGAATCTTTCAAAGGGCGAGCTGGATCGCTCTCAAGGAACACTTCCGTCTAATCAGTTGAAATAAGGTGCTTTATATCTCTTTGGAGATAATAGTACCTCGGTTATTCTACGGTATGAACCAAAAAATGAGGACCTTCTAAGCCTCAGTCGGACAGGGGTCGTCGGATCTGATAAATTGTGAGGCAAAGAGAGAATACAAAGAGAAGAGAATAGAACAGTATATTGAGAATGTATGAAGAAGTATAGAACAGAACTGAAGTAAGTTGTAGTACTGAAGAGTTACCAACAATAGGGAATAGCTGAGCTTATATATGCTCAAGCAAGACAAAAATAAAAAGTACAACTGTCATACTGTACGGTCATACTGTTGAGGGTACAATATATTTAACACTCCCTCTTAGACTCAACAGTTACAATCATCAGCACTGACTATGCCTAAGTGTTGTCTCTGAAAATCAAAAACTGACTTTCCTAGTGGCTTGGTGAAGATATCATCAAGCTGATCTCGAGAACCACAAAATTGTAGTGCAATAACCCCATTATTGACTAGCTCGCGTATGAAATGAAACCGAGTGTCAATGTGTTTACTTTTCTTCTGAAACACATGGTTCTTGGATAATGCAATTGCTGATATGTTGTCACAGAAAATAAGAGTTGGATCATTTTCTGTTTGTGACATGTCTTTCAATAATCTTCTCAGCCACACAGCTTGACATGAAGCTGAGGTAGCAGCTACATACTCTGCCTCTGCAGAAGATATTGATACAATCGGTTGCTTCTTCGATGTCCATGAAATCAGGTTCGTGCCCAGTTGAAAAACATATCCTGATGTGTTTTTCCTGTCATCTAGGCTGCCTGCAAAGTCACTATCTGTGTAACCAGAAAGTTGATTACAATCAGGTGTAGTGTACCATAAACCAAAATGCAGTGTTCCTGCTACATATCTCAAAATTCGTTTTGCCATTTTCCAATGTGAATCCTTGGGTGATTCCATGAATCTAGAAACAAGGTTGGCTGCATACATGATGTCTGGCCTAGTTGTTGTAAGATACAACAAACTGCCAACTAAACTTTTGTATAAAGTAGAATCCACTGTGGGACCTTCATCATTCTTGCTTAATTTTGTGCCTAAAGGTATGGGTGTTTCTGTAGGATTGCATCCTTCCATGCGAAACCGTTTGATGATGTCTGCTGCATACTTTTGTTGACAGACAAAAATGCCTTTGGCTGATTGATGAACCTCAATGCCTAAAAAATATTTCATGATGCCAAGATTTGTCATCTCAAATTCAGATTGCATGGCATGCTTGAAATCTGTTAGTTCTAGATTTCCTGTGTAAATCATGTCATCAACATATAAACATACAATTAGTATTTTACCATGTTGATCTGTTTTGGTATAAAGTGTTGGTTCATTTTGACTTCTGTTGAAGCCACTTTTGATCAGGTAGGTGTCAATTCTGTTGTACCAAGCTCTTGGAGCTTGCTTTAAGCCATACAAGGCTTTCTTCAACTGATACACTTTGGCTGGGTGCTCTTGGACTTCAAATCCAGGTGGTTGATTGACACAAACTTCTTCTTCTAAAAAACCATTTAGGAATGTTGACTTGACATCCATTTGGTAAACTTGCCATTTGTGTTGTGACGCTATGGCCAATAAAGTCCTTACAGTGTCTAATCTTGCTACTGGAGCAAAAGTTTCACCATAATCAATACCTGGTTGTTGTGAGAATCCTTGGGCAACAAGTCTTGCCTTGTGCTTTTCAATATGTCATTTTTCATTGAGTTTGGTTTTGTAAACCCACTTGACACCAATACTCTTTTTGTGTCTTGGAAAATCAACAAGATCCCATGTCTTGTTCTTCTCGATGGAGTCAATTTCTTGGTTCATGGCTTGAACCCAGTGTGGCTCCTTAGCTGCTTCCTTAAAGGATGTGGGTTGACATGACATTAAAGCAAAAAGATTATGTTGCTCAAAGTCATCCAACTGTTGATGGATTTCTCTCAAACT
>ML778034.1:491328-560268 GCA_009831015.1 Picea engelmannii
TTTGTTACCTGTCATGTGATTGCTGCATCCACTGTCCAACAACCAGAGATCTTTAGGTTGTTGTTCAGTTTTGTGGCATGAGAGAAACATACCTCTTGAGTTTTCTCCCGTGTGATTTGACACATGTGCTCTGCCTGAGAGTTCATCTGCCTGCTTCTTCCTACATTCAGATTCATAGTGCCCATATTTTTTGCAGTAATAGCATTGTATGCTCGATTTGTCATTTGATCTTCTCCCTCTGCCTCTTTGAGACTAGAAATTCTGATGTTGACTTTGTTGTTGATTTCTGTGACCTTGGAAATTGTGATTTAGATATTGTTGTCTATTTCCTCCACTGGTATGAGGGTTACCTTGATTGTTCCCTCTTCCTCTACTTCTTCCTCTGCCTTTCCCTCTTCTGAATGAGAATTGAGATTGGAAGGCATTTGATATTGACTCATCTGTGAGATGTAGTCTTGTCTCATATGTCACCATAGAACCAATTAGTTCATCTGTTGAGAATCTTGACAGATCCTTGGATTCAAGGATGGATGTTACAACCATTTCAAATTTCTTGGGTAGACTTCTGAGAATTTTCTCAACAATTCGTTGATCAGTGATGGTTTCACCAATCAGTCTGATCTGATTCACGATTCCCATGACTCTGGTCATGAACTGATCCACTGTTTCGGACTCTGTCATTCTGAGAGTCTCGAATTGTGTCCACAAGGTCTGCAGTTTAACTGTTTTGACCCTGTCATTTCCTTGGTAGGAAGATTTGAGGATGTCCCAGGCATGTTTGGAAGTACCAGCACCTGTGATTTTCGAGAATATCGAATCATCCACAGAGTTATGAATCTAGAATTTTGCTTTGTTTTCTTTGGTCCTCAGAGTTGCCTCAGCAATTCTCTGCACATTTGTCATGGTAGTGAGGGCGGCCGGATCTGGTTCCACATAGACAAGATCCACTGGTTCCTAGCATTCTTGTGCTTGCAGGAACGATCTCATCCGAAGAGACCAAAATTCGTAATTATTACCAAGAAGAATTGGACCCTGAGTCGGGCCTAGATTGCTAGTCGATGCCATTTAAAAAAAATGCTGAAAAAATAGAGGGAAAAAATTCGTATTTACCTCCAATCTCAGAGATTGTTGATTTGTCAATGGACGATGGGAGCTTATCAGGCTTTAGAAGGCCCTTGGTCTCCTTGCAATGTGACCATGTGCTTTAATGTTAAGGCACTACGGGATTTTCCCGTTCTTTGCCTTGCAAAATGCCAAAACGCGAAAGACGCCTTTGGACTTTTCAACGGTCTAGATCGTGCTGTGATCTGACGGTCTAGATCTGATCGGGACATCGCGAATCGAGATTTCGCGATTTTTGATGTCGAGGTTTTCTGTCTCCTCAATTCCGCGATCGCCGATTTTTCGATGGCGTTGTCCAGTCAGGATTTTTCCCAATGGCTTTGATCTGCGACACACGTCCTCGACTGATGGACGGTCGTGATCCCTTCTCGCGATTTCGCGATTTAAACGTGCGACCTCTTGTTCTCTCGAATCCTGAAATGCCGATGACCTTTTCTTGTCGGGACTTTTCTCGAATCGCTTTGATCACCTCCACGTGTCCTAACAGATGGACGGTCCTGATTTCTCCTCGGGATATCGCGATTTGAAATGTTCCGGACTTCTCGTCTCCTGGATCCACGATTTGCCGAATCCCGAAAAGCCGATGAAGTCGCTTATCGGGACTTTTCCGAATCGTCGTATTTGCGCCACGCATCCGAGAGAGATGAACGGTTCTGATTCAGCCTCGGGATATCACGGTTAGCGATGCTCCAAATTTCTGTCAACTTGAAACTCCGAATGTCGATACGCTGACGGCGCCCTTGATGTCCGCCACATGTCCAGGAGATATGGATGGCTGAGATCTGATCGGGATTTCACGTATCGCGATTTTGTGAGTTGCGATGTCAAATTTCTTTGACAACTTGAAACCCCGAATGCCGAAATGCCAATTGGCGCGACGATGTTCGCCACGTGTCCGGACAAGAGGACGACTGAGATCTTATCGCTATATCGCGTATCGCGATTTTCGCGAGTTGCGAGGTCCCGTTGCAATGGTCTTTGAAAACCCTGAACTCCGAAATGCCAATATGACGATGCATTGATCTGCTGCCACCTGTCCTCTGAAATGGACGGCTGTGATCGTTTCAGGATTTCGCGATTTCGCGTATCGAAGTTTTTGGAGAGCAGATTCTTTCTCTCGTCCAACTCCCAATATCCGATTTTGCGATGGAATAGGATATCTCCACGTGTATCTTGATGTACGGTCAAGATGACGTCGGTATTTCACGACTTTACAAGTCGAAATCACTCCTGTGCACTGCAGAGGACTAAACCTCGTGCACCTTCTCGCTGATCCAACGGCTGTCGGGCCTGTGTTCAAGATCCGACGGCTGAAATTCTTTTGCCTTTTCTGCGCTCTCCTTCTTCCCTTCTGTACTGGTTTCCCGCCTCGGATCTGTTCGCAAGATGAATCTTGCAGCCTTAATGGCTGTTCTTTGCATGTTTGACGCGATCTTTCCCGAATTTAACGAAATTTTCTCCTGCAGAAGAAAAGATTCGTGAATCTTTCAAAGATTTGAAAGAATTTAACGAATTCTTCGTTCTCTGTTTCAATCTTTAACAGATGTGAGGGAAATTTTTGAGTTCTTTAAAATTTCTCGCCTCCTCCGGCTTTTCTTCATCAATCTTTGACGATTCTTGAAAATATTACAAGAATCTTTAGGGTTTCTTCTTTTGCGTTCTCTTCATCCAGGATCTTTCGAGCGTTGTACGCTCTGCTTCCTCTGCAAGCTTGTTACGACGATCTTTAAAGAGTATTACAGACAACTCTCCAAGCCTTGTGAAAAGACTGTATCACGTGCTCTCAAGATGCGTGTAAGCTCTGCGCTATGAGGATTGTGTTTCTCTCCCGACTGTGTGAAGAGGCTTACTGCTGAAGCTCTGATACCATGATAAATTGTGAGGCAAAGAGAGAATACAGAGAGAAGAGAATAGAACAGTATATTAAGAATGTATGAAGAAGTACATAACTGAACTGAAGTAAGTTGTAGTACTGAAGAGTTACCAACAATAGGGAATAGCTGAGCTTATATATGCTCAAGCAAGACAAAAATAGAAAGTACAACTGTCCAGTACAGCTGGCAGTGTACGGTCATACTGTTGAGGGTACAATATATTTAACAGGATCCATGGCACCTAAAGTGCGTCTTTCATTTGTTTTTCTTGGCAGAAATTGGTTTGGAATAGAGGAGCAGAGAATAGAGCACTCTAAAACCATACTCTCAGCAAGTGAAAACCACAATCTTAGTTTTGTTTTGAAACCTTTGAATTGACCTAAAACCCCATAATTGCGGGAGCTGTGAGTTGCCAATCTCACTAATCACAACCCAGAAAACATTTATACATAATATGATGCATCCTAAATTTGTCACTTTACACTAAATTTGTCATAAATGGGTATATTCTAAAAGTTTTAAATTTTTTTTTTTTAAATTACTATTAGAATGAGCAAAGTGATGGTTGGAAAATGACAATTTTATAGTGTTTACTTAATATTTATGAATGCATAAATTGATTTAATGCCTTAAAAATCCATGATACTAGAAATTTACATGTTGAATTACTAAAATCTACTATTCCAAATATTTTTCTAAATTTTTGAAGGATTTCCAAAAATACCTAATAAAAATGTAAAAATACTTCATATAAATGTGTCTAGGGTTGTCACCAATGAGATAACTCTCTAAATGTCTTCTTAGCAACAAGAACAATCTTTGCTGGCTTAAAGTATGAATATTTAATTGTAAGAAGATTAATATATTTTTTCAATATTATTAATGCTAAAATATATTGATTGTTTTATAAAAGTTGATGTTATAATTAAATTGAAGAAGGATGTATTTTTATTAAAATATTTAAAATAAAGTATAATAAAAAATTTAATTTACCTAATTAATGTAAATATACAAAATTAATAGATATAAAATAAAATACTATAATCCATATCATCATTTCCACCTTACTACCTTATTTGAAATCATTATAACTAGATTATTATAATAATATTAAAAAAACTCACATCTAATCTCAAAATAGAAAAGAATATCTAATTTTCAATATATGTTTTAAAAGAAAATACATAAATATTATAGAAAACTAGTCATGATATATATACAAAGCATTAAAAGATTACAAGTTAAGATTACAATTTTTAGTTGTTTCTCGTACTAGTATCATTCATCTACATCACTCTTACTCTAATCATTATATTCCATTTGCATTAAATATGTATGAATTGTCACAAACCCTCATTGCCATGTCCATATCAACAACATTGCACAATGTACACTTCTTCTTTAAAAACATTATATTTGGGATTGTTACATAGTTTAGTGTAAAAAATCTCTTGCATTCTCATTGTGGAAAAATATCTTTTCCAAAAGTATTAAGACATTTATTAATTTGAAATGGAAAAATATATAATTTGACATCTATTTTTGGATTTTCTAGGTAGAAAAAACTTCTTCTTTAAAAGAATTATATTTGGGATTGTTACATAGTTTAGTGTAAAAAATCTCCTGCATTCTCATTGTGGAAAAATATCTTTTCCAAAAGTATTAAGACATTTATTAATTTGAAATGGAAAAATATATAATTTGACATCTATTTTTGGATTTTCTAGGTAGAAAAATTTGAGCTAATGGTTTACAAAGCTTATTTGAGTCGAGGTATTGTTTTTGGAGATATGGGAGCTTTAAAATTTTGGAGCCAGTTTGAGGAATTAGTTTCCATTCTAAGAGTCAAAACTTTGTTAATGTATTATGTCAACTCTACATTCTGGTCTACACATTGGTAACTTTCAAATGATGCAAATATCATCTCAATTGTGTTTATATGAGGAAGTTATTCTTCCCAGAAGTGTATCACATGCCATCTCTCATTACCAACATATGGAATTTCAATAACATTCTAGAAGCTCCAAAACCTAACCTTGATCAAGAGTTGAATCATTCAACCTTATCCTTAGAAGATTATCATGACATTGTTAAATAATAGGTCACTGGGAAAGAAAGGTGTTCTATTCGTGTTGTAGTGATTATTGTTCCATATTTTAGAAGAGAAAATGAATGAGATGTTAGAGAATAATAAAGGAAGAATAATATTGCATAGCAACCATATAGGCGAGAGTTTCAATGGAAACTCAGATATTTCACCTTTCCTTGTATTTTCCTTTCACATTTGAGAAGAAAATAGCTCATACCCCATATTTCCTTGTATTTTCCTTTCACATTTGAGAATAAAATCGCACATAGCACAGTCCTCACCTTCTAATAATATTTTTCCATAAAAGTTTCTTAGGGTACATTTTGTGTTCATTTTTTTTTATGTTGTGTTGTCTTTTTTTAGCCTATTTTATTTTTTAATATCATCTTGTTTTAATAATTAGATTACCAAGGAAATAATATTAAATCTTAATATTGATTAAAACACTGCATAATCAAGAGTTCACATAAACTTTGTTGGCCCTTGGTTATGGAAGTAAGCGAAGATTAAGGAGGAAAAGTGAAGTGCGAACTGCGGGGAAGGCACATAAACTGAGAAAGGGTTGAAGTGGTTAATGAAGAAGAAAAGAAGGAGAAAAGTAAAGGAAAATCTAGTTGTTGGAAGAGAAGATCGAGGAAAACAAAGAAGAAAAGAAGAGGGATCATGGAAAACTCAACAAGCAGGAAAAGACATCAATGAATGCTTTGGAGCACCTCATGGAAAAGAAGGAAGGATAGGCTGGTGAAGCCCTTAAAACACGGGTCCAGTGGACCTACATTTTGGCACCTAGGGTCTTAGACGTAGGGTTTTAATACCTAGACTTTGGTGATCTAATGTATAAATAAAGGTCTAGAAGACATGGGAGGGTTCGTTCTAAATTGGTTTGTCGATACTATGGTTGTTTTTTTTCATTGTTGATTATTGTTGTTGAGAATAGTATTGAGACTGTATTGTAAGATCTTCAGCTGGGTGCAAAGATCAACCCTGCAGCTTGGTGTGCAGGGAGGGAAGAGAAGGAGAGAAAGAGAGAGATATCTGCAAGCTAAGTGTGCAAATAGAACTGTATGGTTTCATATAATATATCAAGAAACACAGTTTTGTGGACGTAGCCCTAGAGAGAGGATAAACCATGAATATCTTGTTGTTCTTTGTGATTGATGTTGTGTCATTTACTATCGTTTATCCTATTATTGCATTGTTGTGTTAGATCTGAGATATAACTTGTGAATTAAGATTAAGAGTGGTAAAAAATATCTAGATTGTTGTGTGTCGTTATCCCAGTTCCACTTTTCATTTCCTCTGGTTGTAGACAATTGTGTCCTGCAACCCCCTATTTCTACTTCAGGTGAGAATGCATCTACTTCACATGTGTTCCCAAAAGGGCTAGTAGTTAGGGCTTGTTGGTGCATTGTTAGAGTTGAACCTTGGGTCTGCCCCTGTGCCAAAAAATGGTTCTGTTGTCGGGAGCGGGATTTTCTTAAGGGAACATCAAGGTGGTTTCCATCGAAGATAGAAATTCAGAAGTGGATAGAAGAACAAGAGAAGGACTTCACTGAATCCCAGAACAAGAATCCTAGAATTAGTACATAATATTGGTTGGGAAGGTACATCTTCACCAACATACACAAGATTTTCTTTGGAGGAATTCATAAAGAGATATACGAGTGGTTAGCTAGGTTAGCATATACCCAGTTTGATATCAGATCTAGACCACTTGTGGTTTGGACAACAGCGTTGATCAAGAAGGTCAAGAGAGTTGATAATGTTGTGTCTAGAGCAGTGGAACTTTGGTTTGATAACACTATTGGAGGGTACATTACTGAGTTCGCTATCGATAGAATAGAATCGTATAGTCAAGAAGAGAGTTATTTCTTTAAGGGACCAAGAGGAGAGTTACTACACTTTTTAAAACTGAAGATTAAGATGATATTGCATGAGAAGAATACCTTGAATATAGCGTGAAGCTAATGTTCAAGAATTTAGATAGCGATAATAACACAAAGGATGGAATCATGCGCAGTGGGAGACCATTCAAAGAGATTCGTCTTGCGAACATATTTAAGCAAAAATATGGAGACGAGGTATTCTACAGTGGAGAATAAGTAGATCTAACAAACGAAGAGTATTCAAAGTTTGCAATAACAGAGGAAGTACAGACTGGAGAACTTCTCCAAGGAGAGTGAGAAACTTCAAGAACTACACCTATTGTTGAAGTAATTACTATTACTCCTTCTGTTATTTTAGAATCATTAAGTAACCAGAGTAACCAGAGTAGTCATAGAAATAAGACTAATGTTACCAATAGTTTAGCACATACTCTGTCGAGAAACCCAGGAAGATCTATGGCAGATGAAATGAGGTTACCCATATTAAAAGGAGATCGATCCGAAGATTCTGACCAGCACTGGTTCTTATGGGAAATTGTATGGAGCATCAAGCAAGTCACTAACGAAGCTATTAAGATAACTTAGTTTAGTACTACCTTGAGGGATCACGCTCTGAACTGGTATATGAAGTTTGTTTCAGGACATGGACTTCCTAAACCGTTGAATGCTATCAAGACCGGATTGAGTGCAGAATTCAAGAAACCTAAGTCAGAGTCACAATGCATTACATAGCTGAAAGAGATCAACCAGACAGTCACTGAACCTGTTTGGGAGTTTGATCATAGATTTAAGACTCTGACAGGTCGTTTAAGTTTTCAAATCCCAGATGAACAGAATAAAGAATGGTTCATCGTTTCTCTCTTACCACACATAAGAGTTCCCCAGATGCAAAGGTCTCTTTGCATGCTAAATCATTGGAGATCGCCATGAAACTAGAAGCAGGCCCTATAGGAGAATCCAACCCAGGTATGAGTCAATTTTTGAACCAACTAACTACTTTATTCTTATAGGTCGAGGATATGAATAAAGATAAAGGAAAAGAGAAAAGAGAATATATATGGTGCATCAGATGTAAATCAAAGGGCCATGACAAAGAGCATTGTCCCATATTTCATGAATACTTGGCCTCTGGAACACCTAGTCCTTTGAAGCAGGCTACGGTACCCTGGTGTGAGGTATGTAGAAATAGACATCACCGTGGTGAATGTTATTAGATGCAAAAATATGTCTAGACAGATACCAATATTTGTTGCAAATTATGTAAGTCTATGGGACACGATGAGAAGGATTGTAGGGCTTATGATCTCTTGCATGAAATATCAAGGGATACATATAGAATTCAAGGAGAAACACAATAATAAGGAAATAATGTGCAGTTCAAATCCCCAGGATGAGGAAACTTCAAACCTTGTGGTGAATTTAGAGGAAGAGGATGAGGTGGAGGCATGGGTCGAGGAAGAGGTTAGATTATTTTTTATCACTGTGCACAACCATGACATTTGGCAAGGGATTTTTAGAACCCTTGTACCACTTGCAACTATTGTAATTAGTTAGACCATGTCATTGAAGATTGACCAGTATTGTTAGCCAAACTCCAGGAGAGACGAGGATGAAACCATAAAGTACAAATAATATTAGTAGAACCTTGTGGTGAAGACCCCAGAGTTATTTTTATTACTAGAGAAGGCGTTGTTACAGGAGAAGAGAAAGTGACTCCAGGAAAGGCTACACAAGGATCGAGGATCAACAGAGTTGCAGAGAAGGCACAATTGTTTGACCCAAGGAGAGAGAGGCATACTTTTGGGGAAGAAAGGAAATAATTTGTAGAAGGACAAGCTTATTCATCTAAGGCATAACCAGAAGTAAGGGAATGTGAAATTCCAGGTCAACATTTGATCAATTTTCCCTAGCCAGACAAGTAAAAGAGGTAAACAAGCTCATGGACTTCTTATATACCTGTATCAATTTGATTAAATATTAAAAGGTTGTACAATAATTACAACACTTGGTGAGATAGTATGAAATGGGGATAATATACCCTATGCTGAGTAGAGATGTGAATCAAGTATCAAGGAAAAGGAAAACAAACAAGGAATTGCACCTTAGTGCTCAAATTGGAGACTATGACGTGGACTATGTGATCCCCAACTTGGGATCATAAGTAAATGTTATGACAAAGAAGACTTGGGAACTGATGGGAAAACCTAGATTGATTTACTCTCCTATCAGGTTCAAAATGGCTAATTAGCGGGTGGTGATCCCTTTTGGAATACTAGAGAATGTCCTTGTAGACATCGATGGGATAAGGACATTTGCATACTTCAAAGTGATTGAAATTATTGATGATAGTTTTCCTTATCCTGGAATTTTAGGAATCGATTTGGCTTTCAACAATTCGACTAGTGTTGACCTAAAGAAGAGAAGAATGACATTTGAGGGTAATGGCCATAAAGTCATTGCACCTTTGGACCCAGATGAAGGTCGCAGATACACAAAACCTATGAAGGAATAAGATCATGCATATGAGCTAGAGAACATCTACAAACTGACAGCAAGGGAACAAGACTACATCAATCCTACAATAGATGGACATCTCAATTGGAGAAGTGAAAGTGCATGTTCCTCAGATTCATAGGAAGCCTTTGAAAATTGGCAGAACAAAATGTATGAATTCTTCACACGGCGATGTGCTAGACTGACCAGAGAAGTTCGATGGATTGGAATAGAAGTAAGTAATCTTCCAACATTTTATGGCTTAAATCATTTAGAGATATTTCTAGCTGAATTTGAGAAATTTATACCAGTACAACAGAGGATGAAGCCTTGAAATCCACAACAACTAGATGGTGGAGAGAACACAAGAGGAACATCATGGAGTGGGTACAATGCCACACATTATTGATAGTGTGATTTTCATACCAAGCAGAAGGATGCGAAGTTCGGTACACAGGTCAGAGTTGTCCTAAGGACCAAATGTGAAGTTGTGAGAAGGCCTAGAGAAACATTCCTAAAGAATAGTGGGTGCATAAGTTCATTAACACCTTGGATAATACACTTATCAATTGGTATCTTCAAGCAGAATTGTGCCTCATTATTACAGACTGGTATGGAATGACTCAAAACTTTATAGCTACATTTTTATTTGAAAGTCAGTACCCTACAATATATCACACTTTACAAATTGTAAGACAAAAGGTCTTTGAGAAGGAACTTAATGTCCCTTTTGAACAAGAAGAAGATGAATGGACTGTGCCTCTTCAACAGTTATAGGGATGTTATAATATCAATGTTGATGAGGATGATGACCCTAAATATATAAACATTTTAGAAACGTAAGGAAAAAGAGACATAGAAGGGCCAGGGATTGAATTACCTTTTATTGAACAACCCATTAAAATTAAGAAAGTTAATATTGGAACAGAGAAAACACCTAAATTAGAAAATGTGGGAGACTATTGGGATGATGCTACTATTAGCAAGTTCACGGAGATATTGCATGAATATCAGCACTTCTTTCCAACCAAGTTCATAGACATGAAGCGAATTAAAGGGCCCATGGGAGAAATGAATATTCCCTTGAGACCAGATGTATGACCTATCAAGAAGAGACCTTACAGACTGAATCCTAAATATAAGAAGAAAGTTGGAATTGAATTGGATAGAATGTTGGAAGCATGAATCATAGAACCTTTTGCATAATCTGAATGGATTAGCCCTATGGTGGTTCGGGATAAGAATTCAGGAGAAATTAGAATTTGTGTAGATCTAAGGAAGTTGAACGATGCATGTCTACATGATCCATTCCCTACACCCTTTATTGATGAAGTTCTAGATAATGTAGGAGGATAGGAGGTCTACTCATTCATAGATGGATTTTCAGGGTATCACCAGATCAATATTTCTAAGGAAGATCAACATAAAACCACATTTGCAACAAAATGGGGTTCTTTTTAGTACACAATGATGCCCTTTGGCTTGAAGAATGCACCAACCATATTTTCCAGGGTGGTGGTCAAAGCATTTAAGGACTTCTTACACAAGTTCTTGGAAGCCTATTTTGATGATTGGAATGTCTTTAGCCTACTGAAAGACCACATTGAATGTTTGATATTGATTTTAGATAAGTAAAGGCAATGTCTGAATTCCCTGAATCTAAAAAAAGTGTATTTTCTTTTCACCCTTTGGAGTTTTTATAGGGCATATTGTGTGTAAATAGGGATTGTTGTTGGATCCTTCCAAGATTGCCATCATTGTTGATCTACCTCCTCCCACTTCAGTTAGACAACTGCGCAATGCATTGGGGCACACTGGATACTATAGGAAGTTTATTAAGGGGTATGCACAGATAACAACACCCATGGAGAATATCTTAAAGAAAGATAGAAAGTTTCAATGGACAAAAGAATTCCAGTTGAGTTTAGACAGACTGAAGCAGAAAATGGTTACTACACCTATCATGGTTTTTCCATATTGGAGTAAGGAGTTCAACGTTCATGTCGATGCTTCGTCCATTGCATTAGGACCAGTTTTAGCACAGCCGGGTGCAGGAGACATTGACCACCCTATAACCTTTGGTAGTAGGAAACTTTCTACAACTAAAATGAATTGTACTACGATTGAAAGAGAAGGCTTGGCTATGGTATATGCACTGCAAAAGTTTAGACACTATTTTCTAGGAGGACATTTTAAGATGTTCATTGATCATTGCGCATTGAAGTACTTAGTCAACAAGCCATTGTTGGGGGGAAGAATATGCAGATGGCTACTACTATTCTAGGAGTATGACTTGATATTGTGGTTAAGCCAGGAAGAATGAATAAAGGACATGTGATCACTTATCCATGTTGGAACATGGGGAGGAACCTAATAGTCTGGAGGATACACTTCCAAATGTAGATTTGTTGGCCATCCGAAAGGTAGATGATCACTTCGCCAAGATAGTTCAGTTCATGTCCACGAGAATGACACCTCACAAGTACACAATTATTCAGAAGAACCAGTTGGTATTCTGCACTATTGAATTTAAACTTATAGCTGGACAGTTATATAAGATGGGACCAGATGAAATCTTGAGGAGATGCATTATGGAGGTAGAAACACCACTGATTCTTGTAGAATCACATGAAGGCATCGCAGGAGGACACTATGGAGGGAGAGAAATAACGCAAAAGGTTATTATATCTGGCCTCTAGTGGCCTACTTTACATAAGGATGCTAAGGAATCCTACAAAGCCTGCGATGTGTGTCAAACAATAGGAAATCCTTCCCGAAGGGATGAGATGCCTTTGGCACCACAATTAACACTAAAAGTATTCAATAAATGGGCCATTGAATTTTTGGAACCTATTAACCCCCCAGGAAGGCGCACATGACCTAGATACATTATCACTACGACAGAGTATTTAACCAGATGGGCAGAAGCTAGAGCACATAAGGACTATAGTGTAGCTACAACGACGCAGTTCATTTTTTAGGATATTATAACCAGGTTTGGATGCCCAAAGATCCTCATGAGTGATCAAGGCACACACTTCATCAAAAAAACTATTGAATCCTTGACTCAGGAATTTGAAGTTCATCATCAGAAGAGCACTCCATACCACCCACTGGCGAATGGTACAAATGAATCTTTCAATAAGATCTTGGACACAATGCTGACCAAGATTTGAAGTGTTAGTAAAGATGACTAGGATTTAATAATTCCACCAATATTATGGGCTTATAGAACTACTTCCAATAATTTAACAACACAAACTCCCTTTAAGTTGGTATATGTATTGGAAGTAGGAATCAGAAGTAGTTCAACCAGCTTCACCCTTTTCTGAAAATGAAGAGTTAGATGATCAAAGGGAGGAACCTCATGAAGGGCCAAATAATGATCCCCTAGAACCTGCTGAATATTTATAAAGAAATCTTGAATCATCTCCAGCCAAAAGGAAGCCAAGGTGGCTTAAAGAAACAGTGTAGGAAGGAGAAAATATATTTTCTCCCAAAGGAACTTTCAGGGAAAGTAAGAGGCCTCATTGGTTTGGAGGATATGTTGCATTGATGAGAAGCATCAATTATGTAAAACCTTGTTCATTTTAAGAAGCATATAAATTACTAGTATGGAAGGATGCCATGTTTGAGGAATACAGGTCAATTATAACGAACAATGTCTGGGACATTGTGCAAAGGCCAAAGGACAAATCAGTGGTCTCTTCCAAATGGATCTATAAGATAAAAAATGTAGTTGATGGGAGTGTGGAAAAATTCAAAATACAATTTGTAGCTAGTCTTCAATCAAAAAGAAGGAATCGACTACGAAGATACTTTTTCCCCTGTAGCCAAGTTTACCTCCATTCGAACTATTATTGGATTAGCTTGAGTTATTGGTTGAAAGTTACATCAAATGGATGTAAAAACAACATTTTTGAATGGAAAGATTGAACGTGAGGTCTTTTTGGAACAAACAAATGGTTTTGTACTGAATAACAAAGGCACTCATGTATGCATGGTAAGGAAGGTCTTGTATGGTCTTAAGCAGGCTCCCATATTTTGGTATGACAGGATTGATGGATTTCTTAAAATCCCAGGCTTTCAGAAAAGTGATGTTGATGAAAATATGTACCTCAAAGTAATATGTAACCAACCTGTTATACTAATCTTGTATATTGATGATCACTTTATAATAGGAGATGAAGGGATAATAGCCTGGTGTAATGGGGAGCTAACCTCTGAATTCGAGATGAAAGACTTAGGCTTGATGGATTGCTTCCTAGGATTGGAAGTGTGGCAGAGACAGGGAGACATGTTTCTAGCACAATGAAAATACGCAGTGGATGTACTAAAAATGTTTGGTATGATGGATTGAAAATCCATGTCTACTTCGATGGTTACCAACCTGAGGAAGATGCATGATTCTGATACAGGTTTAGATTTGGTGGATCCCACCATGTATAGGCAGTTGATTGGATCATTGATGTACATGATCCGCACGAGGTAAGATATATGTTATACAGTGATTGCAATGAGGCAGTTCATGACTGAACCGAGACAGAGACACTGGGTGGCAACAAAGGACATCTTGAGATATCTCAGAGGGACCATTACCTATGGTCTAAGATATACATCTAGTGGTGGTTTTTTTCTACATGGGTATGAAGATGTTGAATGGGCAGGAATCCCAATGGATAAGAAGAGTACTTCCAGATACTACTTCAATTTAGGATCCACTATGATCTCTTGGTCAAGAAAGAAACATGGGTCCATTACACAGGGTACAACATAGGTTGAGTACACTACAGCAAATGATGCTATCAAGGAAGCAACATGGCTCATAAAGTTGGTTTTTGGGTTGTTTGGTGACAAGATTGAGACGATGGTGGTTCACTGTGATAATCAAAGCTACTAAAATATGACAGAGAACCTGATATTTCATGATTGGTCAAAACATATTTATATTAAGAGACACTACATCCAAGACTTCGTCCATAGAAAATTTGTAAAGTTATAGTACATAGCCACGAGAAAGCATGTAGGTTATATCCTGACCAAGCCTCTGACCTCGAGACAGTTTGGCTAGATAAGAGGCAAGCTTGGTGTGGCTTAGAATGACTCCCTCGCTGACAGGGAGTGTTAAATTTGGCCGCATCGACAATCATTCTCCAATGAGAGGCCATATGGGGCACCATGAGGCTTTCCAGGGAGATTTGCAGAACCAACTAGTCTTGTAAGGTATTGAAAAAATCTAGGGGAAATGTACAACCTTTGTGAGTCAAACCAAAATTCAAGATGAAAAAGATGTTATGTAAGTCTAATGAAAAATCCAGGTGGAATGTACAACATCTGTGAGCATAGACAGTCTAGTGCAAAAGTCAAGGGAAACGTACAACCTATGTGAGCATAGAAATAGTAGTGAAAAAGTCAGGGGTGTTAATGTTTATGCCATTATTATAGTTCTTTGCATTTCAATAGATAAGAGCATCATAAGAACAAGATCACTAAGAAATACACATTCACAAGAGAAACAACATTTATCCTGGGAAACCCTCTAGGGGAAGAAAACCCAACAAAAACTTCCTTATCATAAATTGCCAATACAATGTTCAAGAGATAACTCAAGCCAATATAGATAGTCCTCTCCAAGAGATGCGCCACTCTTCTCCCTCTCTCCAACTGGTAATTGTAACTTGCCTCATAAGAGAATGAGCAAGTGAGTTGTGTGTTTAAAGTGAGGTGCTAGCCTCCTATATATACAAGACTGGCACATGTGAAAGGGTTTCACTGGTAGGGCCGACCTCTCACTCTAGGTGGGTAAACCCACCTTTAATTAATTCTGGGTCTTCAATAATAACTGTTGGGGCCGACTTCTTATTCTGCCCATTATAATTATCCGATGACCAATCCGCAAAAGGGGATTTGGTCCTTAACAATAATAATAAGTGTTAGCGATATTTCTGGTTTGGAGGGTAAAATGCGAAAGGATGGGTTAAAAACCCGCTTACCCTAAGTCTAGGTGGTAGCGCAAGAAGCCTCCCACGTCCCAAGAGTGTCGAGCTGGCCGGGTCATCCTCAATCCCAATAAAGCAGTTATTGAGGTGGTTGGTGGTGGTTAGACATCACCTCCATCATAGTGGGAGGGTCCGGCTACGATTAAAGGCACGTCGATTCGCCCATGAAGCTGTCAGGAGGGGGGGTTACGTTTGCCGAAAGTTGCACGATCTTTCAGAGACTGCAGGTGTTGACTGTCAGAAATCCATGCAGACGCAAGGCTTTCAATGCAACGCCTCGATTATGTTGCTGTGGTTGTTCTGAGTATGTATAGGCGTTTTCGCCATTTTGGTAGGGATGGATGGTTGAGCAGAGCTCCCAGGTTGTAAAGTTTTAATGAAGCACTGTTATTCTGGTTATGCATGAACCTTTGAGACTTCTTGCTTTATGAATGACAATTTTTCGTTTCCATCTGTGTTTCGTCTTATGCCAGAGAGTTCATGATCGAATGATTCGCGTGAATTAGCACAGTTATGTTATGATAAATGATTTGTTGTTGCATTACTGTTTTCTCTGGTTTTCCGCATTTGGGTGTGAGAATATCTTGCCTTTGATGCTTTCTCTCTCAGTCTGTTAAGAACCTGATGTTCATTCCAGACCCCTTCACTCTTCTTATTAAGTCTTCCACCTGTTCACCTTTTAATCAACTCACTGGCTGAAGTTAGGATTCCATACCTCCTTTGTTCTTTACGTACCAGATAACCAGTCCCTGAGTTAGAGTGGTATCCCCTTGAGTCCTCAGCTCCATTCGATCACCCTTTTATAAACAAATCGTGACATAAAACTGATGGGCGTCGGGCTCTGCTCCTGCAAGCAATTCAGGAGTGACTTCCGACGCTAACATTTCTGGCGCCGTTGCCGGGGACGAAGTTGAAAATTTTCCCTGGGTAGAACGACAACGAGCTTCTGATTCGGAGGGTGCATCAGATATCAGAACCTTTGAAGATTTCACTTGCACCTGGCGACTCCTCTGAGGTCATTACACCTAGTAATTCCTCTATTGCAGTGCCTCTGGCTACACCTGGTAGCACTTAGGAGACACAAAGATCAGTTCCGGTCTTTGATGGTGAACGAAGACTGGACACACTCGTTATAAATAGCATTCACCTGGCGACTCCACATTTAAAGACTCCACCGGAGGGAATTCTACTGACAGAAGGAAGTCCATGTCGAAGGGAAAAAATAGGTATCAGTTTATGAGCTTGCTGCATGAAGTTCTGTATTTCTTTTTCAGCTCATTCTTCTCTTTCCCTTCATTTATAGAGAATTTTTTCCTCTGCTTTGTACATTCTGATGTCCCTGAGCCTCCTCTTATCCACTCAGCCTTGGAAGAAGAAGGCATACCCTCTTCTTGTGTTGTAGATATTGATCTTGTGCCTTCACCTCTGCCTATCCTTAAAGATGAGATCTGTATCACACCTCCTCTCCAAGTCGAATGCCCTTGTAGTCCTGAGGAGGTTGAGGATAATTCACAGTCTTCTCAGACCTTGTTACCCCCTGCTTTTCCTACTGAGCCCTCCCAGCCTCTCGTTGAATCCCATGATCAACCCACCGCTTTTCAAGTCAGAATCAGAAATAGGTTGTTTAAACCTCTGCGGCTGCCATATCACCTTAACCCTTATCCTCATGAGTTCTTTGGGTATCTTCCTCGATTTTCTGGGGAAGATCATGTTATAGCTGAGAAGCATATGGAGGCCTTTGAGACCCTTATTGATCAGTTTGAGGTCATTCACGAGGATGTTGTCATGAGAATGTTCTCACGTTCCCTATCTAGAGATGCTGCAGCGTGGTTTAGATGTCTGGAGACCGGTTCTATTGGTTCCTGGACTGAACTATACCATGATTTTTTAAAAGGTTGGGGTGAGAAGAAGTCCCTTGATCAATATTGGTCCAAGTTTAACGCCTTGAGGAGAGGGGAAGATGAAGCCTTGATTATTTTCAACAGAAGATTTTTTAGTGCCTATCGTAGCCTGCCTGTTGAGATCAGACCCACAGAAACTACTGCTATGGTGTACTATATCATGGCTCAGCATCCAGATCTAGTCTTCCTCCTGAGAGAGAGGAAATCCTCATCATTGATACATCTGTTCGAGGATGCTTTAGAGGTTGAAGAAAACATCAGGGCTAGCAGGTGGACTCATAAGCAGGCATATTTTCATATACAAGAGGAAGAAGACTATCAGTCCGTTTCAAAATCTGAACAACGATTTAGCAATTATGGATCAGATATGGAACAAGAACCCAGAAGTGGTCATTATGACCTAGATCTTGCTGCTCCTTTATTTGAATATCATCTTTCTGGGGTAGAAGATACAACTACAGAAGATCCAGAGTGGCTTATCGACGATGAAGAGGGACATTCTTTTGTGAGCAGAGAATTCTTTGCAGAGGAGCATCCTGGTCTTCTGAAGCGGCCAGGGTTTTGTCATATTCATCACCATCCGATGGGCATACACATGGAGTCCTACATTTCAGATTTCCTGGAATGCCCTATAAATATTAATCCACCAATACTCGCAAGGGAGTATTGCGATATGAAAGATTTCCAAGACCACATTATAGAGCCTGTTCCTTTATTGATTAAGGAAAGGCCATGGGTGGAAATCATCTCTACTGGGCTTGCAGAAAGCACAGAGCAGTGTGAAGAGGGGGGGAGTAGTGGACAACTCATCTCCTATCCAGAGCCCGTTTGTGAGCAGGTGTCATCTGGCATTGATCAACCTCCATCTGTCCTCCGCCCCCTTGTGCACTCTGAAGGCAGCGAAGAGGATTTTCCAGTTTTCATGGCAGATGCTCTAAACACCCCTTTTGAAGAAATTATTGAAGATTTTTTGGATGCGTTAGCATCTGCCCTCGATGAGCCTGCTGTCTCAGAATTGAACAGAGAATCCATTATAGAGAAGGATTGTTCTTTCTTCCTTCACAAGATTTCCCATGATGTATTTACATTTGGGATTGAAAGGAAGGATCGGGAGGCTGTTCCCTTTTCACAAGATGGGGAAGTGCACGGAGTAGATGAGGAAGAACCAGAAGAGCAGCTGAGCACATATTTCATTCCAGAGCTTGTTTGTGGACAGGTGTCATCTGGCATTGGTCAGCCTGCATCTGTCCTCCACCCACTTGTGCACTCTGAAGACATCGTGCCACAGGTGAACAACCGCGGAGGACAAGAGATGTTTTCTGACCAACTAAACTCCCCTGGCATTATATATTGTGACCTTGTGGGGGCCTATATGGAAGGGTGCTTCCCAAAGGATTTGGAGCCTATAAATTTATTCCCCTTCTCAACTTTTGGGGGTATGGACATCGTGGTTAACCTCATTTTCATCTGGCTGTTATACCTCCCCGGAATTTTATGGAGCATCTGCGGTAAAGAGAAGGGACGAATCACCGAGCAGCATGGGTGGCTATGGTGGAAATTCACTTTCACCTAGCTCATATGTATTCAGTTTAGTAGTTTAGGGCCTATACATAAATAAGCTCTCTTGAGCAGGCGTGTTTGTTTGTTTTATTTTCCTTTCGGCATATATCTCTCAGTAAGAGGTTTTGAGCTTGACTCCATAGCCCAACAGCAAGGCACTGAAACTGCAAAAGTGTTCTTAGAGCATCACAGGGACGACTCTATCCCCCATGGAGCCAAATGTTAGCGATATTTCTGGTTCGGAGGGTAAAATGCGAAAGGATGGGTTAAAAACCCGCTTACCCTAAGTCCAGGTGGCAGTGCAAGAAGCCTCCCACGTCCCAAGAATGTCGAGCTAGCCGGGTCATCCTCAATCCCAATAAAGCAGTTATTGAGGTGGTTGGTGGTGGTTAGACATCACCTCCGTCATAGTGGGAGGGTCCGACTATGATTAAAGGCACGTCGATTCACCCATGAAGCTGTCAGGAGGGGGGGTTACGTTTGTCGAAAGTTGCACGATCTTTCAAGGACTGCAGGTGTTGATTGTTAGAAATCCATGCAGACGCAAGGCTTTCAATGCAACGCCTCGATTATGTTGTTGTGGTTGTTCTGAGTATGTATAGGCGTTTTCACCATTTTGGTAGGGATGGATGGTTGAGTAGAGCTCCCGGGTTGTAAAGTTTTAATGAAGCAATGTTATTCTGGTTATGCATGAACCTTTGATACTTCTTGCCTTATGAATGCCAGTTTTTCGTTTCCATCTGTGTTTCGTCTTATGCCAGAGAGTTCATGATCGAATGCTTCGCGTGAATTAGCACAATTATGTTATGATAAATGATTTGTTGTTGCATTACTGTTTTCTCTGGTTTTCCGCATTTGGGTGTAAGAAGATCTTGCCTTTGATGCTTTCTCTCTTAGTCTGTTACGAACTTGACGTTCATTCCAGACCCCTTCACTCTTCTTATTAAGTCTTCCACCTGTTCACCTTTTAATCAACTCACTGGCTGAAGTTAGGATTCCAGACCTCCTTTGTTCTTTACGTACCAGATAACCAGTCTCTGAGTTAGAGTGGTATCCCCTTGAGTCCTCAGCTCCATTCGATCACCCTTTTATAAACAAATCATGACATAAAACTAATGGGCGTCGGGCTCTGCTCCTGCAAGCAATCCAGGAGTGACTTCCGATGCTAACAACAAGAATTCTCTTTGCAGTTACATTATTTCAACACTCCCCCTTAACAAGAAGGGTATTCTTCATCAGCATCAGGTGAGAGAGGTCTGCATCATCAGTGGCATCAGGAGGACAGTATCATCAATATCATCTTGAAACATTGGCTAGCATATTTACGAGTCATCAGAAGTTTTCTTCATCGGCAACATCATCATTCTCGAAAGAATGTTATCATCATCTGCATCAAATATGTATCAGTAAAAAAAATGATACCTCATCACAGCACTAGGTTGGCAGTACTACACTGGCTCAATGTAACAGCTGTTAAGCTGGTAGCTCAGTGTCAGTCACATCTTGCTTTACGTCTAACAACTAGGTCAGAAGCAAGGGATATCATCATCTCACTTTATGTCTAACAACTAGGTCAGAAGTGAGGAATCACAACGTCATGCTTTACATCTAACAACGAGGTCAAAAGAATGACTCATCTTGCTTTACGTCTAACAACGAGGTCAAAAGTGAGGAATCATCTTGCTTTACGTCTAACAACTAGGTCAGAAGCAAGGAATCCACAACATCATGCTTTACGTCTAACAACGAGGTCAGAAGCAATGACTCATCTTGCTTTACGTCTAACAACGAGGTCATAAGCAAGGAACACACAACGTCATGCTTTATGTCTAATAGCGAGGTCAGAAGCAATGACTCATCTTGCTTTATGTCTAACTGTGAGGTCAGAAACAAGGATCACACAGCATCATGCTTTACGTCTAACAGTGAGGTCAGAAGCAATGACTCATCTTGCTTTACATCTTACAGCGAGGTCAAAAGCAAGGAAAATATATATACTCCCCCTTTTAGGGAGGCTCCTTTCAGATTATACCAAGCTTATCTCAAAAGTGTTCAAACTTTACATGAGATAGAGGCTTAGTCAACACGTTAGCAACCTGTTCATCCATGCTAATGTACTTGAGCTTCAAGGATCCTCTCTGTACCATGTCGCAAATGAAATGATAATGGATCTCTATGTGCTTCGACCTATCGTGGAATACAAGATTCTCTATCATCTTTATGCATCTCTGGTTGTCACATAGAATCGCGATTGCTCTCATCTCCAAGTCAAATAGGCCTGTCAGCAACTTTCGAAGCCATATAGCTTCGCAGCTAGCAGAACATGTGGCAATGTACTCTGCTTCCATTGTGCTGAGAGAAATACTGGATTTCTTCCTACTCTGCCATGAGATCATGGCTGATCCCAAACTGAAACAACATCCACAAGTGCTTTTTTTGTCTGCAATGCTTCCTGCCCAATCTGCATCAGTATATCCACTCAATGTGAAGTCATGATCTCCATCATAGCTGAGACCATAATCCATTGTACCTTTAGGGTACCTCATCACATGTTTTAGAGCCAATAGGTGAACACGTCTAGGCTCTACCAGAAACTGACTTAAGGTGTTCACTGCAAAACAGATGTCTGGTCTAGTGTTCATCAGGTACATCAGTGATCCAATAATCTGTCAATATAGTGTGGCATCTATTAAGTCTGATGAAGTATCAACCAACAGCTTCAACTTCGCTTCCATGGGTGTATTCATGGGCTTACATTCTAGCATGTCGAATCTCTTTAAGATTTCGATCGTGTACTTCCCTTGGTTAAGGAATATTCTTTCTGGACTCTGTGATACCTCAAGACCTAAGAAGTAATGCATTAGGCCAAGGTCTATCATTTCAAATTCTGTGGCAATCCTCTTTTTACATTCAATGATGAGATTTTCTTCTCCAGTTAAGAATAAGTCATCCACATACAATAGTAATATTACTGGTTCATTATCCATAATTTTGAAGTAGAGATTTGAGTCTGCTTTACTCTTGGTAAAGCCTATGCTCGTCAAGAAACTGTCTATGCAGCCATACCAAGCTATGGGATCTTACTTCAATCTGTATAAGGCTTTCTTCAATTGGCATACATGAGACTTCCTGTCTTCAACCTCAAGTCCTTGGGGTTGCTCTATATACACTTCCTCTTCGATAACACCATTCGGGAAAGCTATCTTCATGTCCATATGGTGCAGCTTCCATTTCATCTTGGCTGCAAGAGCTATAATGGTTCTGATCAAAGTGTATCTAGCCACAGGAGTGAATGTCTCTTCATAGTCAATGCCTTCCTTCTGGGAAAATCCACGAGTGACAAATCTTTCTTTATATTTTAATACTTCCATCAGCAACATGTTTTATTTTGAAGATCCATCTGTAGGATACCCCATCTTTATTCTTCGATTTGGGAGTTATTTCCCATACTTTGTTCTTCATTATGGATTGGTATTTCTTTGTCATGGCATCTGCCCATTCTTTTCTCTGAATGGATTCTTCAAAGCATGTAGGTTCATCATCATGTAGATTGCACATCAAATCTGTGTAACTGGAGAATGGATTTGATCTTTTCACCTATCTTGTGGTTCCTTCTGGAACACCATACTTCTCTCCATCTTGTATAATCTTTCTTACCCAAGCATGCTTTATTTTATGGGAGAAGGTCATATGAGGAGGTTCTTGAACTTCTGTTATATCATGATCTTTAGGATTCTCCTCATCAGGGGAAGCTACGACTTCCCTTACAGGTTCTGCAGTTCTGGGAACTTCCCTCATGGATTCTATAATCCTAAGATTTTCAGGTTCCTCTTCATATATATCTTCAAGATAGCATATTCTTGATTTATTAAGTTCTACTTCTTCATCAAAGGTCACATCCCTTCTGAACTCAATATGGCGGTGACTAGGCATGTAGATTCTGAAGGCCTTGGAGACCTCACAGTATCCCATGAATATTCCCTTCTTTCCAGAGGGTTCCATCTTGTTTATTTTCTCTTTTGGTATATGAATAAACACTGGACAACCAAATATTTTGAGATGGCTTACCTCTGGCTTCTTTCCGGTGAACATCTCTTCCGAGGTCTTGAACCCAAGTGCACTATGGGATAATCGGTTCTGCACATAAACAACTATCATTGTTGCTTCTGCCCATAAGCACATAGGAAGATCTTGATCTTCACAGCTTCCAGCATGGTTCTGTTCTTCCATTCAGTTACACTATTTTGTTGGGGATCTTGATCCCAACATCTTTGTAGAAGTTCACGACCTCTTCTGAGGTATATTCTCCTCCATTATCTGACCTGAGTATCTTAATCTTCCTTACAGAAGGGTTCTCTTATCAAGGCTTTCAATTCCTTGATCTTGTTGAACACTTCAAATATATCCAGGCCTTTTACGCGAATAGTTATTAATGAATGATACATAGTATACATACCCATTAATGGAGGATGATGGCATTGGGCCACATACATCAGAATGAATGAGTTTTGGGACTCCTTCTGTCTTGTTGTCCCTCTTCAGAAACGGGTTCTTGATGTTCTTCCCTTGTGCACATCCATTGCATATGACTTCATGGTCACCTTTGAGTTATGGTAAACCTGTGACCACTTTGCATATGTATGGTAGCACCTTGTAGTTGAAGTGAGCTAATCTTCGATGCCAAGATTCTTCAATGGCGTGGGTCATGGAAGCTTCTGAGTGACCCTATAGATTATGCAAGTCACCTTCTTCTCTTCCAATGATGATTGCTTCATTTACAATCTCTCCTTTAGCACGTTGCCTTCTGCAACCTTCGCTATAGCTTCCTCATGTGACTTGGAGCAAGGTCAAAAAAACAACAAGCAAGAACAATATCCTTCTTGATAATATAAAGAAATAGCATGAACAATCATCACAGTAGCTCCTTTAGAGCTATTACTTATAATTTAGCAAAGATTAAAGGTAAGGAATACAATATGAAATGAGGTCAACACTCTCTTAGTGTTGTGACCAAGCATTCTTCCATGGAAACCCAGAACTAACACACGAGGTTTCTCCTAGAGGAGGTGTTAGTCATATCAGGCAAAGTATTTACCTCTATATTCTCACATGCTATCAAGTATAATACTTTATGACGATTGTTCTCTCAACTAAAGTCATTAGCTTGTCATGTGTACCTTTGAATATTGATTAATCAAACTTGGAGCCTTGTCCTCAAGAGTGAGTGCTTTCTTTTCTTCCAGGTCTCCTTCACTCAAGTGACGAGTACTTTCTTCAACCTGTCTATTGTACTAAGACAATATGCTATCTTGACAAAAGGTTAGGTTAGAGGATAATCTCTATGATCAAATTTCAATTCTTCTAATAATTTGATCATAGCTTCAACATGCAACACTGATAATGTCATGAAAAATAGATGTATATCAGAATAATCACACCTGGGTTGCATTGTTCCTCTGAATGTGTTGGATCTTGAGATCCTTCTGGATCTATGGCAAGAGATCACTTCTCCTGCAAATATTCTTTAGGGTTTAACCATTAAACATATGTGAGTACATACCTCAGATAACATTTGTAGGTAGTGGCTCCATCTGGTAGTAGTGGTAATCATTACCAAAAACTTCAAGAGTGATCGCAACTGGTTCTACAGCTGCAACTGCAACTGATGCTGCAACTACAACTGCAACTGGTTCTGAAACTGCAACTGCAACTTAGGGTTTTATGATGAAACCCTAATTTTTCAAACTTTGAATTTTGAAATTCTGATCCAGGGGATAGATGCGCTGGGTTGAGGCAAGTCAATTGGTGCTGGAATTTTGAAAATCCAACTTTTACCCCCTCAAACTTGATCTGCGGATTTCTGGACTGGTGCTTCTAGTTTTCTGGTACTTTTGGTACTCGGGTACTTCTGGTACTTCTGGTACTCTGGTTTTTTAGTTTTTTGGTACTTTGTGAAACTAGGGTTTCACTTTCTGGGAGATATAGCCACTAAAAAGGTGCGCTCTAAATGCCAAAATGATCCTTGGGGGAGGGCGCAACTTTCTAGGTAGTTTTGGAGCTGAAAAGATTCACTTTTGAAAAACCCTAATATTTGGGTATGGTAACAGTGACGTTTTTCCTCTTGTGAAATATGGTTCCTTCAGGTTGGCTCTGATACCATGTTAATGTTTATGCCATTATTATAGTTCTTTGCATTTCAATAGATAAGAGCATCATAAGAACAAGATCACTGAGAAATACACATTCACAAGAGACACAACATTTATCCTGGGAAACCCTCTAGGGGAAGAAAACCCAACAAAAAATTCCTTATCATAAGTTGCCAATACAATTTTCAAGAGATAACTCAAACCAATACAAATAGTCCTCTCCAAGAGATGCACCACTCTTCTCCCTCTCTCCAACTGGTAATTGTAGCTTGCCTCATAAGAGAATGAGCAAGTGAGTTGTGTGTTTAAAGTGAGGCGCTAGCCTCCTATATATACAATACTGGCACATGTTAAAGGGTTTCACTGGCAGGGCCGACCTCTCACTCTAGGTGGGTAAAACCACCTTTAATTAATTTTGGGTCTTCAATAATAACTGTTGGGGCCAACTTCTTATTCTGCCCATTATAATTGTCTGATGACCAATCTGCAAAAGGGGATTTGGTCCTAATACAATTACCGACATGATTAATCCACAATGGGGATTAATCCTAATAATAAAATAACAATAATAATAAGAATTCTCTTCGCAGTTACATTATTTCAACAAGGGGGAATGTACAACCTCTGTGAGCCTATTCAAGCCTTGTCAGCCATGAGAAAAAGTCAAGGCATATAGAAAAAGCTAGGTTGAATATAACATTCTTATGAGCTAGAAACAAATGATATTCCTAATATTGCAAATGATAAAAATGTATTGATCTAGTGCATTGGCACATGTAACATTATCCACCATGAAGATAAATTCAAATTTCCTTGTAAAGAGTCGAGTTGTAGAAGTCAAAGTTCCATGTCTAATTCAAAGACAATGTTGTCAATTTGTCACATGTTGCATGTTGCAAGCATGATATGCATTTCATGCATGTCTAGTTGCATGTTGCATGCATGACATCTGCATGTTAAGTTAGTAGACATGCATGCCAAGTCAAGGGTGAGTTGTAACTGAAGTTTTAAGTATAGTTCTATTTTCAAACTAAAGTGTGAAGCTAATTTATGTTAATCATACAAACAAGTTCCTAATTCGAGCCATCTACTTCTCCTCTTCACTCCTTTATAAGAAGAGGTCGACCCCTCTCTTCTAAATAGTTCATATGCAGGTTAAGGGTGAATCATATTAGAGGTGCATATCAGTGATATAGAGGCAACATATTAGAGGTCAATATCATTGATATAGAGATAGATATTGAGGCGCATAACAGTGTTGTAGAGGAAGCATATCAGAGGCGCACCTCAGTGCTTTAGAGGAAACATATCAGAGGCACATATCAATCAATTAGAGGCAGCTTCAACAACCCATATCAGAGATTATATATCTCAGTCTTTGAAAGCAACTCAAATACATATATATCAACAAGGTCTCTTAGTTCTCTGTCAGGTCATAGTCAACTTGGAAAGATATTTAAGAGTAGAGTATTCATGGTGGATATTTGTAAGCGATCTTACATTATTAATGCAATAAAGGAATATCGTTTGCTAGGGGTTTTCTCCTTGTACAAGGTTTCCCCAGGGTAGGTGTGTTGTTGATGTGCATTCTTATGTATCTACATGATTACTTCTATTCAGATATGATTATATATTGTTGAAATGTATTAAGCTGGAATCAAAGTGTTGAAGAAAACAAATTAATAATCTGCATAAGAAATCAATCTCATAATTTAACATCCACCCCCCTCTCTCTCTCCCTCTATCTTCCTCTCTCTCCAACTAATCTCTCCCTCTCTCTCACACGCTATATTCCACCCTATCCCTCTACCCCATTGTACCCCCCTCACTCTCTCTCTCCTTATTTATATTTCTAACCAACTCACTCTCTCTATATTATATCCACCTTCTTTCATCTCTCTCTCTCTCTCTCTCTCTCTCNNNCTAGATAAATCTATGACCCCCTACCCACCCCCGTCTCTCTCCATCCTTTACTCTCCCCCTTTCTTTCTCTTTCTTCTCTCTCTCACCCTCTCTCTCTCTCTATGATCCAGGAGGATCCAAAACACTCAAAAGAGGTCTATGAAGATATAGAATACTCATAGAGATCCAAGAGGATCTAGAAATGATTAAATTTTGATTGTCTCAAATTCTCTTAAAAAAAAGTACATTTTTTAGAGCTTGACGATACCTTTCTAATGGTGCAAAAATCGCCTGAAATGGAGTTCAGATGAAAAAGATATAGCCGGTAAAATTTATGGTCAACAAGGTCAAAAATTCAAATTCAAAGGTGACATGTGTCACCACTAAAAGGGTGACACATGGCACATCCTTAAAGAATCATATCGTGATGATGTGGAAACAAGATAAGGTACCACATGGTATATTGTACAACTGAGTCAGGAAGGTGACATGGCAACCAAGTGGACTAATCAAATCGTGACACATGAGTGGACCAATGAGAGACTACCACGTGGTAGGGCCACATTCAATCTTTATGGATAAGGTAGTTTAAAATTGTGGTTGCGACTACAAAGGATTGAACTCAGGTCTTCAACTTTCTAGCCCAACAACCTCACGATTACACCACACACTTGAGTCATAACGATATGAGGGACAGATTTTATTTAAAGCTGTTAATTGGTATGTTTAGCTGGAAAAAGGGCCGAGGGAGAAGCCTTGACCCTTGGTATATTCGTATATTATGTAACCATTCCCCGAAGCTCGAGGGGATAACAAAGTACACCACCGAAATTATGTAATAAACATTTAATATATTGTTGTAACAAAAATGTCGGTTGGGGAGAGGTCCATGGGGTCGAGACCATGACCTCCTCCCCACTATATGCATGGATTAACCATTGTTTCAAGAGATCCCTCTATTTTGGGATGCCAACAAAACTTTAATTAAGGTGTCCAATAGTTCCAGAAAGAGGTTAGGGCTCGTGCCCTATTTAACTAGCACGTGAACCGAGGCACCAACACACATGATAGAGTATGATTTGGGTCTCGAAGTTCATGTCAGGTGTATAAATAATTTTGGATTTCACCGCAATGCATTCCAAAGGGTTACTTGAAGAAATTGTATGAATTTTATTTTCATTTTTCACAAAAGTTTTCGAGGAATTCAATGGTGCACTATGTTTTTGAGTTTGAGAAACGAGTAAAAAGGTCATAGTAGAAACAAAAGAATTTGAGAATTAATAAAGCGGTCTCAATTGGAAGCGGACCCGAATACGTAGCCCAAATTGGGTGAACTTCCTTAACAAACTTGTGTATGTGGAATATTATCGTTGTTCTATTTCACTAGATTATGTTGCAAGTTATTTGTCTTTAAAGTGGATTATGATAGATAAGTAAATTCACATGTATTATGAAATCAGTCAAATGATCATTATTATTTCGAAATCAAGTTATATGATTATGTGTATTAAACAATAATTAATGTCTAAGGATTTTTCAAATCAAGTTGGTATCAGAACTAGTTTTGGAAAGTGTTTTCGAGTGAATGCTTGCAAGGTCCAAATGCAAGTGAGGAGAAGGAAAGCTTACAAGTTACAATCCTAAGATTGGTTCAAGAAGTTTCACTCAAAGGGGAAAGATGACTTCAGCAAGAAATTTAGGTCCAATTTATGACTCTAAAGGATTTTCTCGAGGCTTTCAACCTAATGAAAGATGTGGGGAAATAAATTTATGGGGGTTGAAAGAAGGCCAAGAAAGAAGATACATCGAAAAAATTTGAACCAATTAAATATTAAGGAGGAGGTGAATGTGGACGACCTTCATAACCATCCTCACCATATTCATCATTTGCAAGTGAACATTGTTCAAATAAGAAGAAGGCCAATAAGAAGTCTTATCATGCTCATAATTTTCCTTTATATAAATTAGATGTCAAGTTTGAATTATCGATCTATGATGGATAATTGAATGCATAAAAGTTGGAGAATTAGATCAAGCAGATAGAAGTATATTGTAGGGTACAAAATATTGTGGATGACATTGCAAAGTTACAGTTGTCTACACTTCATTTGGGCGGCACAACCCTAATATGGTGGGAGAGGAAGACATAGTTTTATCTCATTCAATAGGGTAAAGTATATTTTATGGAAACATCTGAGACAAAGTAAAGGGAAAAATGTTCAAGTATATGCACAAAAAATTAAGAAGAAAGAATTATCTTTAAGAATTGTGTTATATACCTGCGAAACTCTTCTAAATTGTATTGTTGGCATGAACTCCTATATCTGACACACTATCTTGATATTTAAACTTACTAAAATTGATGAAGTGTCAATACAACCTACTGATTTGGAAGCTAGTAAGGGGAAACATGTGTTTGAAGATCCAAAACCACACAAGTTGGAGAACAAATCAAAAGGAAAATGGAAGAGTAAGAAGTCATTTACAGTAAAGAAATATGAAGAGAAATCTACATGTTCTCATTGTAAGAGAAAGGGGCATGAGGAAGCACAGTATTGGAAGTTTCATCCAGAACTATGACCAAAGTGTAGATTTTAACATTTTACAATATTTTACTGCAAATAAATTTTCAATAAAAGAACATAAAATATACAATGGAAAATACACACACTACACGTAATTTCTTTTATGGCCATTGTTTTTATTGTACTAATTTTGGACATAAGGTTGCAGATTGCAGGGATTATAAAAGAAATTTTCAAGCAAGAAGTGCCTATGTGGCCACACGTAACGTTGAGTGTTACAAATGTCATAAATATGGACACATAGCCAGTGATTGTAGAAGCATCATCGATACTTCCATGAAATAGAACATTGATATCATATATAAGAAAGTATGGATAAGAAAACAAGAAGAATAGGTGAACAAAGACTAGGTTCCAGATATCGCAAGATTGGCAATAAAACAAGATGAAGAAAATTCTACAGAGAAAAAGAAAGATGTCAGATACAGAAAGGTTTGGAAATAACTGAAAGAAAGGAAGGATAGGTAAATAAGGAACAAGTTCAAGAGATTTTACTTTTAGGCATTGTAGTGAAAGATGAATCCATGGATAGAAAGAAAGAAGCCATAGCTCAAAGAGATAATGAATCTACCAATGAACATGATGATGAATCTACTAATCAAGGTGATCATGAATACACATCAGAGAAGGAATTTTTTTGAGCCATTCGTCTTAGAGACTCCCAAGTAATATGAATATTAGACAACGGGAGTCTATGTGATAATTGTGACAGACCAAAGAACCATCTTTCGAGCAACTTGCAAAGTTTGAGAAGACAGATTCAGATCAATCAGTTAGAAAAAGTACAGTTTGATAGATTAATCAAGACTTCGTGATAGTATAGTGATAATTGGGTCAACATTATGGATAGTTGCGCAAGTAGAGTCTTCGACAGTATGGACAGAGATGGATTCGTAAGAACACTTAGCAGGTTTGGACAGATATATGACAATGGACGAGAGCATGGATTCATAGATTTGTTTAGAGAGTGGTTCAGAGAAAAATGAATATTATCATAATGGATGATAATTACACAGGAAATGGCTCGAACAATGCTAATGGATTCCAAATTGACATATATTTTCTGCACACATGAAGTGCATACAACAATTCACATTCAAAACAGAGTAATTCTCAGAAACAACAATGAAAAAGCTCCCTACAAACTATGGAAAGGAAGTGAAGACAACAACCTCTACATCAAGATATGTCAAAGAAACCAAGGAATTTTTATTCCTCAAACTAAGTATATCAGAGAAATGCTAAAGAGGTTCGAAATGGAAGAATGCAAACTAGTTACCACTCCTATGAAAACTAGTTGCAAGTTGAGAAAAGATGATTAAAATTCTACACACCAGGGGCAATGCAGATCAATGATTGGTAGCTTACTATATGTGATAACATCCATACTATATGTAATGTAGGAAGTTGGACAGGTGGCATGATTTCACAACACCAAAGGAATCACATGTATTAGCAGTAAAGAGAATTTTCATATCTCTCAAAGGAACATAAGAGTTTGGATTATGGTATCCAAAAGGAAAGGATACATCACTTATTTCCTACACAGATGCAGATTGGGCAGGTTGCATTGATGACCGACAAAGCACCAGTGGAGCAACGTTCTACTTGCGTGAGTGTTTAGTATCATGGCTAAGCAATAAATAATCATGAGTATCCTTATCTACAGTCGAAGCAGAGTGCATTGCAGCAGAGGCATGTTGTACACAGGTTCTATGGATGAAACAAACTCTGATAGATATACAGGTTAAGTATGATGAGCCCATTCCAATATATTGTGATAATACAATATCCATCAATATCTCAAACAACCCGATGATGTACTCCAAGACGAAGAACATTCCAATCAAGTATCACTTTCTACAGGAATAGGTTATAGAGAAGAACATCAGATTTGAGTATGTGGGAACACAAGAACAAGTGGCAGACATCTTTACAAAACTGCTTCCATAGGGAATCCTTTGACTATCTTCGCCAAAGACTCGGAGTAATTTCTACTCCAAAACAAATGTTTTTGAATGATTATCTTATATGTCTTAGATTTACACGAGGAAGCACCATGGACAGGACAATTCAGGTTGGGAGATCAGTTTCAGGAAGAGTTCAGTGAGAGGGAGTATCCCCAAGGACAGTTTCATTAGGGGGAGCATTCCCGGATGGAAAGATACATTTGCCATTGATTAAAAAGAGGGAGAGATTTATTAGATGCAAAGCACAAAGGCATGGTTCTAGGGGGAGGGATGGGCACAGGGGGAGCATGAGTGATATGGCTTCAAAATTGCATGACAGGACCTCATTATTGCATCAGAGCTCAGTATTGCATCAGAGCTCAGTATTGCATCATAGTTTTTCCATCAATGCCAAAGGGGGATATTTTTTATTGATTGGGTTGGTTGTCATTGATGCCAACCCTTAAAGAAAATCCGGTAGCAGATTCTGGTAGCACAAATGTTTGTGGAATGGACCCAAGTTTGTTTGATGTATAATGGTATCAGTTTTAATATATTTTAAGATAGTACTATTTTAGATGGATATTACATGTCATGCCATTTCCGGTGGTATGTGGAAAATCACATAACTCCTCACGGTTAGAGAGTTATGGCCATGTGAAGTTGGAGAACCCTCATGAGTCATCTAGAAGCCCCAAAAGGTCAAAGTAGTCAAAGTGATTGCAAGGAAGAAATTATTTAAACAATAATTGAAGTGATGAGTGTACTATAAGTCAAAATGGATACAAAAAAAATTATTTAAATAATAAAGTTAATGGAGAAATTACTAAGTGGACAAGTGCTTAGAAGTGCTTTATCCCTAAAATAAGGAAAGTTGTTAAAGAGATTTTAGAAGGTAAATAATAAAGAGAAGTGACAAGTGTACTATAAGTCAAAGTGGATAAAAAATAAATTATTTAAATAATAAAGTTAATGGAGAAATTACTAAGTGGACAAGTGGTTAGAAGTGGATTAACCCTAAAATAAGGAAAGTGGGTTAAGATGGTTAAAAGGTAACCCATTGAGGAAGCTACATGAAAGTATAAATAAGAGGAAAGGGTCTCTCATTTTAATCACACTTGAGCATATTGAATATATACAAGTGACTGAGGTAACCAAAGGATATCTAAGCCAAATTTCAAAGGGAAGGTGAAGTAAATAAGGCCTAAATTCAAGGGAGGATAAATTCTTTTGATGATGATTTCTAAGGTATGTTATTTACATGTCATATCACCATTTTCGCAATAAATTTTTTTCTAGAATGATTCAGATCGCGAAATTGGGAGGCTTTTGATGAAACATATCCAAGTAGTTGTGATAAAAAGTTCATCTTGTGGTTCGTTGTATATTTGGAGTTACACTCTGTGGAAAATAGGGATTGTGGCTAGTCCTGAAACTAGTCTAAAACAAGTGTTTTGGGTAAAAATGTCATAACTTCTTCATAACAGATCAAAATTCAGTAAGACAAAATGTATTTGTTATAGTACAATCTGTAGTATTCTGTGTATCATTTTCATATTCATACAACAGATATTTCGTGTGGGTCACTATCTACAAGTACGCTCTCTAGAATAATCCAGAATTCAACAAGGTATGCCATTTTTGCTATAACTCCTTTTCTGAGAGGTTCCAAGTAGTGAAATATAGAGGTATTGCATAAAACACAATGAAGAAAATTTTGTACTATTTTTAGATGTTTATTCATTACAGGTACATAATTATGATTATTTCAAGTTAGGGTTGTTAACTAATCCAAAATTAGTCATGTGAGACTAAAGTAAAGTTTGATGAAAATGTTAGTCTCTTGTTGTTAAATTCAAGGAAGGTTTGTAGGTATGTCATCTTATACATTAAGTCTATCACAAAGTTACAAACCATATTTGGATGATGAAATCGATGAGGGCTTTTGGTTGAGATACATGTTGGGTACATGGTTGATACAAGTAGTTGATGAGTCAACACATACATGTGGTGTATAGTTGATGAGTATTTGATTTATGATTGGTACATATTAATGAGTCATAGTTGATGAGTATTTGATATATGATTGGTACATACTTGGTACATGGTTGGAGGCACTTGTTAGTAGTACTTTTGACACATGGTTTATGGCCAATGTAGCATACTTGTATTGGTATATTATTAGAAGCACATATTGATCTTGGTGATGATTATGAGTTGTTGTGTTATGTTTGGTTGATGCACATCTTTGAAAGTTTTCTTGGTGATCGATCTTGGTGAGTAGATCTGATTTGGTTGATAAGATTGATGAGACAGGTTGTTGTGATAGGTTGTTTGGACAAGTTGTTGTGACATGTTATTTGTACAGGTTTGGTGCATGGTTGATGCACTTGTTCATGGTACAAGTAGAGATGCATGTCTGATGCACTTGTTTATGGTACAGGTTTATTACAGGTTGTTTGGTACATGTTGGTGCATGGTTGATGCACTTGTTTATGGTACAGTTTGATTACAGGTTGAGGTATAGGTTGGTGCATGGTTGATGCACTTGTTTATGGTACAGGATGATTACAGGTTGAGGTATAGGTTGATGTATGGTTGATGCATGGTTCAGGTTATTGGTACATGTTGTTTGGCTGCAGGTCAGTGGTACAAGTTGTTATAGTGGTATATCTCACAGTGGTAGTGTAATAGTGGTTCCATCATTCTACTTCTACGTCAGGGCGGTTGGACGGGCCAAGGATAGATGGTTATAACCACCTGTTACACATTATTTTCATCATCCCTATGATCGTTAATGATGTAAACCTATATGTTGCCTTCAGAGGGGTCAGTGACCTGAGTTCTTGAAGAGAGAAGGGAGAAGAACCTTCCCTAAGAAAACAAGTTGCATTTTCCTGTGTAAAAACCCTATAAAAAGGAAGTTCGTAGGCTGCCTATGTATTAGGGTGCGAGAATGCTTGATTCTCGCAGGTTGCCCACACTTAGGGTGCGAATTGTTCGTAGGTTGCACTATAGGCAGGGTACGAGAATGCTTACATGTGGGAAAAACGAGCGTTTTCTCGAATCTTCTAGAAGGAGAAACTTCCATGGTGAGGTGGCATCTGAATGGTTTGGATCTTACTCGCTTTCATGATTTAGTGGGATCATCCTAACCTCCTCACCTTATCCTCTTCAACTTATAAAAGGAGATGAGCTCTCATGGAAAAGGGGTTCTTGAGCTTGGAGCTTTGGTTAGCTTGGAGATTTTAGCTTGGTTAGAGTGGTTTTGAGTTTTGCCTTTGTCAAGATAGATTGTGAATACTATCATATATGTGCTCTCAGAATTCTTGGAGTGAAAGTGTGTGGGAAACAAAGGATAGTTGGAAGGGACCTTACGACATCAAGGCCATGGTTGTAATCTCTCTTTTACATTTAATATGATACAGTAATATGATTCTTTCCTATGAAGCTTGTTGTGTTTTATTGTATGATTCCTTGATCACATACATAGGTTTATATTGAGTTTATGCTATTACTATCACTTCTGTTGGTTGCGTTCTTTTGCAGGATCATCATTGTATGAGTGTTGGAACGGAGCTAGGATGGCGATAGCGAGAGGAAGCGATGTTTAAATGGTATGTCACCTGCCTCTCTTTAGTTAGTAAATTCAATATCTAAAACTTAAGGAAAGTGTCATGTTCTAGTGTGTTTTGTTCTAGATCTAGGTGGATCTAAGGAGATCAGTTAGTGTGTTTTGTTCTAGATCTAGGTGGATCTAGGGAGATCAGTTAGTAAATTCAATATCTAAAACGTAAAACCACTGGTGTACTGTGTATGTGTATGATTGCTCATTTGTTCATTGTTTATTTTCTCTGCAACTATTGGATGATAATACTACATCGATATAACACTTTCATATTATGGTTAAAAAAGATTGAATTGTTCTATTATTGATTCACCCCCTCTTAGTAATCCAACAAACCTTTAAGTAATTTATTTCTCTATTAAAAGAATGATGAATATGCCTCAAAACATTGCATCTACATTTTAGGATGAGAGATGTAGTAACCATGATATTATATTTTGATGAGATATGTATATGAAATAATATTAATATTTATATTTAATATAAAATTATTATATAAAAAAATTCAACAAAATAAATATTATAAATATAAATATAATATTTTGATGAGATATGTATATAAAATAATATTAATATTTATATTTAATATAAAATTATTATATAAAAAAATTCAACAAAATAAATATTATAAATATAAATATAATATTTATAGAGAAATATTGGTACTCTTATTTTGATTTACTTTTAAATCCATGTTAAATGATATAAAGTTAAAATAAATTTATATTAATTTAATAAAAAAAAACCAGTTATAATATATTTGAATTTATTCTTTACTTATTTTGGAGCATTACTTATTTTTGAGATGGTAAAATTTATTTGTTAATTGATATTTAAGATATTTATTATTGGTTGCTAGGTTAACATATTATTATTTAAAATAAATAAACTCATTTAAAATAAATCTTTTAGCTCATTAAAATCCTTTATAGGTTTTATTTAAAATCAAAAATCAATTTTAATATAAATAATATTAACATGAAACCAATAATATCTTAGTGATGATAGCTCACTCCAATAAAATAATAAGCTTTTTATTAACATATAACCTCACTCTATATAAAAACCAAATACTAAATCCTTAAACCACTTAAATTCATTTCTATCTAAATTCTTAATTTAGTCCTTCTCTTTAAAACAAGAAAATATAAATCTAAACAATCGTATGGGAAAGAACACCTAAAGCTAATCACAACCCTTAGTCTCTTGTCACCAGAACCAGAGGATAAGTGATCAGAACCACAGGATCACACAAAAGTCATCAGAGGATAAGTGATCAGAACCAGAGGATCACACAAAAGTCATCACTTTTAGGATAATTATTTTTAAGAAAAGCTCAAAATGTTTCATAGGTTAAAGTCAAATTACATAATACTAAACTCTATCCACTGCATTTCATTTGTAAACTGTAATATTTGCAACTTACACAAAACCTTGAGCGATCCTCGCTACACAACACACAACACAGGCGATTCTTTTAACTAGATTTGTAAACTGTATGGTTTGCAAATTGCCCAAAACCTCAAGCGATTGTCGCTCCACAACACAGGTTAACATGGCGCACGAATTAGACAAAACCGCACAGCAACCTTTCTTGTAAAAGGCTCTCCATGATAAATTTCAGAAAGAGTAAGCGAGAATACCACTTATGTCCAATATTTTATCATGCTAATAACCCTGAATACTCTGGAGGACTTTTGCATAAATCTGAAGTAGTAGGACATGGGGACTGCAGCTTCATGGTAGAGGTGTCTCGGGGCGATCTCTGAGGACTGACCATTGGTTCAGAGAGTCTATAAAAGAAATTGTTAGAATCAGGGCTGAAGAGGGGAAGATCTTTGAAAATACTGGGAGACAAAAGTCGCTGTGACGGGAATATGAAATTGGGGGAGAAGGGAGAGGACGGTGTGAATAGAATGGAATCCACTGCAGGCTGTGCACGGTCGGTAGCTTCAGGCCCGGATGCCCTGCTCTCGATTTCCTGATTCCTATCATTTTCCAATGAAGTGGTATCATCAGTATGAAACGACCCCATATTCTGATCTACGGATTCAGCAGGCTGAGACAACGTTGTAACATCCGAGGCTTGGCTTATTATCGTGGTGTCATGATCGGCTGTGAGATTTTCATTGTTCGTACTACAAGACCGAGTATAGGACGAGGATGTGCTCCCGGTAAGGCGTTGCACAAGAGTCATGAAATCCCGGACTTCTGCGTTGATGATTTTAGGAGACTCCATGTAGATTATCATCGGCTTTGATATGTTGAAAATTCGCGCCGACGGGATAGATGGAACCGCACGAACAGGCTTTCGAATCTTCTGAGACTCTCTGCGGAGCTTTAGAGGAGGAGGCCTCTGTCTCTGGAGTTCCTTCCTGGCTGCTCCAGCGCTCGTTCGCTGAGAACTCATGATAATAATATTCAGAGCCTGTTAAAGAAGAACTAATTATATAAAACTTCTTTCGACCTGATCAGGATTATATTTTCATCGCTGCACAGGATGGACGAAAAAATCCGAATCCAAGTCAAGTCAACCCGGGCTCGTCTCTCATTTGAGTCCTCGCGCTCTATTTTCATTTCCATAATAAACCCTAAACACATTTTCCATATCGGAAGACTTAGAAAACATAAGGGTTGTTGTGGTCTTCACATTGACATGACGTGAGTAGTTCAAGTTGCAGGAGGAGCGGGCAAAGTGGACCTGCAGGTTACCATTGAATTTTGAATTCTTGCATAGAATTTTGAATTCTAAAACCTCACAGTCACCGTTGATTTTTGAATTCTAGAACTCATTAGATTTAATTCCAAGAAATGAGATTTAATCCCTCAAATGTTTTTGAAGATGACTCCTACCAATAAATGTGATTACCCCATTACTGAACCCAACATTTTGGTACACTAATTACTTCACTTTATGATCTCACCAACTATCCAGTTACCCATACCAACATTTTGGTACACTAATTACTTCACTTTATGATCTCACCAACTATCCAGTTACCCATACCAATATTGAGGCCCATTGGCGACTACTTTTTCACCGATGATGGAATCTATTTCAAAACCAACAAAAACGAAAGTTGTTGAGAAACTAATGAATTTGTTCGATATGGCTTTATTGTTCATACGGAATTATGGATATTTGATATTATTCAACTCATTTTGAAATACAATGATCAACATGGATCAGGAACAATTGCACATGATTGGGCACACTCTTTCCTCGATGACAAATAATTATATTGGTATATTTATTGACAATGGATAGGTTTTTAGTTTTTAATAGGTTTTCTATGGACGAGATTAAATATGTTTAGAAGATTTTTAGTCGTCACAATAAATGAATGACTCTTTTTTACATTTACTTAATTGTGTTTAAAAATTACTGTGTTCACTAACTTATTGCCAAATCTACTTGATTAAAATATATTAAGATATTCAAACAGGTATTAAGGCGTTTCATGTTTCTGCTGACTGAAGTTTGGTGGCGGTATTTAGTTTGGTGGCGGTATTTTTGTGCTGAAATCACAAATGGTCACCAGTCGTTTCAGCGTTGCGTTTTTAACAATAGTAAGCCGTCTTTCGCAACTTAGCGGCTGTGCTAGTTATATTGCAAGAAACTAAAGGTGAAAGGCTCCAAGCAAAGGTGAAATTCCCGGAAATATGGAGATACAGTCGCATGACGATATATTTACTCCAACGACTATTAAAAAGGCAAAGGCTAATAAATTCAAAGTATATTATTGTTTCTAATAAATCCAAAGTATATTATTGTTTATTTTGGGATAAGGAAGCCTTGCAAATAAATTTTAAGATCATGGCATTCAACATGTATAAAAGATAGCTCCATAGTGAAAGTAGTATGATTTTAGATTTATTTGTGTTTTGTATTTTATGAAGACTGCTCTTGGTTGGTTTTAACAAATAAACTAAGATTTAGCAAAGAGTATTGAGTGTAAACATCGTTAAAAAGAAAAATGTTTTGATTTTAAATTTTAAAATATTTTAACAAATCTAAAATAAATTATTGGTTTTAACAAATAAATTAAGAATTAGCAAAGAGTATTGAGTATAAACATCTTTAAAAAAAAATTGTTTTGATTTTAAATTTTAAAATATCTTAATCAATCTAATATATATTATTATATTATTGTTTTTTTTTTTTAATAAGAAAGCCTTCAACATGTATAAATAGTGTATAAAAGATAGTTCTAGAGTGATAATAATAATATTTTTATATTTCTTTAGGTGTTGTATTTTTGAAAACTAATAGTTCCATAGTTTTTAGAGTTTTTTCTTAATGTTATTTATTTCTAATATCTTAAATAAAGATTGTCTTAAGATTGTCATGTTACTTGAGTCTTACTAGAGTTTTCTCTTAATGTTATTTATCTCTAATATCTTAAATAAAGTTTGTCTTAAGATTGTCATGTTACTCGAGTCTTAAAGGGAGATATTATATAAAATATATATTATATATATATATTTTTATATAGTTAATAAACATCAATCAAATAATTTTTGGATATCTTTTTAATTATATTAATAATAATTATAACATTGAAATTAATTGTAATAAAATATTAAAAGTAAATATATCTTTCTTTATTATTATAGAGATGTTTAAATTTGAGTCATAAATTTTAAGTCCAAGGTAACCCATGTAATCAATTGGAATTCCATTGATTTGATTGATATTATGATGCAAGAGCATCGTCTTCAAAGTTAAAATGCAAGTGTGGAGGCAAAGGAATGACATCTCAATATGACAGAGTTTCAAATCAAAAATTAACTCAGAATTAAATCGAGTTGTTCAGATATTTTTGAAAGCAACATTTTTAAATATGTCGTGCTTGTAAAGTCATGAAGAATTGTAAGGGGTTGCAGAGATTGAGCGTTGACTCTTATCTGGCAATAACTGTTAGTTATTGTAATAGGAAAAAGTAGGTAACTGCTAAGATTTTGATAGGATAGGTTACAAACAAGATGACGAGAGCTCGTGGAGCCGGTCCTTAGATAGTTTGTTCTTGTTGCATTGTAAAAGTAGATGGTGAGATTATGAGATAGGAAGATAGAGATTCGTAGAAAAGAGTAGAAGAAATACTATGTAATTTATTTTCATGAATGAATAGAATAGACATAATTGTCCCAAATCTTAGGCTGTGTTCATTTTGATGTATGATTGAGTGAATGTGATATTCTCTATGTGTGATTTATTTGATTTCGTTCATGTATGATTGTTCAAGAGTTGATCATATGAGTTTGTGATGAAACTGGATAAGTTTCAATTTTTTCTCTTCTGAAACTCATATGTAAGGTGTGCATCTCGAACACAACGAGTGCATCGATTGAGTCTCAGATTGAATCAAAGGAGTTCATAGAGAACAAAGGAAACATAGGCCAGCTACAAGGAGTGCACAACATCAAAGAGTGACCAAGAGTTGAAGAACCCAAAACAGAGGAACACCAGGTGGGCGAGAAGAATTTCTTTCTAAGAAATCCTTTGAACTGAGTTATTGAAATCCCAAGAATGCAAGGTGTGCATGGGAAATAGAAATCCCTTTAAGGACAAAGATCATAAGGGATATCAATTTTCATAAGTGTTAACGAGATCCAAGAGTCGAACTCATAGGAGAAGAAAATATTTGAAACCTTTGAACACTTAAAAAATATTCTAAGTCACAGAGAGATTAGAAGCTTAGGAGGAGGAGTGACAGTGGTCGTTGGATCACAATGCAATGGATCAACAACTGTCTGATCAAAGTAAGGTGCACGAGCCTTAGCGCTTCATACACTCAAAAGAGAGAGTTCACCAAGGGTTGAAAATTGAGATTTCCGAAGCCTGAAGAGACAGAAACCCAAAGTAGAATCTCAGTCGTCTGATCGTAGGAACATATCTAAGCCGTCAAATTGTTCGGGGTATAATTTAGGCGTCGGATCGCCAAAGTGGATTTGAGCTATTAGATACTCGAGATTTTTGAAGCATGGAGAGCCGAAGGGCTGAAGGGAATCTGGACCATTGGATCTAGGGTGACATGTGTCGACAGGTCGGAAGATCTAGAGGGAGGTGAAGGTCGAAGTGTTGAAACACCCGAAGCTCGAAGAGGCGAAGAGACGAGAGCCATCGATCTATAAGTGGACACTTGTCAACAAATCATGAGCTTTGGGTAAAATTGTTGTGGAGTTTCAGTTGAGAACTGAGACTGTCAAACCCCGAAGACTGGAAGTGATTCAGAGCCGTCGGATATAGGAGATACCTAGCATAGATCCATGCACTCTGGGTAAAGTCCCAAAGAAATCCTCGATCATTATATCAAGAGGACACGCAACATAAATCTGCATACTTCACGGCGAGAGAAAAGATGAGGGTTGGAAAGTCCGAAGTCTAGTTATGCGAAGGGATCACAATCCTTGATCTAGGGGAGGATATGTGTCAGTGGATTAGAGTCTTCGGATAAAAGCCAAAGAAGGAAAGGGTTAAAGTTTGATAACTCTAGAGTCCAGAGTTACAAAGTGATCAACACCATTGATTTCATGGGACAGGTGTCTCCAGATCGTCAGATTTGGAAGATTGAAGTACGAAGGAAAGTGAGGTTTGAGATTTAAAAAGTCTAAAGTCCGAAATCGTAAAGAGATCCCAACCGTTGATAAAAAAAGGGGTAGATCTGGTCCGTAGAGTTGAAAAGCGTAGATCTGAACTGTCAGTTTAGACAATATCATCAAGATCATGAGATCGACGATCCCGTAACATTATGGGGATAGAAGTTGCAAGTTCTTTAAAACATTGAGGGAAGGTCGCAACCCATATCGTGGTTTTGACAAGGGGACACATGGAGGTTCTAGGAGAATTGCAGACCGAAAATAATTTTGATCCCAAACCACTATTGGTCGTGCTCGCAATCCTATGGTCACAAGAAGGCATCGCCGAATGTCATATCAAAGGGGGCTTAGCCGAAAAGGATCTAACGCTTAGTACTCTAAGATTTCGTAGCAGAGAGAAAGAGAAGGTCGTGAGTGCTATCAAGCCTGCACCAAGGATCCAAAAGGGCCTGTGTTTAGATACAGAAGGAGACCATTAAGGTTTCAAAGATTAATTCGACTCAAGAATTAGAAATCCTTGTATGGGAGGTCATGCAGCCCTTCGGGGGAGTAGGGGGGATGCATCAGGTGGTATCAGAGATAATATTGAGATTGTTTGCAGACAACAAACAAAAGGAGAAAGGAGGTAAATTGATATCATTTGTGGTATCAAGAAAATTTGATTAATGTTTGTAGGTGACGCAGTGGAATCATGCCACCCATAAGGCGTAGAGAGAATGCATAAATGGAAGAAGAAATGATGCGACTGCGAATGAGACTAGATTCCATTGAAACAACACAGAGAAGATCACCAGACTTTGTAGATATCAATGAAGCTGAGAGCGAAGAAGAAGAGGTTGAAGAAAATGTAGGAGAGGATGCTACACAAGATTGCTTGATAAAAGTTGTTTCAAAAATAGGATCCAAAGAAAGAATAGAGTTACCAATGTATGAAGGCAATTTGGAAGTTGAAGAATTTTTAGATTGGGTACGTGCTATGGACATGTACTTCGATTACGAAATATCGAAGAAGAAAAGATGGTGAAGCATGCAATGACAAGACTAAAAGGTCATGCAATGCTATGGTGGGATGAAATGCAAGCCGAATGCAGAAGCAATGGTAAGAATAAAATTAAGAACTAGGATAGGATGGTAGCCAAGTTGAAGTCCAAATTTACCCCAAAGGATTACAAAATCAATCTGCTTAGAAGATTGCAAAACCTGAGATAAAAGATCTTATCAGTTAAGGAGTAAACTAAGAAATTTTACAGATTGAACATCAGGGCTAGACAGAAAGAGAATGAAGATGAAAAGACAGCTAGATATATTAATTGAGATATGAAATCCAAGAGGACATCAACATGATGTATGTTAGTATAGTCGAGGATGCTTATCAAGCAGCCTCGAAAGATGAAGAGAAATTGGCCAGGAAGCAAAGCCAACGAAACATAGGAGGAAATTCAAGCAGAGGTAACGGAACAAATAGAGAGAAGTTCCAGAAGTCGAAGCATGAAGCTAACAAACAACATAGTCACCATGAGAATGGTGGAAGTTCTAAATAAGGACAACATGGTGGAAGAATCTCTTTTTCCATAGGAAGAGGAAGAGGAAGAGCTAGAGGAGGCATAGTTAGATGTTATACATATGGAAAACAAGGGCACAAGTCTTGGGAATGTCCCGAGAGAAAGAATGAAGGAGGAGGTGAAGCACACATTGTTGAAGCACATAAATATGTGGAAGCAGAAGCCATAGAAGGAGGAAAGAACATCATGATGAGGAAGATTCCTCTTAAACTAGAGAAGGAATGAGAGGAACTAGTTCAACAAACAAGTCTGTTCAGAACTACTTGCAAGATGAAAGACAGAGTTTGCAAGGTGATCATAGATAGTGTGAGCACTGACAATCTAGTATCCACGGAGATGGTGGAGAAAATGGAGTTGAAGACAACTACACATCCAAACCCATACAAGGTTTCATGGTTGCACAAAGGACATCAAGTAACGGTAAGTCAACAATGCCAAGTTGAATTTAAAATAGGATGTTATAGGGATGAAATATTATGTGATGTAATTCCTATGGATGTTTGTCATATTTTATTGGGGAGACCATGGCAGTTTGACATAAAAGTTATTCATGATGGAAGAAAGAATACTTATACCCTAGAAAAGAATGGTAGGACACATATGTTGTTACCAATCGAAGACAAAGGGTAAAAGAGGGAAGCTATTTCAAGTATACTTCTCATGACTGGGAAGGAACTCTTGAATGAAGCCAAGAAGGAAAACAAAATGAAGTTTGTTGTAGTGAGGAAACCTACAGTTATCCTTACAAATATTTATGTAGAAGATTTGCCTGAAGAAATCTAGGCACTGTTAGAAAATTTTGCTGACATAGTAGTTGATGAGTTACCACACTCATTGCCACCCATTAGGAGTATAAGCCATCATATTGACCTTATTCCAGGAGCTAGTTTACCAAACAAAGCAACTTATAGGTTCACACCTAGAAAGAATGAGGAAGTCAAAAATCAAGTCTAGTTGTTGTTGGATAAAGGTTTAGTTAAGGAAAGCCTAAGCCCATGCACAGTATCGACCGTGTTAAGTCCAAATAAGAATGGAGGATGGAGAATGTGTATAGATTCCCGAGCCATCAATAAGCTAACCATTAGGTACAGATTTCCTTTACCGAGGATGGATGATTTGATGGATTGTTTGAGTGGAGAAAGCTATTTTTCCAAGATAGACTTGAAGAGTGGATATCATCAAATAACAATGAGAGAGGGAGATGAATGGAAAACAACATTCAAGACAAATGAAGGATTGTTTGAATGGTTGGTCATGCCATTTGGGTTGAAAAATGCACCAAGTACATTTATGAGATTGATTAATTAAGTGTTGAAAGACTTCATAGTAAAATTTGTCATAGTATATATGTATGACAGACTAAGCTTCAATAAGAAAAAGGGAGAACACTTCAGACATCTGACATCAGTGATGGAAAAGTTGCAGCAAGAGAAGTTGTTGATAAATCTGAAGAAAATTTCGTTATGAGGAAGGAAATGATATATTTGGGTTTTGTGATCTCTTCAAACGAATCGAATATGGATCCAAAAAAGGTGAGAGCAATCACAGAATGGCCATCAATATGGATTTTGTATTGGGATTGCCTAGACATCAGAAAGGGAGTGATTCCATATTTGTTGTGGTGGATATATTTTCAAAAATGGCACACTTCATACTATGCCAGAAGACATACGATGCTACACACATAGCCAATTTGTTTTTCAGAGAAGTGGTGAGACTACATGGATTGTCGAGGAGCATAGTCTCAGACAGGGACATGAAATTTGTAAGACACTTTTGGAGGACTCTATGGAAAAGGATAGGGACAAACTCGTCCTTTAGTTCAACATATCACCCTCAGACAGATGGACAAACTGAAGTAGTAAATAAGAGTCTAGGAAACTTGTTGAGAAGTTTAGTCACTAAGCAAGGTCGTTAATGGGATCAGATTCTAGCACAAGAAGAATTTGCATTCAACAATTCAGTGAATATGAGCACAGGGAAAAGTCCATTTGAAATTGTGTATGGTATACATATAAGAGGAATTACAAGATTGAGAGATCTGAATCAAAATGTGTTCAGAAGTGCTGGAGTAGAGGATTTTGCAAGAGAAATGTAGAAACTCCATGACAGAGTCAGAGAACAGCTATAGAACAACAGCTTGAAATATAAGAGTAGAGTTGATCAAAAGAGGAGAGAAGTTCAATTCAAGGTTGGAGATGAAGTTTTATCTCATTTGAGAAAATGAAGGTTCCCAAGGGGAACATATAACAAGTCGAAGATGAAGAAGATAGGACCATGCAGGATTCTCAGATAATTCATAGCCAATGTTTATGAAATTGAGTTTCCAAACAATGTTGGGATATCACCGATATTGAATGTTATAGACATGCATCCTTATAAGAGAGATGAGGCAAGAGAACCAAATGATCAGAAAGAAGTTTAGTGGGAAGAACAATTTCCCATAGAAGAAAAACCTCAGATGGACAAAATCATTGAACAAAGATATGGAAAGAAGAATAGGAGGAAGAAATATCCTGAATATTTAGTGAAGTGGAAGGATCATCCAATGGAAGATGCTAGTTGGGTCACATAACCTGATATTTTGAAGAATGGAAAGACATTCTAAGAGCTCATGGACAGGAGTCTATAAAAATTTTAAATAGAGGACTATGATGCAGGAGCATCGCCTTCAAATTCAAAACACAAGCATGGAGGCAAAGGAATGACATCTTAGCATGACAGAGTTTCAAATCAGAAACTAACTTAGAATTAAATCGAGTTGTTAAGATATTTTTGAAAGAAACATTTTTAAATATGTCGTGTTTGTAAAATCGTGAAGGACGTTAAGGGGTTGCAGATATTGAGTGTTGACTCTTATCTCGCAATAATTGTTAGTTATTGTAATAGGACAAAGTAGGTAACGGCTAAGAGTTTGATAGGATAGGTTACAAACATGACGACGAGAGATCGTGGAGCCAGTAGTTTGTTGTTGTTGCATTGTAAAAGTAGATGGTGATATTATGAGATAGGAAGATAGAGATCAGTAGAACATAGTAGAAGAAATACTATGTAATTTGTTTTCATGAATGAATAGAACAGATTGAATTGTCCCAAATCTTGGACTGTGTTCATTTTGATCTATGATTGAATGAATGTGATATTATTTGTGTGTGATTTATTTCATTTCATTCAAGTATTATTGTTCAAGAGTTGATCATATGATTTTGTGATGAAACTGGATAAGTTTCAATTGTTTCTCTTCTGAAACTTGGATGCAAGGTGTGCATCTCGAACACAAGGAGTGCATCGATTGAGTCTTGGATTGACTCAGAGGAGTTAAGAGAGAACAAAGGAAACTTAGGCTAGGTTCAAGGAGTACACATCGTCAAAGAGTGACCAAGTGTTGAAGAACCCGAAATAGAGGAACGCCAGGTGGGTGAGAAGAATTTCTTTCCAAGAAATCCTTCGAACTGAGTCATCAAAATCTTGAGAACACAAGGTGTGCGTGGGAAATCGAAATCCATTTAAGGACAAATATCATAAGGGATAACACTTTTCATAAGTGTTAACGAGATCAAAGAGTCTGACTCATAGGAGGAGAAAAGGTTCGAAACCTTTGAACACTTAGAAAATCTTCTAAGTCACAAAGAGATCAGAAGCGCAGGAGGAGGAGCGACAATGTTCGTTGGATCATAGTGCAATAGATAAATAGCCATCTAATCAAAGTAAGGTGCACGAGCCTTAGTGCTTCGCACACTCAGAAGAGAGAGTTCACTAAGGGTTGAGAACTGATATTTCCGAAGCCCGAAGAGCCAGAAACCTGAAGTAGAATCTCAGTTGTTCGATCGCAAGAACAAATCTAAGCCGTCAAATTGTTCGTCGTAAACTTCAGGCGTCGGATTGTCAAAATGGATCTGATTCGTCAGATACCGTGAGTCTAGGAGGAGGCAAGTTTGAAACTCAAGGTTTCTGAAGCACAGAGAGTCGAAGGGTCGGAGCGAATATGGACCATTAGATCTAGGGGGACACGTGTCGAAAAGTCAGAAGATATAGAGGGAGGTGAAGGTCGAATTGTTGAAACACCCGAAGCCCAAAGAGACAAGAGCCATCGATTTATAGGTGGACACTTGTCAATAAATCACGAGATCCGGGTAAATTTGTTGTGGAGTTTCAGTTGAGAATTGAGACTGTCGAACCCCGAAGACCCGAAGTGATTCAAAGCCGTCGGATATAGGAGAGACGTGGCATAGATCCATGCACTCCAGGTAAAGTCCTGAAGAAATCCTCGATTGTTAGATCAAGAGGACACGTGGAAAAAATCCGTATACTTCGTTGGGAGAGAAAAGTTGAGGGTTGAAAAGTCTGAAGTCCAGTTATGTGAAGGTATCGCAATCGTTGATATAGGGGAGGACACACGTCAGTGGATTAGAGTCTTCGTATAAAAGCCAAAGAAGGAAAGGGTTAAAGTTTGAGAACTCTGGAGTCTAGAGTTTCGAAGTGATCAACACTATTGATTTCATGGGACAGGTGTTTGCAGATCGTCAACTTTGAAATATTGAAGTATGGAGGAAAGTGAGGTTTGAGATTTCAAACGTCCAAAGTCCAGAATCACGAAGAGATCCTGACCATTGATCAAAAAAGGGGTAGATCTAGTCCATAGAGTTGAAAAGTGTAGATCTGAACCGTTAGTTCAGACAATCTCGTCAATATCGCGAGATCAATGATCTCGTACCATTGCAGGGACAGAAGTTGCGAGGACTTTAAAACATTGAGGGAGAGCCGCAATCCATACCATGGTTTTTCCAAGGGGACACGTGGAGGTTCAAGGAGAATTACAGGCCAAAAAGTACTTTGATCCCAAACCTCTATTGGTTGCACCCGCAATCATGTGCTCACAAGAAGGTGTCGCCCAAGGTCATATTAAAGGGGGCTTAGCCGAAAAAGAGCTACCACTCAGTACTCTAAGATTTTGCAGTAGAGCGAAAGAGAAGGTCGTGGGTGCTATTAGGCCTGCACCAAGGTGCCGAAAGGGACTGTGTTTAGATACAAAAGGATACCATTAAGGTTTCAGAGAGTCATTCAACTCAAGAATCAGAGATCCTTGATGGGGAGGTCGAGCAGCCCTACGAGGGAGTAGGGGGGTTGCATCACATTTTTAGAATTAGAATGGACGATTCCATAAGAGGCCAGGATTTGTGATTAGGTGAAATTTTATAAATTGTGAAGGTATTATAAAATTAAGTTACTTTTATAGAAAATTAGCACATATTTTCTTATTAATTTTTTTCTATCTTAAATATGGAATATTAGATGATTTATAGTATTTTGAACTTTCAAATTCATTTTTGACATGAGTGTGTGCATGGTAATGCAAACACGGAGAAAGAACAATCTGTTAACTTCGAGGGATGATTTCACAATGAATTTGAATATGGTGTCAAAATTTGAAATGTAGGAAGTTGAATTATTTTTACATTTTTTTTATTACAGAATTTTGGTATGTGTATGTGTAATTTGATATTTTCTAATACTAGTATTTTATATTTCATACAAAATATAATTCATATGTTTCCATTAGTGTAGGTGTTGAGTACCTAAACAATGAAATTTCCTTAAAAGAATAAGAATTTGTAGAATGGTAGAAAATACATTGTTCTTGGAATTACAGGGCCTTCTATTGCAAGGTATGCAGGTCTTAAGATTATCAAACAAATTTTTATTTTTGTTTATTTCTATTTTAGATTGAAGATCTTAGTATGTACTAGTTTAGCATATAATGTATTTTAAAAATGGTTAAGGAAATCAAAAGGTGTAGCATGAATACAAGAGGTATGTGTTTCAAGGTTTTAATATATGTCAAGACCAAAATATATTAACAATACTAAAAACAATTATTATTATTTTTAATTTATGTATTTGGAATTTTCATAGTAGACTCTATATGTGTCTCTATTTTCATCGAGAATGGATTTTTGTAGCCTATACAAAAAAACGTAAAAAGTAGAGATATTAAGATGTGTTATTGAAAATGGAGGTCTAAATATATTTGTAGCCAAAACCACTAGGTTTTTCACAACCAAGTTAGAAGACATGTATGATAGACTTGTCACTCCTTCCAAAAGAAATTCAAATGAAAAGAACATGTAGATATCTTAGATAGTGAAAATGATTTTTTGACTAAGCATTCTCAAAGTATGTTGAACAAGAATGTTCCAAAAAACTATTGTAGGAATATAAGGCAAAGAAAAACACGTTTATCCACAATAAAGGACCTTTTAAGGGTATCATTGATCTCTTGATGGGGATAGGAAACATTATGAGTTTTTGAACATTAAGTATGAATTTTTGGAACTTGGATATGGTGAGGATAAAAAACCCAAGAGTTATTCCCTAAAGGATTATTAAAGGCCTACAGGGCTAATAATGACACTTTGAATGGCCCCAAATGACCTATCAAGGGTATCCTTAACCTCTAACTAGGTATATAGTTACCACTAGAATTTTTGAGAACTAGGTAGAGATATTAGGGCCATGGAGATGGCTAGAGGACGCAATATGAACATTCATCCCCACACAAATATTCTGTCCATCTAGGGCCAAGAATGATGCCTTGAAAAATCACACATAGTCTATTGAGAGTATCATTTGTTTATTATTCTGGATGATAGTTCCACTAGGTTGTTTTGAGAAAAAATTGTGTCCGAATACCCTCAAAATCATCCACCTCTTCCCACCTCTTCCCCCTTTTCCCCTCTCACTTGAACCCCTCATGCCCACCTCTTTTAGTCGAACCTATATCCCAGTCTCAGTTGAGTGGAGTCTAGATGCCACATTGGGATTATCACCATGCAACACTGGGATCATCACCAACTAATGTTGATTTTACTTGGTATCCTCACCAGACTAGCGCATTACCCATTATTCCCTGATCTCCTCTTCACTTCACTCTTTTCCAGTTAGTTAACTGAGGACTGATAGACTAGTTAACTCAACTAGGTGGCAGTTCACTCCCGTAACTTCCCGAGAGACTAGACTAGGTGGTAGTTTACTCCTGTAATTGTTGGTGTGTGTCCAGATCACTCTAGACCACCACTATGGCACATTAGATTCTCCTCCAATGTGAATTGGTTGAGTTATACAAAGTATATCATGTGTAAATTATTCATTTTTTCATTTCGTTAATGAGAATTCTTCCATTCTTTCTCTCTTGCTTCGTCTTTCTCAATTTCTCTTTGCAAATGTGTGTGTTATTTTCTATATAGATCTATTCTTTGCAGGTTCAACACATTTACAGGGGGGAGTATTTGTATAATTTTTTTATTTTTTTAGGAATTTTAGTTTTAAGTCATAGTAAAACTAGGGAAGTTGAATGCAGGACCAACTAATCTATTAAGAATTAGTAATGGAGAGGAGCCAAAGAACTTGGAGGAGAATTTTACTGATGCTAACTTAGTTTCTATTTAAATTGATGATGGTTATTTTGATGATATTGTTGGATTCTTGAGCAAAGGAATGGATCTCAAGTAATTTACTGTGACACAGAAAAAACAGTTGGTAGTGCACACTGCAAACTATCAATTGATTGCAGGTCATTTATACAAACTAGGTGCAGATGGAATTCTAAGAAGATATGTGATGGAGCATGAACGCTCCATGGTGTTAGCATAATCACATGAAGGAATAGATGGAGGGAACTATGTATGAAATCCTACAACACAGAAGGTGTTGTGCGCAGTATTATGGTGGCCTAAAATACATAAGGACGCAAAGGAATATTGTCAGACTTGTGATGTCTCTCAAAGGGTTGGAAGACCATCTAGAAGGGATGAAATGCCACTTATGCCTCAAGTAACTTTATAGGTATTTTATAAATGGGTTGTGGATTTTATTGGACCCATTAAACCACCAACAAGGAGGTCAAGATCCAAATACATCATCATTGTGATAGAATACTTAACTAGATAGGTAGAAGCAACCCCAGTAAAGGATTGCAGTGTATAAATTGCAACATGGTTTCTCTTTGAGAACATGGTGACCAGATTTGGATGTACCCAAATTTTGGTAAGTGATCAGGGAACTCATTTTATCAACTATACTATCAAATATATGATATAATAATTCAACATACATCATCAGAAGAGAACATATTACCATCCCCAAGAAAATGGTACTTTAGAATCTTTTAATAAGATTCTAGAAAATGAATTGACAAATATTTGCAATGTAAATAGGGATGATTGGGATTTGAAGGTATCAACATTGTTATGGGATTATAGGACTACATGCAAGAAGCTTACATGAAATACACCGTTCATACTGGTGTATGGGCAGGAAGCAATGGTTCCATTAGATTATTTAGTACCTAGTCTACACATTGCAACAATCATTAACATGATAGAAGAAGGTGTTGCAAAGGAAAGATTGGATAAAATAATGGAGCTAGAAGAAGACAAAAATATAGCAGGATTTCCCCAAGAGGTGTAGAAAGTGAAGGGAAAAGCTTGGCATGATAGGAACATAAAGAAGAAATTATTTAAGGAAGGAGATCTAGTTCTCCAATAGGACAACAGGTATCTACAACACCCTAGGAAATTCAAGATGGATTGGTTAGGGCCTTATCAGGTAGAGGTCATCACAAATGGAGGTTTTGTGCAATTGAAAGATCTTGTGGGGAAGAATGTAAAAGGAATGATGAATTCAGGCGTGCCACTGTTGAAGCCTGTGTAGTGGATCATGTTTCTCTACAACACAAGGATAACGAATTTACAAGATATACCACATTTTGGGTGTGGTGAACATATCAATGAATGTGTGAAACAACTCCTAGCAAAGCTGCATGGAGGTGTTGTATGGATGGATAGGCCAGTGCCTATAAATGTGGACTCAATAGCCACAATTATTGGGCTACCCACAGATGGGGAGAAGCCAAAATAGTATTTGGAGGATAAGATGAAGGAAAAGGAAATCTCAGATGAGATTAAGGAGAAATGTGGCACACATAGAGGGAATAGGGAGATCATGATCAATGACATAAATGATATGACAAAAAAATTCACCACAAGGTTGCCAGGATGTAAATTAATGCATAAATGCAGTAAGGAAGAAGTACTAGTAGGAGTGGTAGTGGCTGCAGCACAACGCACCAAGGGGATTTCGATGAGATGGGCCCCTTGTTTTCTCAATTCCTTCTTGGAATATTGTAAAGATACACAATATTGGGGATCTCAGTTCCACTACTCATGGTTACTCATCTGCATTTCATTTGTAGGCTGGAAATAACTGGCGTATAATATGTTCCTTCAGATATTAGGAAAGTGTGGTACATCCCGGTACACTTCATTAAGGAGCACAATAGACCTGAAGACGAAGAAGGTGAACAGTGATGTATTTTATCACCATAACAATTTTCAGATTAGGACCCAAATTTCAGAAATTTAGCGAAATGTTATATCACTGTGGAAGCATGATAGTTTGGGGGACTGGGATATATCTAGTGGCATATAGACAAATATAGTGGAGGAAAAAAATGTATAACTCGGCAGACCGCTGATTTTGAAGAATCTTGGATCAACGGCTAAGGCACATATCGGGGAATGAAGTGGTGCGAAAGATAATTATTCGAAGGTGGGTTGGGGAAACCATTATGGTTTCATTCGTCGACGCGTGGTGACACTAGAGGTACATCGGGGAAAAAAACGGTCTACTCAAAACCATTTTTTCCAACCCCCGATATCAGAAGTTGATGGTGTTATCACCTGGTGTTTTGCATTTTATTTTTCCAAAGCAGCTTGTCCTTGTGTTATTTTTCCACTTAGATTTTCAAATTTTATCACCAGCTCCGTCAAGCTCCCATCACCTAAATCTTTCACCCAACTGATCATCCAAAATAGTCCTGTACTCCATGAGTAAAAAATTGGCAAATATCTCAAGCCTATACCTAGCCTATATTCCTATCTAAAACCCTTAGTTCCATCACTTCATTCACTTTTACCCTTATTTTCATATTCCCGTTGAAAATAAAACATATTCATTAAGCACCCTTATCCTGTCCAAAAATTCATATTTTTAAGCCTCATATGCCCAAAATCCTTTGAAAATAGAAAAAAAAGGTTTTTTGTTATTAATATAAATATTTTTATATTTATATTAATATTTAATCCAATATTTAATTGGTGAAATCATGTCAAATCATGGGCATGAATCTCAATTCATAATGTGGAAAAGTCAAAGGTTGGATAGAGGGCACACATACATATTGGAGGTTGAAGTAACGAGGAGGTTAATTTTTTGAAGGGAGATCGGGGAATAGTACCGTGGTTTCTTTGGTGGACACATGCTTCTACGTGGAACACATCGAAGAGGTGAAATTCACATTTTACAAATCAAGGAGACTAATGTTTATTTCCATGGAAAATAATTAAATGGAAGATGCATGTGAACAAAATCTTGGACAATTTTTATCCAAAGGTTTTACAGAAGTAAAAGAAGAAGATAAAAGGTATTTTGCCAAAGACGGTAAATTGGAAAAACATTACAAAGTAAATGTTTTTTCATAGTGAAACGGTAAATTGGAAAAACATTACACAGTAAATGTTTTTTACAGGGAAATGGTAACATAAAATGTTTTTTACAATGAAATGGTGAATTGGGCAAACAAGACTTCATTTTAAAAACCACGGGCATGAATTAAATTATGGATATTTCATTATACAAGATAGAAAAATATTTGGGAATTATTTTTATTTCAAATATATTATTCCCAAATATTTAATGATAATATCGATAAATGAAAGTATATTTGAAATAGTATGAGTTGCATTTCAAAGAGAATGTGGCAAAGGAAGGAGGTGGAGCGTCAAAGGAATCTGCAGGGATCATGAAATGTTTTTCTGAAAACTGTCATTTGTAATCATTGTAGAAGATGAAACATTTCATTTTAGTTATTGTAACCGGTTGCACACTGAAGGAACTCAAATTGCATAAGTATTAGAGGTTTTGAGTGTATTAGGGAGGAGGCAGAAGTGCAAGGGCACAATTCTGGTGGTTCTGGACTCTATTCTAATTTTTCTAGGACTCAATTGAACACGTATGCAGAAGCATTTGCAACTGTTTATGAAAAGATTCTAATTAGCTGTGATATGAGTTATGTCTTCTTTCATAGTGTGCATTTCCTATGTTTTTTTAATTCCATTTACACTGTCTTCTGTTTAAATTGGAGAGTTAAAGGCCCAGAATTCATCTTGTGACGCTCTCGGCCTAAGCAATTTAAACTGTGTATGTTTCTTCTTAGCTAATTCATAATTCATTTACGTAATGCTATGATGCAATTATGTGTTTCCTCTTTCCTCTTACCACTCTGATTTACTTTAAGTTACAACTCAGATTCATTGCCTCATTTATCCTTTATCCTCTGGAGAGTTCTATCAGTTGATCATTGTTTTCATTCAATTTCAGAATTTGGACTCCATAGCCCTGTGTGCCCCTCCTCTTCTTGGCCAACAAACTTTATTAAAACCCCCAAAACAAACCAAATCTAGCCACCAATTTCCAAAAGAAATATCAAGTGACACGAGAGAGCCCTCTCTAAGTTGAGCAGGCTAGTGCCTCATCTCTAAAGTTGGTTGAAATAGCTACCTCTGTCGTTTGTCTATTCAGTTGGACAGATTTACAAAGTGCTAACACACCACAAGGCTGTTAGGATTTAAATTAATGCGTAAATGCAGCAAGGAAGAAGTACTAGTAGGAATGGTAGTGGTTGCAGCGTAACACACCAAGGGGAGTTCGATCATATGGGACCCTTGTTTGCTCAATTCCTTCCTGGAATATTGTAAGGATACACAATATTGGAGATCTCAGTTCCACTACTCATGGTCACTCATCTGCATTACATATGTAGGTTGGAAAGACCTAGCATATAATATGTTCCTTCAGATATTAGAAAAGTGTGGTACAACCCGGTACACTTAATTAAGGAGCACAACAGACCTAAAGATGAAGAAGGTGAACAATGATGTATTTTCTCTATACCTTTCAGAGATCCAGAACCACTTATTCAACACGTGGAGGATTTCACCAGATATAGTCCAAGAGTTTGGACAGATTTCCAACTTTCAGGAAACACACCATAGCATGTGGTTTTAGGCGAAGACAGATCCATTCAAGGAGTGGATAAAACTGATATATTGTGTGACGATGCAGGATATACAAATGGAGGTCCAGAAGTGGCCTGATGAATGGAAGGTGCTTGTAATTCCAAAGACAGTTCCAATAGTATAGACTCAGATGCAAGACAAAACAGTCCCCGTGCAACAGGTAGGTGGAAATGGTGCCAGTAAGAAGAAGAAGAAAACACAAGGCCAAGTGGGGAAAGAAACCCACCTCCAAATAAACAAAGGACACAAAATAAACAACATGGTGGCTCAACACAGGATCCACTGCGCACAGGGAAGATACCAAAATTTACAAGAGAACAGGTGCACGTAGCAGCAGTGAGGACAAAAATACAGGATATACCTATGGAAGAAGAAGTTGGCCAGGAGACAGGGGTGGATACAGACATGCTAGAGGCATGTGAGCTAGTAGAGGCCTAAAAAAAGATAATACGGGAGAAAGCAAGTGGATCAAGGAAGAATGAGAAGGCCCATAGAACATCGCCTCATACATTAATGAAAATAGATGATGTTGAATTAGTAGCCACAACCATTGAATATCAACTATTAGAGGCTTAGGGGAATGCCGAAAAACATAGGGCTTCAATCATTGACCACGTGCAGGAGGTAAACTCTATGATAGAACAAATAAAGATCAAGATAGAGTAGTGACATTAAGACACACCAACAAAATCTATAGAAGGAATTTCAGTAGGGGAAACAATACAGATCATCGCGTAGGGGAGAAAAAAATTCATGATAACATCGAATATATTATACATTGACGAGGAGGTGGCACAAAATACTCTAAAGTAGATAGATACATTGGAATTGGAATTTCAAAAGATTTTGATGAAGGCACTATACAAATTGTAGATCAATGTCGCATAAGAAATCTAGTCCAGGGCAATATCGAATGCGACAAAATTACAAATAGGGCAATAGGAGAACACCACACCGAAGGAATCAATTATCTAGGAAGGGTGGAAGAATAAGTTATCACAACAAAAGGTAGAAGATATGGACAAACACATTGGCATAGTGTTTCAAACAATCTTGGACAATGCAGGATCCGAGTAAGTATCATCGGAAAAAAATATGAAGAAAATTGCTCACACCTTGGAATAGTACAAGAGATAAATAAAGGATATGGAGGAGTGCATATCACCCACTACTCCTCAGAAGTAAGAATGTAGTGAGAGAAAGACACAAAAAAATTGTGGAAAATATAGCATGGGCTATACAAAAGATGATTTTTGGATAAAAGTGGCCAACTGTGGACACAAGTACAAGAATATGGAAGCTTGCAGGAGCTGCAAGGAAAGGAGGATAGGGTCCACGATTTAATGGAAGACTTGAAATAGAGACATAAGACAATTTCACTACCAGAAAATATTAATACAATTGTAGAAATGAAGAGTCTGTAGTCAAAAGAAAAGGCAGTGCTAGCATAAAATATTGCAAGGTAGGCCAAATTGGAGCCTCTGGAGAAAAAGGATGAAAAACTGGTTATGGAGATTGACGTAGTGAAATAAAGGGTGGAGAATATAGTCTTGGAGGGGGGAGAAATATTGAAACCTCCATTCATTGTGCAGGATGTATAATCCATGGAAGAAAAGAGCAACCAAGCTTAGGAGAAATGCTAGCAAGCAATATAAATGTATTAAGCACTAACACATGTAGTGAAAGAAAGAGTTAGTGAGTGACTCAGGACAAGTCACAATGTCAGTGTTGGGGGCCTATTGGCGCAGTCTGTTTTGGAAGAAAATAAAGGAATCTTGAAGAAATCAAGGTAACACCAGAAAATGGGGAGCATGCCAAGAATAGAGGAAACGAAGCACCAAAAACATAGGAAAATAAGTGCTAAGAATATAGGAAAAGAAGCACCAGAAGTAGAGGAAAAGAAGCGTTGGTAAAAAGAGGTTACAAAGTGGACAAACTATTGCAGAGCACTTGGAAAGTGGAAAAACGTTGAATTCAAGAATAGTTGGATTGAGGACCAATAGAGACTGAGTTAGTTGGAAAGTGGACAAACCTAATCCACTTAGGGTTAGGGTTTTTGTAAGGGACCTGTCCCATTTTTTTGTATAAGTAGAATGTATTAGGACTATGAAAGGAGTTAGTTTGGCTATTATTCATTGTTGAGTTTGGGTTTTAGTTAGAAGTTATTTTTTTTGTGAGGACTATTGCGATCTTTAGAGATTAATTGTAATGGAGGAAGGAATGTACAGTGTGCGGCACTAGATTTTTGTATGAAGTTTAATAAAGAACTGAACAGACTCATATTTATGGATGTATCCCTAGGAGGGGGTGAACCATGGTACATATGGGTTATGTGTGAATGTTTGCAGTAATTTTGATCATATTTTCTTTAATGAGTTTGTGTTGAACATGTTAAATTGATGAGGAAAATAATACTGCGCACTAGGAATAATGAATCAAATCTATATAACAACACTAATGGATTAATGTTGCAGTTAGTATTCAGATATAAATGTTATGTGCAATATATGAATAAATGTCATTTATTATATGTTGTTATGATGGTTCATGAATTTCTATTGGAATAGTTGAGTCATTGGTTAGTGCTAAGGTCATGCTAGGGTCAACATAACAAATGAGGATTTGAGGGATAGTTTTTGAGTATATGTAATGTCCCTAAGAGAGAAGCACATCCCATCCCATGGTTGTAGACACCAGAGTCTTACATCCACCCATTGAATCCATCTTGGGTGAGACTCCACAGTGCACCTTGTTCGTTGTGTTTCCTTCTAGTATCCATAAGGGTCCATGGTCGAAGGGAAGTTGGTAATCATGTAGTTAAAACCTAGGTTCAGACCATAATAGACAACAAAGATACCCAAAGTCATCATCATCACTCGTGGAGAATAAACAATTGGGGTATATGCAGACTGTTATAAAAAATAGGATCACATAGCAATAAAATAAAACAAATACACAAATAAAACACAGAAGATACACAATACAATAGGGACATAGATATATGTGGTTCACCTAGTGTGGGATACATCCACTAGACAAATTTATAGGTCCTTCCTTTATTTTTATCTAGCAAATGAATGGATACAACCTACAACACACTTGATGTAACTCCCTCTTCTTTCTCTCATAGTCTCATCTCTCAGAATACAATATTCGCAATGATACATATCCACAATACATTTCCCTCATAAAAGAGGGTTTCCTTCTAGGGAAAAAAACCCTAACATAACTTCTACCGTCAGATATGCGACCTTATAATGAATGGTCCATATTTATAATGAAATTACAATATACATTTACAAGGAAAATTTTCCTTCAGGGGCTTCACCCCCGAATCTTGTCTGGGCCTCCTTTCCCCCAAACCCTATAGGGGGGCAACCCCCCCACTGCAACCCCCTATGTGGAGGAGTGTACATTATTTTGGGGTGTATAGTCTTCATGAGCTATAAAAATGGTTCAAAAAAAATACCTCTGAACCAGGAAGATAATCAAGCTCCATAACCAACAAACTCCCACTTGGATACTGATCTCAACAACTCCACCATTGTTGTATCTTTTGGACTATGATCCTTATTGGACCTATACAATTTATTGTCTTCATATTCATGCTTGAATACCAACTAAAACTGAGTAGAAGCTCAGTTTCTCCCTGGTTACTCCCTTAGTTAACATGTCTAGAGGATTTTGTCTAGTTTGTATCTTTTCCAACTTCAAATTTCCATCTTCCAAGACAGAGTGTATGAAATGGTACCTGAGTTGTATATGTTTATTCTTCGAATATAAGGCTGAGTTCTTTTCACGACGAATGGCACTCTCACTGTCACATTACAACCTATTATTCTCTTGATTCTTTCCTAATTCCTCTATAAACCTCTGTAACCGAATAATTTCTTTACTAGACTCTGTAGAAACAACATACTTTACTTTTTTTGTTGAAATTGAAACAACCTTTTGCAGTTTCAAAATCAAACTTACTTTTGTTCCATTTATGGTAAAAAGATACCCTATGGTGCTCCTCCTACTATCTTTATCACCTTCCATATCTGAATCAACATATCCCTGTAGAACAATGTTTGAACCTCCAAAATATAATTCACGAGTAGAAGTACCTCTCAAATACCTGAGAATCCACTTCACTTCCTCCCAATGTTCTTTACCTAGATTTTTCATATATCTTCTTACAACTCCCACTGCATGTGTAATATCTTGTCTTGTGCAAACCATAGCATACATCAAATTGCCAACTGTTGATGAATAAGGGACCCTGGACATGTATTATATCTCCTCTTGTGTCTTGGGACACATTTCCTTAGTTAATTTGAAATGGCTGGCCAAAGGTGTACTAATTATTTTTTCATTCTACATTCTAAACCTCTCCAACACCTTCTCTATGTACTCACCATGAAACAATATCAGTTTGTGATTTTTCCTGTCTCTTGTTATTCTCATACCAAGGATTTTCTTTGTAGCACCCAAATACTTCATCGCAAATGAATTAGATAATTTATTCTTGAGCACATTTATATCCTACATATTAGACCCTACAACAAGCATGTCATCTAAATAAAATAGCAATATAATATAGCTTCCATTTTCTAGCCTTTTAAAATAAACACGGTGATCAAAATGACATCTACTATAACCTTGTTTTGTCATAAACCTATCAAAATTCAAATGCGACTGTCTTGGAGCTTTCTTTAGGCCATACAAGCTCTTCTTCAACCTCCATACCAAATTCTCCTTCCCTTTGACCTCATACCCCTATGGCTACTGCATATAAATCTCTTCCTCTAAATCCCCATGGAGAAAATTTGGATTCACATACAACTTTTCAAGATGCAAATACTCTACTACCAAAAGACTCAAAATAGTCCTAACTGAAGTCATTTTAACATTAGGATAAAATATTTCATCAAAATCTATACCTTTCTTTTGTGAAAATCCATTTACAACAAGTCTAGCCTTGTACCACTTTTTTCCTACATCTTCTTCCTTCAACTTGTAAATCAATTTATTCTACAATGCTCTTTTTCCTGCATGCAATTGAACCAAGTCCCAAGTCTGGTTATATACCAAGGAATCCATTTCCTCTTTCATGCCTTGCTCCCACTTATTTTTGGTGTCTACCTGCATTACCTCTTCATAACATTTTGGTTCACAAGAATAAGTCAACAATAAATAATACAATGAAGGAGAGTATCATTCATGGGGTCTACTTAACCTGGTATATCTTCTAACAACACTTGTAGGAGTTTGAGGTACTTGCTGATCTCGTTTTTGTACATTTTGATTTTCTGGTACCTTTGGAATTTCTTTTTCAGTGATCTCATCAAGCTGTGTATTATGGTTTTTCTTTTTCCTGTTTCTTTCCCTGTAACTGATCTTTGTACATGACCTTCTCATTGAATATGACATCTCTAATCCTAATGATTTTGTTATTTTTATAATCCCATAAGAGATAACCAAAATCATTAACATTGTTTCCAATAAAGGTACACTTCTTGGATTTTTCCTCAAGCTTTGTTCTATTTTCTTTATCAATATGGAAAAATGATTCACAGCCAAAAGTCTTCAAAAAATAATAGTTTACCTTTTTACCTATCCATGCCTCCTTTGGAATTCTACTATCCAAGGAGCTTGAAGGTCCTTTGTTTATTAAGTAAACAACAATATCTAAAACATATGCCCAGAGATGTCAAGGAAAACCTGTCAGACAATTGGCTTAGGTTGATAGAAAATTGGTATGGATTGTTGGTTGTCATTTATGCCAACCATTGGAGAGTGATATTGTAGATTGATGTCAACCCTTGGAGAAAGTTCGGTAGAAAATTCTGGTAGCACAAAGGTTTGGGTAATGGATCCAAGGTTGTTTCATGTATAATGGTATGAGTTTTAATATATTTGAAGGTAATACTATTCTATATGGATATTACATGTCATTCCATTTATGGTGGTATGTGGAACGTCACATAACTCCTCACGGTTACAGAGTTATGGCCATGAGAAGTTGGAGAACCCAGGTTTGGGTAATGGAACCAAGTTTGTTTGATGGATAATGGTATGGGTTTTGATATATTTTCAATAAATACTATTCGATATGGATAGTATATTTCATTCCATTTCCAATGGTATGTGGAACGTCACATAACTCCTCATGGTTAGAGAGTTATGGCCATGTGAAGTTGGAGAACCCTCATGAGTCATATAGAAGCCCCAAAAGGTGAAAGTAGTCAAAGTGGTTTAAGAGATTTTAGAAGGTAAATAATAAAGTGAAGTGATGTGTGTACTATAATTCAAATTGAATACAAAAGAAATTATTTAAATAATAAAGTTAATGGATAAATTAGAAGTGGGTTAACCCTAAAATAAGTAAAGTTGGTTAAGATGGTTAAAAGGTAACCTCTTGAGGAAGCTACATGAAAATATAAATAAGAGGAAAGGCTCTCTCATTTTAATCACACTTGAGAATATTGAATATCTACAGGTGAATAAGGTACCCAAAGGATATCTAAGCCAAATTTCATAGGGAAGGTGAAGTAAAGAAGGCCTAAATTCAAGGGAGGATAAATTATTTTGATGATGTTTTCTAAGGTATGTTATTTACAGGCCATCTCACCATTTATGCAATAATTTTTTTATAGAAAGATTTAGACCATGAAATTGTGAGGCCATTGAGGAAACATATCCAAGTATCTGCTATACCAATTTCATCTTGTGGTTCATTTCATTTTTGGAGTTACACGCCGTGGAAAATAGGGTTTGTGGGTACTCTTGAAACTAGTCTAAAACAAGTCTTTCAGGTAAAAACGTGATAAATTCTTCACAACAGATCCAAATTTAGTAAGACCAAATGTATTGGTTAGATTAAATTCTTTATTATTCTATTTAAAATTCTCATATCCATACAACAAATATTCTATGGAGGGCATGCTCTACAATTTTCTCTCTAGAATAATCCATAATTCAACAAGGTATGCCATTTTTTCTATAACTCCTTTTCTGAGAGGTTCCAAGTAGTGAAACCTGGAGGAATTGCATAAAACACACTGAAGAACATTGTGTACTATTTTTATATCTTTACTCATTACAAGTACATAGTTATGATTATTTCAAGTTAGGGTTGTTGACTAATCCAAAACTACTCATGTGAGACTAAAGTAAAGTTTGATGAAAATGCTAGTCTCTTGTTGTTAAAGTTAAGGAAGGTTTGCAGGTATGTGATCATATACACCATGTCTATTTCAAAGTTACAAATCCTATTTGGATGATGAAATTGATGATGGATTTTGGTTGAGGTACATGTTGGGTACATGGTTGAGACAAGTAGTTGATGGGTTGGCACATACATGAGGTGTATAGTTCATGATGTTGCTACATCTTGATGAGTCATAGTTGATGTGTAGTTGATACATGATTGGTACATACTTGGTACATCCTTGGAGGAACTTGTTAGTAGTATTGTTGACACATGGTTTATGGATGATGTAGCATTCTTGTATTGGTATATTATTAGAAGCACATATTGATCTTGGTGTTGATTATGAGTTGTTGTGTTATGTTTGGTTGATGCACATATTTGAGAGTTGTCTTGGTGATTGATCTTCGTGACTAGATCTGATTTGGTTGATAAAAGTGATGAGATAGGTTGTAGTGATAGGTTGTTTGGAAAATTTATTGTGACATTTTATTTGTATAGGTTTGGTGCATGGTTGATGCACTTGCTCATGGTACAGGTTGAGATATAGGTTGGTGCATGGTTGATGCACTTTTTTATGGTAGAGGTTTATTACAGGTTATTTGGTATAGGTTGGTGCATGTTTGATGCACTTGTTTATGGTATAGGTTGATTGTATGTTGAGACATAACTTGATGCATGGTTCAAGTTATTGGTACAGGTTGTTTGGTGCAGGTTGATTGGTATAGGTTTACATCAGTATATATCACAATGATAGTGTGATAGTGGTTCCATCATTCTACTTCTACATCATGGAGGTTGGATGGGGCAAGGATAGGTGGTTGTATCCACCTTCTTGTTGTAGTCGAAGAACATAGGGGTTTGTATCCTCCGTCTTGTTGTATCCAGAGAATTGGGGATTTGGAGCTTCCCTCAAGTTGTAGCCTGCGAAATTAGGGAGTTGGAGCCTCCTTCTAGTTACAGCTGGAAAACAAAGGAAGTTGGTGCTTCCAATGAGTTTAATTCTTAAATACATATAAGAAAAATCATTTTGTGATTTTCTCCCGCTTTGGGTTTCCAAATAAAAACATCGGTGTACTGTGTATGTGTATAATTACTCATTTGTTTATTGTTTATTTACTCTAAAACTATTGGATGATAATGCTACATTGATATAACACTTGAATATTGTGGTTAAAAAGGATTGAATTGATCTATTAATGATTCACCTCCCCTCTCAGTAATCCAACAATTGGTATCAGAATGAGGTTCCTTCAGGAAACCATTTGACCACAGGAAGGAGATCATGGATTATTCTGAGAATGGAGTACCAATGTTTAATGGTCAGAATGGTTTAAAGTATGATATGTGGAGAAGAAGGAAGAAAGTATTTTTATAGGAATAGGGTCATTATATTTGGCTATCAGTCGTTACAAGATATGATAGTTCAAAAAGGGAAAAGACTGCAGCCAAGAAGGAATTGAAGAAGAATAACAAAATAGCAATGGATTTCATCTGGGAAGGATTACCTAATCCAGTAAGAGAAAAGGTTGGTAAATGTTTATCCACCAAAGAAATTTGGGATAAGTTACATGACATATATTCTTCACCCATCGTAGATTCATAAAATTCCAAAGAAGATGTACGTACAGAACACGAAGAAAGATGCTCATCATGTTAGACAAATTCAAAAGAGGAAGAGTATGAAGAAGCAGAAGTTGATTACAGAGAAAAAATGATCAGTGCAATTGAATATCTAAAGAAATAAAGAGAAGAAAAAAATTCGTCCAAGAAAGAATTGATGAAACAAAAGGAAAGTGTTCAAGGTTTCGAAAAATATCAGCAGGTCATCAAGAGCTCAACTAGAAGAGGCCAAAAGAATTGGAGAAACTCTAGAATATCAAAAGAAATGTTTAGAAGCCAACATATCGACGCAAAAGGAAGAAGTGGAAAAGAGATAAAATATATTTAAGGATCATCTCAAATAAAGAACCGATGACTTAAACCAACTTGAGGAAGAGTTTGGTCAAGAAGAGAGAAGACTCGAAGAAGAAATAATTACATTGAAAATCCAACTTGAAGAAGAAAAGAGAACAGAAGAAATCATGAAGTCTCAGATAATTAAGAAAGAAGATGAGGTTCAGAATCTTCAAGAAGAATTTATCACACCAAGAGTCAAAATTTTCAATCTCAACGAGAATGTTGAAGAGACAGAAACATCCACTTCAGTTGTAGAGAATGAAGAGAAGAACTCTAGGTTGCTAGAAAAGAAGAATGAAGAAAATAGAAAGATTTATGCAGAAGTACTCAAAGGAAGGAATCATTGTCAACCATAATCTAAGAAAACTAATAAAGATACATCTTCAATAAGACTATCTATGTTCAAGACACAAAGAAGATTCAAGCATGATCATGATCAGTCAAGGCAGAAATTCGGAAGGACTACACCACAGAGAAGATCATTCACTCCCAGGTATCCAAATTTATTTTATGGTAATTTTTTTTATTGTACTAACTTTGGACATAAGTTTTTAGATTGCAGGGATTATAAAATAAATGTTCAAGAAAGAAGTTCCTATGTGGTTGCATGTAACATTGAGTGTTACAAATTTCATAACTATGGACACATAGCCAGTGATTGTAGAAGCATGATTGATACTTCCATGAAATATAAAACTGATATCGGATATAATAAAGTATGGATAAGAAAACAGGAAGAATAGGTGAACAAATACCAGGTACCAGAGATCACAAGATTGACAATAAAATGAGATGAAGAAAATTCTATAGAGAAAAAGAAAGATGTCAGATACATAACGGTTTGGAAAATAACTAAAAGCAAGGAAGGACAAGTAAAAAAGGAATAGGTTAAAGAGATTGTACTTTCATGCATTGTAGTGAAATATGGATCCACAAACAGAAATAAAGAATTCAGAGCTCAGAAAGATAATGAAATTACCAATGAAGATGATGATGAATCTACCAATGAAGATGATGATGAATAGACATCAGAGAAGGAATTGTTATGATCCATCTGGCTTAGATACTCCCAGGTAATATGAATATTAGACAGGGGGAGTCTATGCGATAGTTGTGACAGACCAAAAAACCATCCTTCAAGCATCTTGCAGAGTTTGAGAAGATATATTCAGAGCAGTTAGTTAGCAGAAGTAAAGTTTGATAGATTAATCAAGACTTCATGATAGTATAATGATAAATGGGTCAGCATTATGAAAAGTTGCGCAAGTAGAGTCTTGGATAGCATGGAAAGAGATGGATTCGTAAGAACACTTAGCATGTTTGGACAGATAAATGGTAGTGGATGAGAGCATAGATTCATAGATTGGTTCAGAGAGTGGTTTAGAGACAAAGGAAAATTATCATAATGGATGATAATTACACAATAAAAGGCTCGAACTATTCTAATGGATTCCAAATTGACAGATATTTTTTGGACACATGTAGTTCATATAGCAGTTCACATTCAAAACAAAGTAATTCTTAGAAAAAACAATGACAAAACTCCCTATGAATTATGGAAAGGAAGAACATACAACAACCTTTACATCAATAAATTTTCAAAGGATATGCATAATGAATTTGAATTGTCATTACTTGGATAACTATATTTCTTTTTGGGTCTTCAAATATGCCAAAGAAACCAAGGAATTTTTATTTCTCAAACTAAGTATATCAAAGAAATGCTAAAGAAGTTCAGAATGGAAGATTGCAAAAAAATTGCCACTCCTATGCAAACCAGTTGCAAGTAGAACAAAGATGATGATTCAAAATATACAGACCAGAGGCAATGCAGGTCAATGATTGGTAGATTACTATATCTGAAAACATACATACCATATGTAATGCAGGCAGTTGGATAGTTGGCATGATTTCAAGAAGCACCAAAGGAATCACATCTATCTTCAGTGAAGATGATTTTCAGATATCTCAAAGGAACAAAAGAGTTTGGATTATGGTATCAAAAGGAAATGGTCTATCATTTATTTCCTACATTGATGCAGATTGGGCAGGTTGGATTGATGACCGAAGAAGCACTAATGGAGTAGTGTTATACTTGGGTGAGTGTTTAGTATGATGGTTAAGCAAGAAAAAATCATATCTATCAAGGTTCTTAACATATGGTATCAAAGCTCAAGGTCTTGGGGTTTCGCTGCTACATCTAAGACACCTTGGTATTTTTGCTATAAATTTTGTTCTACAACGTTTCAGAAGGAACGACTTGGAGGATATTTATTAGATGGATCAAGGTACGTTGGGTTCACAATTCAGCTCCTGAGGCCTTATACTTTCGGAGATACATCCTGTACAAGATAGGGTTCTGGAATCACCCTAAACTGAGTCATTGCGGAATTTTGTCTATAAAAACTTTTTAGTAATGTGTCATACCCTAAAATATGGAGGCTATTTATAGAAATTAGTAAGGTATTTGTGGTAAAAATTTCATCTTCTAGGTCATCTTAAATTTGTAGATACACCTTGTGTAAGATAGGGTATCTGACTAGTCCTATTGACTAGTCTCAAGAAGGTGCTCTAGGTAAAAAAATCATAACTTATTTCTAGAGTATACAAATTGAGTGGGACTGATTTCATTGGATCGTGGATAGTCTGTAGTATTTCTAGTGCAATTTTCAGAATTTTAGATCAATCATTTTGTGAGGGGAATGCTATACAAGTGAGATCTCCTGGAAAGGCCAAAAATCAGCAAGTTGTGGGGAAGTTACCGTAAATTCCACTTGGCACATCCAATTTTGATCAGACCTATGGCATTGCAAAGAATAAATATCAAAGAACTACATAAAATAAAGTTTCATACCTAGAAGGGCCAAAACCTGGGAGATACAATAGAAGAAATATTGTCTAGCAGAACCACCTCAAAATCAAGGTTCAAAAGTGATACTTGGCCAACATGCCACCCAAAAAGGGAACTTCTACACCAAATAAGACTCCAGAAAATCCTACTAGGACTCTTGATGAAGGTGAAGAAATGCGTAGGGACATAAATGATTTACAAAAGAAGATAGTAACAAAAGATGAACTACAAGAGATGATGGAGGGTTTAAAAGGGGAGATCATGGAAGTATTGAAAAATTCTGTAACAGAGAAAACACCTGAAAATGAAAATGCATCCCATGAAATTCATGATGAGGACACAAGGAAGGTGAATTAAGAATGGAGAAACTCCAACTTTGGTTTGAATACCAACCACCTTCCTAAGATTGATATGAGGATGTTTGATGGAAAGGACCCAATCACATGGATACTTCAGATAGAGCAATTCTTTGATCTCCATAATGTGCCACATACACAAAAGGTATGAATTGGTTCTTTATATTTAGAACCTAATCAATTTGTATGGTATCGATGGCTTTGTTCTTGCAAATCACTCGTCACTTGGACAATTTTCACAGAAGAAATGATAGCACACTATGAGGATACAAGGAGCAATACCTTCTTTAGCCAATTGATAAATCTCAAGAAAAAGGGTTCAGTTACTGAGCACATTGAGAACTTCCAAAGATTGAATATAAAGGTAATCGATATTCTATATGAGCACTTGATTGATGTATTCATAGTAACTTTAAAATATAACATTCAACATGATGTTCGCCTTTAGGAACCCAAATCATTGGAGAATGCATTTAAGGTGGCAAGAAATGTTGAAAGTAAAAATATGGCTATGGCTACTAGAAGGACCAATCCTAACATCTATAGAGAGAACAGTGCTCCTTCTTCTAAAACACCTCAACTGACAAGGTTGACACCTCAAGAATTGGAGGAAAGAAAAGAAAAAGGTTTATGCTTTAATTGTGATAGCAAGTACAGTAAGGAACATAAGTGTGGTGAGAAGAAATTATTCTACATAGATTGTGAAGAGGAAGAAAAACAATAACAAGAACCATATCAAGATGAAAGCACAGAAGCAATTTAGTCTGAAGAGTTGACTCCCATGATATCGTGTAATGCATTAGCTAGAATTAGCAGTCCTCAGACCCTCAAGATCGAAGGATACATCAAAAAGAAAAATGTAATAGTCCTAATTGATTATGGGAGTACTCATAATTTCATTCATTATAAATTAGCCAAAGATCTCAATTGCTTTGTATATCCGGCACTAGAGTTTCAAGTAATGATTGCAAATGGAGGAACTATCAATTTCTCAGGAAAATGTAATAAGATCAATCTTACTATGGGGGAATATGTAATGAATAGTCCAATGATTTCTATACCCATGGGTGGTGCAGATGTTGTACTAGGAATCCAATGGTTACAATCATTAGCAACAGTGGATTTTAATTTTCAAGAACTTTTCAT
>ML778034.1:560788-610259 GCA_009831015.1 Picea engelmannii
GGTAGAGTATTTGGGTCATATTGTATCTCATGAAGGTGTCAAGGTAGACCCTAACAATATTAAGGCCATGATGGACTGGCCGATTCCCAAAACATTGAAGAATCTTAGAGGATTTTTGGGTTTGATAGGTTACTACCGCAAGTATGTTCGGAACTATGGAAGAATAGCAGCACCTTTAACGATACTAACTAAGAAGGATGCATTTTCATGGAGTCCAGAGGCAACTAAAGATTTTGAACAACTTAAAGAGGTGATGTATAAAGCTCCTGTCTTGACCACTCCAGACTTCACAAAAACCTTTATTGTGGAATCTGATGCCTCAGGAAATGGAATTGGTGTTGTCATAATGCAAGAAGGAAGGCCCTTGGCTTTTGAAATTCGACCACTCAAGGGAAAGGACTTACACAAACCCATTTATGAGAAGAAAATGATGGCAATACTACATGCATTGAAGAAATGGCATCCTTACCTAATAGGTAAGCACTTCAAGGTCAAAACAGATCATGATAGTCTTAAATACTTCTTAGAACAAAGACTATCTTTAGAAGAAAAACAAAAATGGGTAATCAAGATATTGGGTTATGATTTTGAAATCCTCTATAAAAAGGGGAAGCAAAATGTTGTGGCAGATGCACTCTCAAGAAAGGATGAAATGTTGAGTCCTTTCTCTGTGCTATCTCAATCATCCAACTCGATTGGATAATAGAAGCAAGGGATGAATGGAAGAATGACGAAAAAGTGTGGACTCTCATTCAAAGATTGCAGCAGGATTCCAGTGCATCAGATACATTTACATGGAAAAATGATTCACTATGGTACAAATATCGCTTATATTTATGTAATAAATCCCAACTCAAACAAAAGGTACTATTGGAATTGCACACCTCTCCAGTAGGAGGGCATTCAGGATTTTTGAAAACTTACCATAGAGTCAAGAAGGATTTTTTTGGGGATGGACTTAAAACTGATGTTCAAAGGTTTGTGGCAGAATGTTTGGTTTGCCAACAAAATAAGGTGGAAACAACTAAGACCCCAGGTCTTTTACAACCATTATCCTTCCCAAGTGAGCACTGGGAGGAGGTTTCCATGGATTTCATCACAGGCTTACCAAAGTCTGAAGAAAAGAGTGTAATCATGGTGATTGTTTATAGACTAACCAATTACGCATACTTTTGTGCACTCTCTCATCCCTCCAAAGATAGTACATTTGCCACCGCATTCATGGAGATAGTTCAAAAGCTACATGGCAGCCCAAAGATTATTGTAAGTGACAGAGATCCCATCTTCAATGGAAATTTTTGGATAGAATTATTTTCTTGTTTGGGTGCTCAATTGGCTCATAGCTCATCCTATCATCCTAAATCTGATGGACAAACTGAGATAGTGAAAAAATGTCTGGAAGGCTACCTTTATTGCTTTGTCTCTGATAAACAAACACAATGGTTCAAATGGTTACCCTTGGAAGAATGGTGGTATAACACTTCCTTTCATACTGTAACAAAAATGACACCATTTATGGAACTTTATGGATACCACCATCCTTCCATCACTTCTTCTCTAAAATAAAAATCTAAGCTTCAAGAAGTGGAAGATCACATCGAGAATCAACAACAAGTTCTCAAAATCTTAAGGGACAACCTGACCATGGCACAAAATTGCATGAAACAACAAGCAGATCAACATCATAGTGAAAGACTTTTTGAAGTAGGGGATTGGGTGTTTTTAAGACTACAACCATACAAATAGATGTCCCTCAAGCAAGCCAAGAAGGATAATAAATTATCACCAAAGTACTATGGCCCTTATAAGGTGTTGCAAAACATTGGTACTATGGCATACAAATTGGAGTTTCCTGCATCTTCACTAATACACCTAGTTTTCCATGTTTCATGCTTAAAGAAGGTTATAGGTGACAAGATCCTAGTTCAAACTATATTGCCAGAACTTGACGAGGAAGGAAAAATCATGTTGGAGCCTGAAGCCATCACCGACACAAGAATTCGCCAGCTGAGGAATAGATCCATTTCAGAGTATCTCATTAAATGGAGGAAACTACCAGCTGGAGATTCAACTTGGGAAGATGAGTCTTTTATACAGAAGCATCCATAGTTACTCAAGCGTTGCAGAAAACACTTGTCTCAAGGGGAGGGGCATGTTAAGCCCTAATATTGGCTCATTACCCCTTAATTGGGGCATATTATATTAGTAATGTTATTTTATTTATGTCGGTTTTAGGCCATTAGTTGTAATTATACCTCCTAGTCTCCTATATATACCAAGGAGACATTTTCATTTTGAATCATCTTGTACTTGAGAATTTAAGTGGGGTAAAAGGAGCTTTCCCCCTCAAAGAGGCTTATTATCTGAAATGATCTCTTTTTCAAGGTGTTGAGTACTTTTTCTGAGATTTTTCTATGCTATATTGATATTTGGTTCTTAACAGGTTGAGTATGATGATCTCATTCCAATCTATTGTGATAATACAAACACCATCAATATCTCAAAGAACCTGGTGATGCACTCCAAGACGAAGCACATTCCAATAAATTATCACTTTCTACAGGAACAGGTTGTAGAGAAGAACATCAAAGTTGAATATGTTGGCACAAAAGAACAAGTGGCAGACATCTTTACAAAAATGCTTCCAAGAGAAGACTTTGTGCATCTTCACCAGAGACTCGGAGTAATTTCTACTCCAAAATGAATGCTTTTGAATTCTTATCTTATATGTCTTATATTTACAAGAGGAAACACCATCAATAGGACAATTCAGGTTGCAAGATCAGTTTTAGGAAGAGTTATGTTAAGGGGAGAAACCCTAGATGGAAAGATACCTTTGCCATTGATGAAAAGGAGGGAGAGATTTATCATATGCAAAGGTAAATGCTTGAAGAGAGAGCATAGAGGCATGTTTCCAAGGGGAGTGATTGTCACAAGGGAAGAATGAGCGACATGACTCCAGAGTGATACCCTTTTTCAAAGGGGGAGATATTATTCATGTGAAGGGAGAGAGAGTAATCAGAGACATATAAACACAAAGAAAAATGAAAGGCATGTAGACACGGGAGCAGCCCCAAGGAGAGTTCAGTTAGGGGGAGAATCCCCAAAGGGAGATACCCTTTTCCATTGATTTCAAAGGGGGATATATAGAAACATTGATGAGGAGTATAAGCATGAATGTTATCATGACTAAGTGTTTCCATCAAGGTTGGTGTTTCCATCAATGTCAAAAGGGGAGATTATCAGATAGTTGGCTTAGGTTGATGGAAACTTGGCATGGATTGTTGGATGTCATTGATGTCAACCATTGGAGAGTGATATTGTAGATTTATGTCAACCCTTAGTGATTTATTTCAACCCTTGGAGAAAGTTCGATAGTGAATTCCAGTAGCACAAAGGTTTAGGTAATGGAACCAAGTTTGTTTCATGTATAATGGTATGATTTTTAATATATTTTAAGGTAAGACTATTCTATATGGATAGTACATGTCATTCCATTTTCGTTGGCATGTGGAACGTCACATAAATCATGGTTAGAGAGTTATGGCCATGAGAAGTTGGAGAACCCAGGTTTGGGTAATGGACCCAAGTTTGTTTGAAGGATAATGGTATGAGTTTTGATATATTTGTAGGAAAGAATATTATAGATGGATAGTACATGTCATGTCGTTTCTAGTGGTATGTGGAACGTCACATAAATCCTCATGGTTAGAGAGTTATGGCCATGTGAAGTTGGAGAACCCTCATGAGTCATCTAGAAGCCCCAAAAGGTCAAAGTAGTCAAAGTGGTTTAAGAGATTTTAGAAGGTAAATAATAAATTGAAGCGATGAGTGTAATATAATTCAAATTGAATAGAAAATAAATTATTTAAATAATAAATTTAATGGAGAAATTAGAAGTGGGTTAACCCTAAAATAAAGAAAGTGGGTAGAGATGGTTAAAAGGTAACCCCTTGAGGAAGCTACATGAAAATATAAATAAGAGGCAAAGATTTCTCATTTTAATCACACTTGAGCATATTGAATATCTATAGGTTACTGAGGTAACTAAAGGATATCTAAGCTAAATTTCATAGGGAGGGTGAAGTAAAGAAGGCCGAAATCCAAGGGAGGATAAAGTCTTTTGATGATTCTTCCTAAGGTATGTTATTTATAGGTCATATCACCATTTTTGCAATAATTTTTTTTCTAGAATGATTCAGACCATGACAATATGAGGACATTGAGGAAACATATCTAGTTATCTGTGATACAAATTTCATCTTGTGGGTCGTTGTATTTTTTTATTTACACACTGTGGAAAATAGGGTTTGTGACTAGTCCCAAAACTAGTCTAAAACATGTGGTTCAGGTAAAAATGTCATAACTTCTTCATAACATATCCAAATTTAGTAAGACCAAATGTATTTGTTAGAGTACATTATTTAGTATTCTATGTACAATTTTCATATCCATACCATAAATATTTTGTGCGGGGCACTCTCTACAAGTTCGCTCTATAGAATAAGCCAGAATTCAACAAGGTATGTCATTTTTGCTATAACTCATTTTCTGAGAGGTTCCAAGTAGTGAAACCTAGAGTAATTGCATAAAACACATTGACGAACATTTTGTACTATTTTCAGATCTTTATTCATTACAGGTACATAGTTATGATTATTTCAAGTTAGGGTTGTTGACTAATCCAAAACTAGTCATGTGAGACTAAAGTAAAGTTTGATGAAAATTCTAGTCTCTTGTTGCTAAAGTTAAGGAAATTTTGCAGGTATGTGATCATATACACCATGTCTACTACAAAGTTACAAATCAGATTTGGATGATGAAATTGATGAGGGATTTTGGTTGATGTACATGTTGGGTACATGGTTGAGACAAGTAGTTGATGAGTTGGCACATACATGAGGTGTATGGTTGATGATGTTGGTACATATTGATGAGTCATAGTTGATGAGTAGTTGATACATGATTGGTAAATACTTGACACATGGTTGGAGGCACTTGTTAGTAGTATTGTTGACACATGGTTTATGGATTATGTAGCATACTTCAATTGGTATATTATTAGAAGCACATATTGATATTGGTGGTGATTATGATTTGTTATGTTATGCTTGGCTGATGCACATCTTTGAGATTTGTCTTGGTGATTGATATTAGTGAGTAGATATTATTTAGTTGATAATATTGATGAGACATGTTGTTGTCATAGGTTGTTTTGACAAGTTTTTGTGATATGTTATTTGTACAGGTTTGGTGCATGGTTGACGCACTTGTTCATGGTATAGGTTGAGGTAGAGGTTGGTGCATGGTTGATGCACTTGTTTATGGTGCATGTTGATTACAGGTTGTTTGGTACATGTTGGTGCATGGTTGATGCACTTGTTTATGGTACATATTGATTACTGGTTGAGGCAAGGGTTGATGCAAGGTTGATACATGGTTCATGTTATTGGTACAGGTTGTTTGGTGCACATTGATTGGTACAGGTTTACAATAGTATATCTCACAATGATAGTGTGATAGTGGTTCCATCATTCTACTTCTACATCAGGGCAGTTTGGCAGGGCAAGGAAAGGTGGTTGCAACAACCTTCCGATTGTAGTCGGAGAACATAGGGGGTCATAGCCTCCTTCTGGTTCTAGCCATAGAATTGGGGAGTTGGAGCTTCCCTCAGGTTGTATCCTGAGAAATTAGGAGGTTGGAGCCTCCTTACAGTTGTAGCTGGAAAAAAAGGAAGTTGGTGCTTCCAATGAATATAGATCTTAAACACATATAAGAAAAACCATTACATGGTTTTCTTCCACTATGGGTTTCCACATAAAAACACTGGTGTACTGTGTATATGTATGATTTCTCATTTTTTCATTGTTTATTTACTCTGCAACTATTAGATGATAATGCTACATTGATATAACACTTTCATATTGTGGTTAAAAAGGATTGAATTTCTCTATTACCGATTCACCCCCCCTCTCAGTAATAAAAAAAAAAACAACATGCAATCTCATACTCCTTGCACGCTCCATGATTGTGTTGTTCATCCTTTCTGACACACCATTTTCTTGTTCTTTTCTTGGAACTATCTTCTCTCTATGAATCCCATGGTATGAATAGTAATCATTAATCTTCTTTCTACAATATTCACCTCTATTTTCTAATCTGAGACACTTCAACCTTTTTCCTTTCTCATTCACAACCAAAGCTTTCCATTTCTTAAAAGTATAAAAAATATCATTTTTTTTTTTAATACTATAAACCCGAGTTTTTCTAGTTGCATCATCAATAAAAGTAACATAATAATGAGAGACACCAAGAGATGATAGTTGAGCTTGTTGTAACAACCCTAAGTAATTAATCAATTGTCAGGATTTAAATAATTGTTTAATTTATATTAGTTTAATTAATTAATTAATTGTCCTAGTTAAATATTTGTTTAATGTATATTAGTTTAATTAATTAATTAATTAATTTCATGATTTAATATATGTTTAATAAAATCCATCTTAATAAATTATTAACTATTATTTTGTATTGGAAGATCAACCCATTAATGAAAATAGGATAAGGTGGTTGAAACCTAATTGAGGGAGGGCAGTTGAGAATTAAATGAGGGAAGAAGGCGGTGAATGATGGAAGGGAGGATAAGGCAAGGGGAAGAATTATTGTGAGGGAGGACTGTTTTAACTGGCTGGGGGAGGAGCTTGTTGGAGGATTGTATTTAGGGGTCTTTTTTTGTTTGGAGGGAGAAGCTTGTTGTGGTTTTGGTAAGGAGCCTGTTGAAGGTCTGTCACAGGGGGCACTGGGGTTGCTGGGGATTTTGGGCTCTTAGGGACAGGAAACCGCAAGGGAACCTGGAGCTAGGGAGCTAGAGAGGCTCTGTTCCTAGCTGGCTGGGAGGAAAAGATTAAGTTTTCAAGCAGTTTCAAGCATTTTGCAACAACAGGAAAGCAAAGGACAAACTTCTTCTTCAAGAGGTATTTTTCCAGTATTAATTTTGTTAAGAATGAAAGTTATGATATGAATTTATGTATGGAAAATGTGTAATATGTTGTGTAATCTGTTCATGATTATTTATGATTATTGTGGACTGTGAAATTTTAGAATTTGATGTTTAGATTGATTAATTGCTAGAACTTAAACATAAATTATATAAATCTGTTGTAATGCAAAACAAAAATAGAAATCAGATTTTACGACATAAACTTGCTCATAAGGATTGTTTCTGAAAAGAAAAGTAATTTAAATTAAAATTTACTATTTAACATTGAAGCTTAGTAAAGGATCTTACACATGGTATCAAAACCCGGTTTCAAAATTTAAACCTAGGCTTGAGCACTCAGAATACTGAGACATTGACTTTGTGCCAACATGGTCTTCACCTGCAATCCAATTTGCATTGTTACAATCATAACGTTATATTACTATAAAAAAGAATAGCATATATAACCCATATACAAAATTCCTTCTAGTCTGGTCCTTCAGTCCCAGAAAAATAAAAGCAAGAAGCATTGTATGCCTTTAGAGACTATAAAAATATATATATAATATCAACCTTGACAAATATCGAATTCATTTAATTCACCAGCATATACCTGAATTACAACTTTGTTCCAAATCAAATTATGTATTCCATTCTAAAAATAATTTAAATAGAATTTACAGATCTAATCTACTACTTTCCGAAATTGGAGTTTCAAAATTATCAAAGATAAAGCTAGATAGAATTTGTTTCCTAGACAACTCATAATGCTTGAAAAGTGAAAATCAAGTTGCCTATTGGAGACAACACTTTCTTCTATAACGCCCACCCTGCCATAACCCATTAGGAATAAATAGATAAATAATTGCAACTATAATTCTTTCCAAAAGATTTTGACCCACTAAAATCAAAATAAACTAGAAAATTCCATTACCGAATTATCCACTTACAGAAATGAAACCAAAAAAAAAAAAATGACATTGTTAATCTATTTTGATTAATTTCAAATACCAATTTTGATTCAAAAAAAAATGGTCTCTATTTCATTTCGAACACATATTCATGGTGGCAGAGCTACCAAAGAACCCACACTTATTGTTTCACAGTACAGGGCCTTCTGGAGGCTATCTGCCCCTATCCTTCCCCATATTCTTCCATCTTTCTTGTGCCATTAAAACCCCTGTAGGAAATATGCCATGAGGATAAAAGAAAATTATTGGGGCCTAGAGCCCAATCTCCAACTAAGTCTATGATCTATGAACCTAAATACAAGACACATCACAATTCAAGGCCCGATACCAAGTGCCAAATCCAGGGAGGGTCCCTCGAGCAAGCCCACGAGTCTACACCTTTCTGCAAAACAAGTCATTGGCTCTAAGGTTGATCTCCACTTCACAAGATAAGTGCACCTACAATACATGTCACTAGGTAAGAATGACAGTAGACAAACGCCAAAGCTGAGTAATAAATGCCAGAAAACCTTATCTAGATATTCCATCTTGCACAAGCATGGCATCGCAACAAACAGGTCAGCAGAGAACAAGCGCACAAGCACCAGGCATTAGGCCAAGTCATATGGGAGAGGAACCCATGAGGGGGAACTGCTATGACTCACTATATATATATTTAATTAAATAATTATAAAAAAAGTAATAACAGAAAAAATATATATATATATATTGGGCGTGAGACCCAAACCCTAACCATTTCATAAAATTCCACTCAATATCATACAACCAACAAGCCAGCACCCTTGAGACAGCATCAAACAAACAAGAAAGCACCCTTGAGCCAACATCGAACCAACAAGGCAGCGCCCTTGAGCCAGCGTCGAACACCAGACAATAACTATTTTTTTGTTTTTTTCGACATTATATTTAAACCATAGTTCACATCAAAAGAGTAATTCAAACTAGATTCCTAGCCACCGGGGAGGAACCACAACGAGACCATGAGTCATCCATTATTCACTACGCACCAGGTATATATAAAAAAAAAACCATTATACCAAAGCATTGAACACACTAGTCAACACCCAATGATCAAGCGCCAAGCCGAGGGAGGAGCCCATGAGGAGTCTAGTGCACAACACATCGACACCAAAATTAGCATAGCTTGAGTCCAAGTGTATGCACTTAGAGCACTCATCAAATGCCACAAAGAGTGATCCCAAAGGACCATTAGTTCATTGCACTACATGTCCAGGAACAACTTATTACACCAGGCACAACATATTACACACATGCCCAGCTCAAAAAAAAGAATGAGTGGGGGCTCATGGGTTTTGAACCCGCGACCGGTAGCCATGTCTGCGCCCAAACCAAGCCAAGAACCTGCAACACAACATCGAAATGGCCGACCACACAAATCCGAGAGATAATCTAAGAATAAAGAAGAAGAGAAAACAAAATAGATAAGGAAGTCATAAGAGACTTGGCTAGCTTGCTCAGGCTTGAAGGCCTCTAGCCATGGCACCTTTCAAAACAAAAAAAATAAAATAATAACAAACAAAAATGAACCCTTGGCCTCCAGCTGCAAAGGGAGAAGTGGTCTAGAAGGAATGAGAAATGACTGGGAGTAAGGGAGGATTAGGGTTTTAGGGGGAATAAGAGCTCGGGAGGGCACGTGGGCTTCATGCGTGCCCTACTAAATTTTATTTTTATTTTATTTTTTATTTTATTTTATTTTTTTTTAATTTTTTTTATTATGTATTTATTTTATAAATTGTATTATGATTAAAATCTAAATTATGTTTTAATTAATTAATTTAATTTCTTTTATTAATTTCAATTTTAATATATATTTTTTAAATAATTAATTACAAATTTTAATTTTATTTCAATGCTTTAATAAGAGTAATTAATTAATTAGTAATTGAATGATTAATTAATTAGTTGTGTAATTAGCATTCACATAAATAAAAAATATTTAATGATTAACATAACATTATGATACTAATAAAAAAAAACATTGATTAAATTTATGTTGGAACGGACTAGCTTTTAATCGATGACCTATCCACCGAGTATAGAGCTTTCACCAAAGATCGTACACCACTGCGCCATGATAGTATTGATAGGTTAAATGTGTTTATCACATGCGAGAGAGTGAGTAGTTTCCTTAGGAGAAAACATCGAGCTTATAGGCTTTCGACCTTGACCCAGCCACTTCCCCTAAAGAGAGTAACATATGTTTATAGACAAGTAAAAAAAACTTACGCCTAACCCTATTTTGAAGTTTAAATTGCACAAATGTGAATTCCCTTAGACTCTCCCTGACAAACTTTTGTTTGATGAAGATTCAATCATATAGGATGGTTAGGGCTCAAGGAAATCGAGGTAGAGGGGCATCGTCGAAGGGACTGCCAACGTCGCCACCACCATCGCTTGAATTAGCTCTCATTCTGTTCTCTTTGGAGGCCATAAATGAGACTCTAAAGGGGTGTCAGCCAGTAGCGATCGAAGTGGATCTCCCACAATATGGAACAGGTAATTCTGAAGTGTCGAGGGATTTAGGGGGAAGGCCTCCACCCAAAGACATCACTAGAGAACTGTAAAAGATTAAACTTCCAGATTTCGTCGAGGGTCATGCCAGTGAATGTGCAGAGGCATGGTTGGAAGAAATGACAATATGTTTCTCCTTAAGAGACTGTGCTTCCACATCCAAGGCGAAGATAAAAATATTTCAATTAAGAGACAGTGCCTTGAACTGGTGGGGCAACCTGGAGAGGCAGTTGCACCTTACCACAGACATCGTCTCTTGGGAACTTTTTGAGGAAAGGTTCTGAAGGAAATATCTACCAACTTACTATGAGGAACGATAGGTGGGATCATTTCATGCTCTAGTACAGGGGAATAGGACCATGGAAGAGTATGAGATCAGGTTCATGGAGTTGGTGAAGTATGTTTCATACATGGATAATGACCAACGACAAGCATAACACTTTGTCTATGGGTTAAACCCTAAGATAAGGTCCATGGTACGGATGTGGAAACCGTCTTCTATAGAAAAAGCAGTTGAAAATTAACATTATGTTGAGGAACACATGATCTTAAATGGAGGTATGTGATCGACCTTTCCACATCATCTTGGATTCGTGGGGAAGGCCCCTAGGACCTTCTCTAGGGGGGGGAGCTCTAGGCCACCTCCTTATGGTAATAGAGTCTCACCAAGGATAGTTTCCATAGGTATTTCAATGGGAGAAAGTGCAGCATCCCGCTCATCACCAATGACGCAAGAAGGTTCACGACCATCTCAGGGAGAAGCTAGTAGGGGCAGGGGTTCTAGGGGAAGGAACGCATTTGAGAGACCATCACAGAGTAGTGCGCAGGTTCAATCTCTTGTTACATGTTGGGGATGTGGAGGACCCCATTACCAGTGTGACTGCCCAGAGTTGCAAGCAGGATTTGTGAATAGAGATGGAAAGGCCCCGATGGTGAGAGAAAGTGGACGCCATCAGATTTATGCAGTAGTTAATAATCACCAGGAAGAACATCAATCGACGGTGGTGGAGTCATCAGGTACACTAAATCATTTCAATGTTAAACTTTTATTTGATTATGGTGCTACAGATAGTTTCATTTCATCATCTACATTAGAAAAGAGTGGGTTGGTAGCCTACAAGGATGATGACTTTAAACAAGTCGAGATGGCTTCGGCGGAAAAACAAGCGGTAGGACCTAACGTTCATAATTGTCTAGTAGACTTGGGAGTGTGTACTACCAGTTTGAAGGTATACGTCACTACTCTCGGGACGTATGACCTAATCAATGGAATGGATTGGTTAGAATCCCATCGAGCTATGGTAGATTGTTTCACAAAAAGGGTGCTTTGTGTTGAAAATGAAGGAAGGCCAGTAGAGATCCACGGTGTACGGAGAAAGGTGTCTCTACACTTTATCTCAACTATGAAGGTTAAGCAGTGCATGAGGCAAGGGTGTTGACTTTCTGTCGTGGAAGTAGTGAATGAGAGGAAAGGACCCTTCTTGGATTAGTACCCAGTGTTGTCAGAGTTTAAGGATGTTTTTCTGAATGCGTTTCTAGGCTTACCTCCTGAGAGGGAGCTTGATTTTACTATTGATCTAAAACCTATTGGAGAACCAATTTCCAAGACTCCGTATAGAATGACAACACCAGAAATTTGTGAGTTGCAGATGCAGTTGAAAGAGATACTTGACTTAGTGCTAATAAGGCCCAGTGTCTCACCTTGGGGTGCACCAGTAATTTTTGTGAAGAAGAAGGATGGTTCCTTACAACTGTGTATAGATTACAGGGACTTGAACCATGCTATAGTGAAAAATAGGTACCCAATGCCACAAATAGATGATCTCTTTGATCAAATGAAAGGAGCAGTGGTATTCTCAAAAATTAATTTGCGATCAGGGTATGACCAGTTAAGGATTAAGGAAGGCGATATTCCTAAAACTACCTTTTGAACTTGGTTTGGGAATTACGATTTTTTTGTAGTACCTTTCGGATTGACCAATGCGCCAATAGTATTCATGAGCCTCATGAATTGTGTATTCTGGAAGTACTTGGACCTCTTTGTACAAGTCTTTCTAGATGATATCCTCATCTATTCCAAGAATGAAATAGAGCATGGGGAACACTTGCGAGTGGTTTTATCCCGCCTTAGAGAGAACAAATTATATGGGAAGTTGTCGAAGTGTTCCTTCTTCTAGGAAGAAATTCACTATTTAGGGCATATAATTTTCGGTGAAGGAATTTCTATGGACCCAAAAAAGGTAAAGACCATTATGGAATGGCCAGTGCCAAAAAATTCTCATGAGGTGAGAAGATTCATCGGGCTAGCAGGTTACTATCGGAGATTTTTGGAAGGGTTCTCTAAAATAGCAAAACCCATCACCACTTTGTAGTGCAAGGGGGTCAGGTATGAATGGACATAAGAATGTGACAATGCATTCATCAATCTTAAGAGGTTATTAACTAGTGCGCCAATTCTATGAGTGTCGGATATGGAAAAGGACTTCACAGTCTACACGGATGCCTCGAAGCAAGGGTTGGGGGCCATGCTAATGCAGGATGGAGGAGTGATAGCTTATGCATCAAGGAAGTTGAAGAAACAAGAGGATCTTTACACTACTCATGATTTAGAGTTGGAAGTTGTAATGCTATCTCTAAAACTTTGGATGCACTATCTAGTGGGGCGAAACTTTGAGCTCAAAATGGACCATCAAAGTTTAAAACATCTCTTCACTCAAAGGGATCTAAATTCCAGGCAAAGGCGATGGAGTGAGTTCATGAGTGAGTACGATTTTGGTATTTCTTACATCAAGGGAAAATAAAATGTGGTCGTGGATGCCTTGAGCAGGAGACCATGTGTCTTCTCCTTGGTACCCTTAAAATTCAGACTGAAGGAATGTGTGTTGATGCAACTCCTTGGAGACAGTTGGTATTTAAAGGTTACCTCAAACCTCTAGAGTGAGAGGCAATTAGATCCAAATTATGAATCATATAGTCTGGAAGCAGACGAACTATTGAGATATTGAGGAAGGATGTACATCCCCGAAGGTGGGGATATTCAAAGCATCATACTGAAGGAAGCCCATAGAGAACTTTATTGTGTGCATCCAGGTGGGAAGAAAATTTACACAGACATGAGTAAGCTCTTCTTATAGGTAGGCACGAAGCGCGATATAGTCCATTTCGTCGCCAAGTGCCTAGAGTGTCAACAAGTGAAATCCGACCACCATCACCCGATAGGTCTCCTACAACCACATGATGTTCCTATGTCCAAGTGGGAAATCATTTCTATGGATTTTGTTGTGGGGTTGCTACTCACATCTCATAGACACAATGCCATTCTTGTAATAGTTGATAAGTTAACCAAGAGTGCTCATTTTATTCTGGTTATAGACACTTACTATGTCATTGATGTGGCACATGTGTTTGTAAGTGAGGTCATTCGTTTGCACATGATACCTAAGAAGATCATTTCAGATAGGGACTCTAGATTCACTTCTAGATTTTGGACAAGTTTGCAGACAGCGTTGGGGACTCAGTTGAACTTAATCGCAACTTATCATCTAGAAACTAATGGGAAAACTGAGAGAGTAAATTAGGCTATAGAAGACATGCTCAGGATGTATGTTATCGATAATCAAACCCATTGAGAGAAGTACGTACCTTTGGTAGAGTTTGCCTACAATAATAGTTTTCATAGCTCCATCGGAATGCCACCCTACAAAGATCTGTATGGAAGGCCATGAAAAACACCATTGAGTTGGGAAATATTAGAAGAACGAGTAACAGTTGGACCAGAATTGATTCAATATATGGAGGAATAGGCGATTGAGATTAGGCAGAGACTAAAGGAAGCACATGATAGACAGAAAATTTATGTTGATGCACAAAGGACTGACCGAAGTTATGAAGTGGGAGATCAAGTTTCCATTCGTATCAGGCCTAATAAGAGTACCATTCATTTTGCGAAGGGGACAAAGTTCTCACCTAGATTTATAGGACTGTTCAAAATCCAAGAGAAAATTGGACCCGTTGCCTATCATCTCGTACTGCCACCCCACTTGCATAAAACTCATAATGTTTTTCATGTATCTGTTCTACGTCATTATGTTTCTGATGAATCACATAAACTAAATTGGAAGGAATTGTAGGTATTGGACACAGGAACCCTCATGGTAGAACCGTTATGCATATTGGAACATAGAGTCTGATAGCTCAGAAACCATCTGGTAGACCAAGTTAAGGTCTAGTGGGACAAGTATAGTCTGTGATCTACTACTTGGCAGGATGCCAAGACATTACAATGAGATTATCCCTCACTTTTTTGACCACCTCAAGAATATGTTTCTCGAAGGTTGGGTGTATGTAACACCAACTTTTGACTTAGACAACTAAAATTACTTGAGGCCTAATCACCTTTATTTTCTATTCACATTGAAACTATTAATGATACACTTGAACTTTTAAGACGTATGAACCTTTATGAATGTTTAAATGTATTTGAATGATGATGGGTATGATGTGATCTACTATGTGAATGTAAATTCTATAAATGTTTAAATATCACTTGAATGAATGATGGATATGATGCAATATACTATGTGAATGTGAATCCTATGAAGGTTTAAATTTTATTTGAATAATGATGGATATGATGCAATCTATTATGTAAATGAGAATTCTATGAAGGGGTAACATTAATTGAATTATGGGGATATTATGAGATCTATTTCTCACTTGAAAACTTTGATGTTCAAGTTATTGGTACATGGATACTGAATTGAAATTATGGTTGTATGCAATTACATGATGATAATGCATAGATATGTCTGAGTTTGTGTTACAGACTAATCTACAAGTCATTGGGCTTTGAAATAGCCAAGGGATAATGATACTGAAAGTGGATGTCATGACCATTGATCGAGAAACAATATGGTATGAATCTTCGTATGTGAAATTATATTGGTTTGAATACATTGCTATGATATGTGGACCAGTGGTGAGACTTCCTAAAACTCAATAAATGATGACAAAATTCCCAGCAACATGGTGCCACTGTATATTCCATTGTAGGGTGTGGACCCTAGTTCTGTTAGGAGGGGTGGAGGCATTTCCCACCATGTATCCTCCAAAACCTAGAGTCATGAGAGGATGGTGTTAGATCACGCTCACCTAGACATGTGATAATGAATGTTAGTTACCTACTGGGGAAGCTTGGTCAAGATAGTGACACTTATGCTTATGGGTTCTATTTGGAGTTAGATTAATATAGTTGGCGCTCCAATATAGTCCAACAGAGGAAGGATAGGAATGGAATATAGAAGTAAGTTAGGGAGGAAGGATGAGTAGAAATAGTTGAGAGTGTATGGAGATTTTCCTTATGGTGAAATTTATTGTTCTTTTCTTCTGAAAAGAAGATGTGTATATATGCATATTCATAATTACTTAACTAAACTACAAGTTGTCTAAATAAACATTGTTGATCTAGATTATTGTAATTAAGGGATTTCACAAACATTTGATTGGTCTATTAAATTTTATAAAATGAATAGTCTTTTTGATTGGATTGGATGCATACATAAATCACTATTGAGGTGATAGTTATTGTTATTAGTACATGCACGAGACTTGTATGTACTAGCTACACATGCATTTATTGCACATGTACACTAGTATGTATTAATCTTCTTGGCTTACTTACTAATAATGTTGGTTATTGGATATGAATGTGTGAACCATGTGTCTTTTCCCTTGTATCATAAAATATTTTAACTTCGGGATGAATTTTCCTGAAGGGTGGGTGTATGTAACAACCCTAAGTAATTAATCAATTGTCAGGATTTAAATAATTGTTTAATGTATATTAGTTTAATTAATTAATTAATTAATTAATTTGATGATTTAATATCTGTTTAATAAAATCCATCTTAATAAAATATTAAGTATTATTTTGTATTGGAAGATCAATCCATTAATGAAAATAGGATAAGGTGGTTGACACCTAATTGAGGGAGGGTAGTTGAGAATTAAATGAGGGAAGAATGCGGTGAATGATGGAAGGGAGGATAAGGCAAGGGGGAAGCATTATTGTGAGGGAGGACTGTTTTAGATGGATGGGGGAGGAGCTTGTTGGAGGATTGTATTTAGGGGTCTTTTTTCTGTTTGGAGGGAGGATATTGATGTGGTTCTACTAAGGATCCTATTGAAGGTCTGTCACAGGGGGCACCGGGGTTGCTGGGGATTTTGGGCTCAGAGGGCCAGGAAACTGCAAGGGTTCGTAGAGCTAGGGAGCCGGAGAGGCTCTGTTCCTAGCTAACTGGGAGGACAAGATTCAGTTTTCAGGCAGTTTCAAGCTGTTTGCAACAACATGAAAGAAAAGGAAAAACTTCTTCTTCAAAAGGTATTTTTCTAGTATTAATTTTGTTAAGAATGAAAGTTATGATATGAATTTATGTATGAAAAATGTGTAATATGTTCATGATTATTTATGATTATTGTGGACTGTAAAAATTTAGAATTTGATGTTTAAACTGATTAATTGCTAGAACTTAAAAATAAATTATATAAATCTGTTGTAATGCAAAACAGAAATAGAACTTAGATTTTACGACATAAACTTGTTCATAAGGATTCTTTCTGAAAAGAAAAGTAATTTAGATTAAAATTTACTATTTAACTTTGAAGCTTAGTAAAGGATCTTACACTCATCCCCATACATCTGTATGCACAACATATAACCTTTCACTCTTCTTTCCTTTTCTGACTCTTATAAATATGACTCTCTTATGTTTTCCATAAATACAATGCTCACAGAAATCCAAATCAATTTGTTTAAGATCTAGAAACACATTTATTTTTTGAAGTACATGCATCCCATTCTCACTCTTGTTTCCAAGCCTATGGTGCCACAGTGTCGCATCCTCTTCTGTAGAAGATAAAGAGATACAAGAGTCAGTATTATCAGTACATAAATACAATGTACCTACCTTATCTCCTTTTTCTATGACCAATGATCCTTTGGTGACCTTCCACACCTTATCTGTAAATATGGATATTCAACCTTCACTTTCCAACTTCCCTGTTGAAAATAGATTTTTCCTTAGATCTGGAACATGTCTTACCTCTTTCAACAACCATTGTTTTCCATTTCTTTTCTTTATTTTTACCTTTCCCATTCCAACAATTTTTCATTGTGCATCGTCACCCAAATGAACCTGTCCAAACTCACCTTGAACATAATCTAGAAAATGTTTCCTATGGGTTGTAGCAAGAAATGCAACCCCTGAATCTACTACCCAAGACTTAGAAATATTATCTTCAGAAAGAATCAAAGCATCTTGTAACACATCACTTGTCACATTTGCTTCTTGATTTTTCTCCTGTTGTCCATCTCTTTGTTTCTTTGGAGCTCTGCAGTCTTTCTTCAGATGTACTTTATTCCCATAATTCCAACACTCTATCTTTCTGAGTCTGGATTTGGATCTTCCCTTCCTATAATTCCCATGGTTCCCTGATCCATTTCCTCTATATTTTTTTCTTTCCCTCTTCTCCATGTTTAACACATTACCTGATGTATCACCTGTGATTTTCCATTGCATTTTCTCACTAAGGATAATGCCAACAACATTTTCAAATTTTAAAGTGTTTGAACTAGAGACAGAGTTACTTAAATCCATGACCAAGCAACTCTAGCTTTCTGGAAGTGAGCACAATATTATAAGAACCCTCACCTCATCATTAAAGTCCATTTTTACAGAACTTAGTTGATTAGTAACCATATTAAATTCATTTAAATGTTTTGCAACAGACCTATCTTCTGACACATTCATATTAAATAATCTCTTCATTAGAAATACCTTATTGGACATCGATGGTTTTTCATACAATTTAGCCAATGTGTCCATCATCTCCTTCATTGTCTTTTCTTTCAAAATATTTAAAGCCACCGAAATTGCCAGGATTAGTCGTATCCTTCCTAGTGCATTTCTTTCAAGAACCTCCCATTCTTCATCCTTCATGGTCGTCAACTTATTTTCTATTCCACCCAATGGTAAGAATATATCCTTTTGATATACATAATCTTCCATATGCATCTTCTATAACTGGTAGTTTTGACCATTAAATTTCTCGACCCTAAACTTTCCATCTTCCGCCATTACACCCACTTAAATTAGAAATTCTCTTTTCCTGTGAGTTACCTTTTTCTCTGATACCAGTTGTTATAAAAAAAGGATCGTGTAGCAATAAAATAAAACAAATGCAGAAATAAAACACAGAAGATACACAATAAAATAGAGACACAGATATACGTGGTTCACCCAGTGTGGGCTACGTCCACCAGAGAAATTTCTAGATCCTTCCTTTATTATTATCCATCAAATGAAGGGATACAATGTGCAACACACCTGCTATAACTTCATATTTTTTTTCTCACTGTCTCATTTCGCATAATACAATATTTGCAATGATACAAAGCCGCAATACATTTCCCTCATAAAAGAGGGTTTTCTTCTAGGGAAAAGAACCCTAACATAACTTCTATCGTCGGATATGCGACCCTATAATGAACATTCCATATTTATAATTAAATTGAAATATACATTTACAAGAAAAATTTTCTTTCAGGGGCTTCTCCCCCGAACCCCCATCAGGGAACACTGTCCCCCAAATCCTTGTCGGGGCCCGCTTGCCCCTGCACTTCCCTGCGTGGAGGAGTGTACATTATTTTAGGGTGTAAACTATTCATGGGGTATAAAAATGTCTGAAAACAAATACCTATAAATCAAGAAGATAATAAGGCTCTGAAACCAACACGACAATCAACCCAAGATTTGGAAAGCATCCCCCAAGGATGGCACATGTGACCTTTGAAACAAAAACTATTTTTTAAAGATGCAATAAAAATATTTAAAGATATATTTTCTCCAGAAATAAGTGAAATTCCTCCTAAGTTCATCCTTCAACCCAATATTTCTCAACCCCCTGTCCCACCACCTGCACCCAGGAATCCTATAAACTTGAGAAGATACCCTAAGAAGTACCATAATGTAATTAACATTTGGTTTCAATTATTCTCAAATGTCCTAGGATATGACCAACTTACTGAGAAGCTACATAACACCATGTACATATTCCTAGTATATGAGGCAACTCCAGAATCCATTGTAACCACCAACCTCCCTGAGAGGAGTACACAAAGAATACAAAGGACGAAGGTGTGAACTGGAAAATAATTTAGGTTTGAATCCCAGTTGAATGACTTTGATACTAAATATGTCATGTTGGCCTTGGGATAATATGTCAATATCTTACCCAAAAAGACTTGGGAGGCTCTAGAGAAACCTAAGTTAGTGTATTCCCCCATCCAACTGAGAATGGAAAACCAATACTTCATTTTCCCAGTAGGGAGGATAAAAAATGTGGAGGTATATGTAGCAGGAGATAAAACAATAGTTTATTTTGAAGTGATGAAATAATGGGAGACAAAGACCCCTACCCTATCTTTTTAGGAATTGAATGGGCATATGACATTCATGATGTCATTAAATTAAAGAGGGACACCATGAAGTTTGAGGCAAATGGAATAAAGGTAGTAAGAAATTTAGATCCATACTTGGGGCCTAGATATACTAATCCAGTGGATAATAACATGGCATCATAAGTGCTTGACCAGTTATATTGTAACATCCCCCAGCCGATCTAGCCGAGGAAAACGCCACCAACTCAAAACCCAATTGTTCTAAAACTATATTGTAACATACCTAGACACCCAATCCTATCATGCCACTTGAACTATCATGCTCTAATATACATATACATACATACATACATATATATATATATATATAATGAAAATTTAAACAAAGATAAACATTCTTTTCATACACATATTCATGCGGAAGTGACAATAACACATGCATGCAATATATACATCCAATTCTGATAACATTATAACACATGTACTAGATACACAACATTTAAACATAGCATGTAAAATTAACATAGACTTGGTAATTATATTTTATGAGAATACCACCTACTATGTGAAAACCTTCAACGAACGTCCCAACCTTAGACCATGTTGCTCCAAGCTATTAGTAGTGGGTCACCCCCTAACTGAGTCTAAACTCCATATAGGGCAAGGAAATCCTAGGCTATGATGAGGCTATGGAAAACTTCATAATTCTATAGGAAGCATTCCCTTGAAGGAGACTACTTACGTCCATCTCTCATAGACTCTCATTTCCCACATGCCTATTTCACCCTAGGAATATGCACCTTCATTGTTCCACAATCCATTGACTACTCCACTTCCCTTCTAGGGCTTCAACAATAGGTTGGATCAATAATTATCAAAGATATGTAGCTGCTCCTGGACTCCCTCTAGGAGAAATCACTTCCCCATCAATCTCTCTCACCTGGAGAGAGTTTTTCATAGGCCTGACAACCTACTTCCTCAACCATGGTCCTGACAACCGACATCTTCAAACCACAGTAGAAAATTGAGTAGGCAAGGGACAAATCAGTAAATTGCAGAGGTTCACGATGAAAGAGGTTAAAAAATGGTGGAAATGGCTCTCGCTACATGCCTTCTCAATGCGTGCATGAACTAGACAAGGGATGGCAAGAATCGGGAGAATGAGCCCATCAGGAAAATGGAAAGCAATGGTACGAGTGTTGAGAATGTTTAGAATGGTAAGAATTCTGAGAAGGGTGAGGGAGATAGAATGGTGAGAGCCAAGCCCCAATGATGGAAATTCCCACACATAATTTTTCATGAGTCCAGGGTGACACTTGGCTCTCCAAGATCTCATTCCTCTCCACTTGGAGTTTTGTTCCCCTACCCAAAGTAACTTAGCATAATTGGGTTTATTTTCCAAACTTTATAATTTAGGAAATACATTATAATATTCCCTTAGGTTAATCCCTCAAGATTAGCCCCTTTTCCTAGACTCTCATCCCCCTTTCCCTTCTCTTCATAGTGGAGTGTAATCCCCCATAAATCTTTCTTCATTTTTGTTCTGCACGCAGTGATGTATTTTATTAATAATCTGTATAATTACATATGCAAAATTAGGCTTTCTGGCCTTAGCATCTAGGCTCTCCGGCCTAATAAACACATAATCCTACCAACTTATAAATACTTGGCTCACGAGCCTATAAACATCATTACAATTCAACAGGGGCTCGACCTTTGGGTATTGCAATCCTCTCTCCTTACTTTTGCACTATCCTCAGTGCAACTCATTTACATAACATCAACAAGATTTTCAAAATGTTAAAAAAGATGTAGGTATTCTTCCTACATAGCATATTCATGCTCCCATGTTGCATCCTTAGGACCGTACCAGGGCCATTGGACCTTTATAATCCATATGGATTGATTCTGGAGTTGTTTGAGTTTCTGTTCTAGAAAATGTACCGGATGCACTTGAAAAGTTCTTTCTTGCTCCACCTGAATCACATTCCAATCAATAACATGATTAGCATTAGGTATATATTTATTAAGCAATGATATATGGAATACATTATTCATATACATAGATGCAGTTAATGCAAGCATGTAACCTACTGGTCCAATCCTCTCTAGGATTTCAAATGGCCCACAATATTTGGATGCCAACTTGGAATAATTTCCAAACTTCAGGGAACTTCTATTGGCTTTCACCTTCAAGAAAACATGAAAACCCACTTTAAATTCCCTATGATTTATGTTCTTGTCAGCATAGATTTTCTACCTGTCTTGGGAATCCTTTAAATTGAGTTTATTCTTCAGCATTTTATCTTCCATTTCTCTAAGAAACTCTGGCCCAAATACTACTCTGTCATCTAGGTTATCCTATCTTACTGGTGTGTTGAAATTTCTGCCATAAAGTGCCTCAAATGGGCTCATCTTTAGTGATGCTTGGTACCCATTGTTGTAGGAAAATTCTACCAAGTGTAGATAATCCTCCCATTTAGATGGTTTTTCCATCACATACATCCTTAGAATATATTTTATCACTTGGTTCACCCTCTGTTTTCCCATCATATTCTGGATGATAAGTTGTGTTGAAGTTCAGATTTTTATGAACCCTTTGAATAACCCCTTCCAAAACTTTGAGGTCAAATTTAGGTCTCTGTCAGACACAATAGTCTTGGGTATCCCATGCAAGTGTTCTAAGTCTCTCTTATATATATCAACAACATTGGTTTCCTTGTGAGTAACCTTCATAGGAATGCAATGGGAAGCTTTATTAATCTTGTCCAACACAACCATGATAACATCATGCTATTTTCTTGTTCTGGGCAATTTTGTGATGAAATCCATTGTCTCCACTTCCCACTTCCACTCAGGAATGGGTAATGGTTGAAGAAACCAATTTGGGTGTCTATTCTCAGCCTTGACCCTTTGAAACTCCAAGCATTTAGTTATGTATTAAAAAATCTCCTTCTTCATTCCTGGCCAATAATATGGGCTCTTGACTGTTGGAACTATTTTCTGACACCCTGGGTGCCGAACATAAGGTACATTATGCATATATTTTGAAATCTTACTCCTAAATTAAGGAAAATTGGGTAGATAAATTCTATTCTTGTACATGAGAATTCCATCAATTCCCAATTCATAATCTTCAACTTTGTGTTACATTTTTCCTTGCTCCAATTCTGTTACCAATTCCTTGTACTACAAATCTACTTTTGCAGCCTCAAAAATTATGTTTTTAAGATCCATTTGATACATGATAATGGTTGTAGTATATATTTCATGCACTTTCCTACTGAGTGCATCAACCACTTTGTTCTCCTTTCCATTGATGTGCTTAATAGAAAACTCATACTCATAGAGGAATTCTAGCCATATTCTCTGCCTAACATTCAAAGTTGGATGATCAAACAAGTATTTTAGACCATTATGGTCTATCCTCAACTTAAACCTCTTTCCCATGAGGTATTTCCTCCACTTATTCAAGTTGTGCACTATGGCTTCAAACTCCAAATCAGGAGTGGCATAGAGCCTTTCATGCTCTTTCAATTTTTTGGATTCAAAACATATCCCAATTCTGTTCTAGTTGAGGACTCCACCAAGTCATTCTTTTCACGCATCTTTGCAAACCATGAAATATTCATTTAGATCGAAAATCCTCAGAATTGGAGCACTGCTTAACAAATGGTTCAATTTATGGAAGATCTTTTCACACTCTATTTTCCATTGAAACTTCACCCCCTTCCTTTGCAAGTGATTGGGTGAGAAATTCTTGAAAACCCTACAATGAATCTTCTCTAGTAACTAGATAGACCCATGAAGGATCTGACTTCTATAGTTTCCACCCTTTAATGGCCTCAATATTTTGAGGGTCCACTGCTATCCCTTCTTTGGATATGAAATGCCCTAAATAGTGAATTTTATTTTGATAAAATGAACACTTTCTTAATTGGGTATAAAGTTGGTTCTCTCTTAGCACTTGTAAAACCATCCTCAATTGATTCTCATGTTCTTCTTCTGACTTGGAATACACAAGGATGTCATTCACAAAGACTATGGAAAACTTGTCTAAGTATTCTCGGAAAACACCATTCATCAAACACATGAAAATAGTCAGTGCATTTAATAATCCAAATGGCACCACTGTGAATTCATAATGACCATACCTTGTCCTGAAGTTGGTCTTGTTGATGTCTTCATCTCTGATCCTTACTTGATGATATCATGACCTGGGATCAAACTTTGAGAATATCCTTGCATCTTTTAGCTTATCAAAGAGATCATCGATCCTTGGAAAAGAATACTTGTTCTTTATGGTTACCTTATTCAATTTTCTAAAATCGATGCACAATCTCAATGTCCCATATTTATTCTTCACAAACAAGACTGGGCACCCCAAGGTGACATATGCCCCACTTGGGCATATATACCCTTCTTCAACAACTCTTCAAGCTACATTTGTAACTCCTTCATCTCTGGTGTACTCATTCTGTAGGGAGTCTTTGATACTGGAGCTGCTCCAGGCATCAAATTTATAAAGAAATCAATATCTCTCTTTGGGGGTAGTCTTGGTATCACCTTGAACATATCCTCAAAATATTTTAGGACTGAGTGATCCTCCAGATTTGACACCTTATCCTTAGGTGTTTCCTTCATATGAGATGGAAATAATTGGAAGCCTTTCCTGTAACACTTCTTTAGTTGCATTGTCGAGATCTCTCAGGAAATAACTTCCCTAGGAATTCCTTGGATTGTTCTTGGGTTCCCTTCCTCATCTAGTAAAGTAAATGCATTGTTATGACAGTTTAAGACAACATGGTGTTGGTCCAACCAATCCATACCAATTATATAGTTATATGAAGCCAATGGAAGGATGTTCAAATCTTCCTCAGTACTTAGCCCATTCATGTCCACTGGACATCATTTAACCAACTCAACAACTTTTCTCTTGGCTCCTATAGTTAGTTGTACTAGGCAATATTTCCCATGCTTTCTACTTGGAAAAAGAAATATTTCCACAACTTTACGATATCTATAACTATGACTAGCTCTCGAGTCTATTAAAATAGTAAAGGCATGGTTATTGATCATACCTTCAAATTCAATCATATGTGATTGAAAATTAGATTACTTGTTGTCTAGGGATACATATATCCTTGGAACACTTCTTCCAATGTCCTCCATTGTTTATGCTTTTTGTACATTGTGGACAACTCTAACTTTTTCACCTTTGTGATAAAAATCTCCATACTTATGGTATCCTTTACCCCAACATTGAATGGGTGTCTTCGTTTTCCTTTGCCCACCTACCTTGGCCATTCTATGCTCTCTAAAATATGGTTTCCCTTGAGGACTGTTTCTAAAAAATGGAGGCTTGTTTCCCTTATTCCTCTGTTCCTTCTTAAACTTGTTCTTATCCTCCCAATCCTTCTGGAAAGTAGGCTTTCCTTTTTGCTAATCATATAAGCATTTTTCTCTCCGTATGGTTTCTTCCAGAGTCTTGGGATCATCATATTGGATTTTATCACTAATGAAAGTTGGAATCCCACTCAGGTACCTCTGAATCTTCATTGTCTCATCCTTGATGTCCCCCGGTCGGCCTAGCCGGGGAGAATGCCACCAACTCAAAACCCAATTGTTATGAAACCAAATTGTAACATACCCAACCACCCAGGCCAGTCATGCCACTTGAACTATCATGATATGATATACATATATATATCTAATGTAAATTTAAACAGAGATAAACATTATGTTCATACACATATTCATGTGGAAGTGACAATAACACATACATGAAATATATACAGGAAATTTAGATAACATTATAACACATGTACCATATACACAACATTTAAACATAGCATGTAAAATTATCATAGATTTGGTACTTATCTTTTATGAGAAAACCACGAACTTTGTGCAGAACTTCCACGAAGATCCTGGCCTTAGACCATGCTTCTCCAAGCTATCTTCAGTGGGTCACCCTTGAGTTGGTACTAAACGCCACGTAGGGCAAGGAAATCCTTGGATAGGTTGAGGCTACAAAAAACTGCACAATGCTATAGGAAGGATTCCCTCCAAAGATCCTAATTACACCCATCGCTCACATAATCTCATTCCCAACATGCATGTCCCACCTCAAGAATATGCACCTTCACTGTTCCACAATCCATCCGCTGCTCCACTTCCCTTCCAGGGCTTCAACAATAGACTGGATTAGGAATTCTCATAGCTCTATAGTTGTTGTTCGACTGCCTCTAGGATAAATCACTTCTCCAACAATATTTCTCACCTGGAGAGAGTTTATCACAGGCCTAACAACGTGCTTCTTCAACCACGGGCCTGACAACCCGGATATTCAAACCATAGTAGAAAAAATGGGTAGGCAAGCGATGGCTCAACAAATTACAGAGGCTCATGATGACAGATCTTCAAAAGTGGTTGAAATGGCTCTAGCTACATGCCTTCTCAGTGCATACATGAACTGGACAAGGGATGGCAGCAATAGTCAGAATCAACCCATCAGGAAAAATGGCAAGCAATGGTCCGAGTGTTGAGAATGGTCAGAATGCATAGAATGTTGAGAGGTGTGAGGGAGCCAAAATGGTGAGAGACAACCCCCAATGCTGGAAATTCCAATACATAAATTTCCATGAGTCTTGGATGACACTTGGCTCTCTAGAAGCTCGCTCCTCTCCATTTTTAGTTTCAATCCCCTCCCCAAAGGAGCTTAGCATAACTTGGTTTATTTCCCAAACTCTAGTAATTTAGGAAATGCATTATAATATTCCTGTAATGATCCCCCTGGCCATATTGAGGTCGAGGTATGCCACTCCACAGAAACCACTCATGCTTTGACCCTAGTCGGTAATATTCCCAGCCATCAGGCTGAGCCTTGCTACTATAGGGAACACTTCCGTTCCCATACTGTGGAACATATAGTAGCATACCCAATAGTCAACTAAGCAATTCCACCTAAATTTACTCTTTAGACTACATGCAACTAAAACATATACAGACAGTATGCTCGCTGAAGCTTTACATCTAAACATAAACAAACAATTACTCTCCATAACATACGACTTTTATATTGAAATAATAGTAACTACTGATATGAATCATTTACAGGAAATTACCCATAAGCACACAAGCAATCAAAATCACATATATGATAAAATCGTAACATAGGCATGTAAATAACAAACAACATATCGATATATCATACAACTAGTACTTATCTTAGAAAGATTGTCACCAACTTCTTATAGACCATCCAAGAACCTCCCAGCCATAAACTACACTATTCATCACTCTCAATAGTGAGTCACCCCCGAGCTAGGACTTAACTCCACCTAGGGTAAAGGGATTCCTATCCAAGATGAGGCTCATGGACAATAGGAAAGACTCTATCTCAAGTGCTCACTCAACTAATAGACTACAACCTCTCATTCCCCACATGCCTATCCCACCCAAGGAAGTGTGCCCCTTCTTTGCTCAACAGTCCCTCGGCTACCTCACTTCCCTTCTAGGGCTTCAGCAATAGGCTGGACCGAAAGTCTCAGAGCATTGTAGCTACAGTTTAGCACCTCAGAATTCAATCCCCAACAATTCTCTCACTTAGAGAACTGCTCACAGGCCTGACAACCCGCTTCTTCAATCCTGCTCCAGGCTAACCAGGTACACCAACCAAAAAGGGTGTGGAAACAAGCTTTGGAAAGGTGAAATGGTTGTCTCAAGGATAACAGAATGTATGAGTGAAATGGTCATGGAATCATTGAGTGGATAACTGAGTGTGGTTTGGAATCATTGTGAACTCTTCGTGAAAAGTGATGGTTTGAATGATGGTCGTCCCCCCCATTTGTAACGTATTCATGAGAAAAATCCCATACGATATGAATTCATGTCCCCAACTTGAAACTTGTCATATCGGAAGTTACTTTTGTCCACTTGTCCCCAACTTTAGAACTTAGGATAAAATAATTATCCATACTTTATGTTTTAGGAAATATTAATATAATATTCCCTTGACTTTTGGCCCTCCCTTTCCCTAATTGGTGAAGTTTAGTCCCCCATATCTTTTATCATGGTCGGTCTGTGCGCAGTGATGTATTTATATTAATCACGAGTCATGTACAAAGTAGGTGCAATGGCCCTTAACATCTAGGCATTCCAACCTAATACCAAAACATAAGCATTATGGCTTATAATGTTGGCTCACCAGCCTATAATCCATATCATATACATAAAGGTTTGTTGACCTTGGTATTGTGTGCACTTTAGTTACTATGCGCGGTATCCAATGACCTCGAGGTTGCACGCACTTTCGTAACTACGCATGGTAGCTTCTGACCTCAAGGTTGTGCGCACTTTTGTTACTGTGCGTGGTATCTTGCAATGTGCATATTCACACATTTTATTGCGCAACACATGCGTGAACTATGCCACATGATGTGCATTATCAAATGAGATCAAAACAACTCACCATCTTAAGTATATTTACATTACATTTACAATTGGGTTTGGTCGAGGGATATTACAATCCCCTCCTCTTATTTATGCATTGTCCTCAGTGCATCATACACCCATATATATCATATTTTTCAAAAATCTTCAAAAAGATGCAGGTATTTTGTCCGCATTGCATCTTCATGCTCCCAAGTAGCATCCCCAGGACCATACCAGGTCCATTGAATCTTTACAAGTCCTATGGATCTATTCCGGAGATGTTTGACTTTCCATTCGAAAATGCCCACCGAATGCACTTGAAAAGCGCCATCTTACTCCACCTGGATCACATTCCAATCAATAACATGATTAGCATCGGGTATATATTTCTTTAGCAATGATACATGGAAGACATTATGAACATATGTATATGCAGGCAATGAAATCATATAGGCAATTGGACCAATCCTCTCTAGGATTTCAAATGGTCCACAAAATCTGGTTGCTAACTTGGCACAGCTTCCCAGCTTCAGGGAACTCCTATTAGCTTTCACTTTCAGGAAAACATGATCACCCATTTTGAATTCTCTGTGGATTCTATTTTTTATCAGCATAAATTTTCTGTTTGTCTTGGGCATCTTTCAAATTCTTCTTAATTTTTAACATTTGGTCCTCCATCTCCTTGAGCAACTCTGGCACGACTATTTTTCTACTAGCTAGGTTATCCCAACTTACTGGAGTATTGCACCTTCTGTCATAAAGTGATTCAAATGAGCTCATCTTCACTGACGCCTGATACCCATTATTGTAAGCGAATTCTACCAAGTGTAGGTAGTCTTCCCATTTCGATGGTTTGTTCATCACATACATTCTCAACATATCTTCTATCACCCTGTTCACTCTTTATGTCTATCCATCAGAATCAAAATGATAAGTTGTACTAAAGTTTAGATTCGTTTTGAATCCTTTGAACAATCCTTTCCAGAAATTCAAGGTGATTTTTTGGGTCTCTGTCAGACACAATTGTTTTATGAATTCCATGCAATCGTGCCACTTCCTTCATGAAAATATTAGCGACATATTCTACCTTGTGAGTAGTTTTTAGTGGAATAAAATGGGCATATTTTGTAAGCTTGTCCACCACCACCATAATCGAGTCATGCATCTTTCATGTTCTAGGAAATCCCATAATAAAATCCATTTTCACCACTTCCCACTTCCATTCAGGAATGGGCAAAGGCTGCAGCAATCCTATTGGGTGCCTATGTTATCCTCTAACGTTCTGGCATTCCATACATCTTGTGATGTATTCTGCTATCTCTCTCTTCATACCTAGCCAAAAGTATTGGCTCTTGACTGCTGCTATCTGATATCTAGGGTGCCCTGCATAAGGAACATTATGCATCTAATGCAAAATTATATGTTTCAAGTCCTGGACATTGGTACGAAAATTATGTTCTTGTACAATAGTATTCCATCTACTCCCAACTTATAAATATCCATCTTTCAAAGTATCTTACCCTATTGTAGCATTGCTACCAATTCTCTGTACTGTATATCTATATTTGCAGCCTCCAGAATTTTTCTTTTAACATCAGTCTGATACATGATGATGAATGTAGCATATAGTTCATGCACCCTCCTACTGAGTGCATCAGCCACTTTATTTTCTTTCCCTTTGATATGCTTTATATCAAAGTTATATTCACTTAGAAATTATAACCATCTGCTTTTCCTAGCATTTAGATTTGGCTTATCAAATAAATATTGTAGACCATTGTGGTATGTTCTTATCTCAAACCTCTTCCCCATGAGGTAGTGTCTCCATTTCCTCAGGGCATGTACTATGGCTACCAACTCCAAATCATGAGTGGCATAGTTTCTTTCATGCTCTTTCAACTTCCTTGATTCATAAAATATCACGAATCCATTTCGACCAAGGACTCCACCAAGTCCTTCATTACATGCATCTATGCATACGATGAAATATTCATTTGGGTTCACAATCCTTAGTATTGGATCACTTTTCAATAATTGTTTCAAATGTTGGAAACTCTTTTCACAGTCCGACGTCCACTGAAACTTCATACCCTTTCTTTGCAAGGAAGTGATTGGGTGTGCTATCTTTGAGAATCATCCAATGAATCTTCTATAGTAACCTGCAAGGCCCATGAAATATCTAACCTCTGTCACATTCTTTGGTGCTGACCATTCTCTAATGGATTATACCTTCTCAGGGTCCACTGCTATCCAATCTTTTGAGATGATATGCCCCAAATAATGAATTTGTTTCTGATAAAATGAGCACTTTCTCAGTTTGGCATACAACTGATGTTCCCTTAATACTTTCAAAACCATCCTCAAATTATGTTCATCCTCTTCATTTGACTTGGAATATATAAGAATGTCATCCAAAAAGACAACGACAAACTAATCCAAATACTCTCGGAAAACACCATTCATTAAGCACATGAAAATAGCTGGTGCATTTGACAACCCAAATGGTACCACTGTGAAATCATAATTACCATACCTTGTCCTGAAGGAAGTCTTGCTAATATATTCTTCTTTAATTATTACTTGATGGTATCTTGATCTGAGATCTATCTTTGAAAATATCCTTGCATACTTCAATTGATGAAAGAGGTCATCAATCCTTGGTAGAGGATACTTGTTCTTAACAGTCACTTTATTCAACTGTCTGAAGTCAATGCACAATCTTAACATTCCATATCTCTTTTTCACAAACAATAATGGGGCACCCCAAGGTGATACACTTGGGCATATATACCCCTTTTTCAGAAGTTCTTCAAGATGCATTTGCAACTCCTTCAATTCTGGTGTACTCATTCTATAAGGAATCTTTGATACTGGTGTTGCTCCAGGCATCAAATCTATAGAGAAATCAATGTCTCTCCTTGGGGGTATTCTTGGTACTTCCTTGAATACATATTCAAACTATTTTAGTACTACATAATCCTCCAAGTTTGGCACCTTTTCTTTAGGTGTCTCCTCTATATGAGCTACAAAAATTTGACATCCTCTTCTATAACATTTCTTCAGCTGCAATGCTGAAATTTCTCTAATGGTTACTGCCCTGGAAATTCCCTGCACTCTCCTTTGGTTCCCTTCTTCATCCAAGCAAGTGAATTCTTTGTTATGACAATCCAATAGAGCATGATGTGGCTCCAACCAATCCATCCCAATTAAACAATCATAGGAACCTAAAGGTAATATGTTCAAATCTGCCTTGGTATTCGGTCCATTCATGTCTATGAAGCAGGACTTAACTATCTCATTAAATTTTCTTCTGGCTCCTGTAGCCAGTTGCACCAACCAAGATTTCCCATGCTTTATTCTTTGCAATTGAAAAATTTCCACCACCTTAGGGTCTATATAACTATGACTAGCTCCTGAATCAATTAAAATAGCAAGGATTTGGTTGTTGATCATACCTTCCACCTCAATCATGTGGGACTGATACTCTGCTTTCTTGTTTTCCAAGGCTGCATAAATCCTTGGCACATTTATGCCCATGTCCTCTACTATCTTAGCTCATTGTACATTGTGAACAACCCTACCTTTTCCACCTCTACGAAGACAATCTATGAATCTATGCTCTCCATAGGTGGTTGTCTTGGCCCTTGAATTCCTGTGTCATTGCATAGGTGGTTGTCTTGGCCCTTGAATTCCTGTGTCATTCACTCTGGTTTCCTTATGCATTTTCTGCCATTATGGATTATTTCTGAATAATGGTGTCTTAGCTCCCTTCTTTCTCTGATCCATATTGAATTTTTTATTGTCTTCCCAAGCCTTTTGGAAAGTTAGCCTTTCTTTCAGCTGGTCATATAAGAATTTAACTCTCCTTATGGTCTCTTCTAATGTCTTGGGATCATCATACTATATTTTGTCACTGATGAACGTTGGAAATTCACTTAAATATCATTGAATCTTGACTCTCGCATCCTTAATGAAAGATACATACTTCATCAGCTCCATAAACCTTCTCTCATGTTCATCTATGGTCGTACTTCCAAGCTTGAGTTCAAAGAACTCTTTCATTTTCTTGTCATAGTATCTCTTAGTCAAGTACTTCTTCTCAAAATACTTCTTGAATTCCCTCAAAGTAACACTTTTCTCTACAATGTGTTGTACCTGAACAAGTTGATCCCACCACATGGAGGCCTTTCCTTTGAGTTGATAGATAGTGATTCTACCTTCAACATGAGAAGAATAATTATGCAATTGAAAATACTTCCTCATTCCTAGCAACTATGTTTCGACATATTCATCCTTCTTGTGATCACCATCAAATGTAGGAGGTTTGATTTTGTTCATTTCTCCTTGCAACTCATCCACCCCAAATCTCTTATACCTTCTGACAGGGGATAGAATTGAGTTGTTGCCTTCTCTCTTATGGGAATGCCTTTGGGGATGATGGTGATGTCTACTGGCACTTTTTACTTTTCCTTTCTCCTCTGAATATTTGTGACTCTCAGATCTACTTGAGTCACTCTCTTTAACCAATTTCTTCTCTATTTTTTTCAAACCCTCCAATAGATTCATGTTGAAGTCATCCTGCTGCTATTTGGCTTTCATAATACTTTAATTATCATCTTTATGGCTTTTTACATCCCTCTGCAAATTCTTAATGGTCCCAACCATACTCATATGTCCATTCCTTTCTTCTCCATGTCCGTTGGAGTTCATTCCCTCCATGCCCAAATGGACATCCATCCCTCTTCTCTTCTCTAGATGATTGTAATTCCCTTGTGCCTCTTCCATTCCTATGGAATCTCCACTGGTCTGACCTGACTGAGTTGTTTTTAATTCTGCAAAATGTGTAGCCATAACAAATAATCAGGCTAACAATTCAACAATTCATGAGAATATGCACCATTTTGATTTAACATATAGATCAACATTATCACTCCCAGTTTCCTAGTGTTATCACCATGACAATTCTAGATAAGACCCAAGTCTTGAGAACACTGACGTGTAGTTCCTTCCAAGATACACTTGTGCAAGAAGGTGGTTTTTTCGAAACCACTTTCACCAAGACGCGGTATCACATGTCTCAACATGTCAAATCCACCACTCGTGGAGTGGGCAATGGCTAGTCAAATCACCCTGCTTCATTCATTCAGTACTTCACATCCATGTGACATTAGTTGAACGCCGCCATGTAATGAACTCAAAAGCTAATCATTCGAAATGGATTGGCCAAGCATGGAAACCCAACGCTCTTGTACGTAATCTGTCTGCGCTTCATAAATGGAGTTCTATAATTACCACTCCCCAAGTATGAAGATATCTGTGTATCCATAACCTAAGTAATCTCCAATCTGCTTGACTTCCTTCTCTCTGTAAAGACACATTTCTATATCCCTAACCTGAGATACATGGACAAGGCTAAGTCGAGTGAGACTGGTTTTTTGAGAAACATGCTAGGATTTTTTGCGAATAAGGAGGAAAGGGTCCTTGCACACATTCTAGAAACTAAGTTCCACACCGAGCTAGTTATAGACTCACGATTAGAAGTCAGGTTTAATCCCACTATAAAGGATTTAGTCATCAACAGGTCAGCTGCTAATAAGAAAAGGAGTAAGCGACATAAGAAGGAGGAATCTACGGCTGAAGCGGTCGAAAGTGTTGGAGAGAATCAATTGGTCTGGTTAGACTCTTATTTAAAGGTAAAGATTGCTAAGTTGAAGTAAGTATTCAACTAATATAAGCATGTCTCAATGAATTTTGAATAGTCGATAGCGGAGGTAAAGAGTACAAGAGATGATAGGCTTGTTCTTCAAATGACCCTTTTTACAACATGCTAATTGTTGTCATCACCCTTTTGTAATTTTGTGAATAATACGATTATATAAATACAGAAACAGATTTTAGATTGTTTTATTACAATTTCTATCTGGTGATGTTATGACTCTTGTTTTCTTTTATAATAATTTTTTTTTCTTGTAATCTTATATTTTATTTTTATCTGTCTAAATCGAAGGAAATTAAAACTTGGAAATATTTCTAATTAATGCTCCAATGCGGTTATCTGTTTCTTTTTCTTTTAGTATTATGCAATTTACACTCAGGCTCATCACCTTCCAAGTGACTTCACACACATTAACTTGACCTATTCATTTATATTTATCATGCATAGCAATATTACAAGGTAAAACACTTCTCCACACACCTAAATCTATTGTGCATTTCTTCTTCGTCGTACCAACTACTTACATGTACTACTCTGGCATTGTGCGCCAATATCCACTACACACAGTTTTGATACCACACACCAATATTCCACATGCATTTTCTCCTTATGCATGCACCATGTCAAGTTTAACATATTCCTCAGCGCTCAAATATCTACACACACTACTGAATACATCGTTGCGAAACAACTTATACTCATACTTATGCGCATACTAACAAAACTCCTCTGTGTTAAGAAATACTTTCATTAAGCAATACTATGTGTGTGCTTACCGTGCAAGGCTAATTTCAGTGTGTACATCTACACAAATTAATCTTCCAAGTAGCACCACAATTTACCATGCACACTGGAACGCCAAATTTTTCCCGCGCGATGCCAAATTTACCATGAGCACCAGTAGGCCAACCTTTTCCAAGCACACTCTGTGAATCCAATTCTGGTCACTTCAAAGTTACTTTTCTGTGAATATTCAATTCAACTGTACCCCTCTGGCCTGTCCAAGCTCAGTGTTGAGTTGATGGCTTTGATACCATACTGTAACAATCCCCCCGACCATCCTCAGGTCAGGGTATGCCACTCCAGAGCAACCACTCATGCTCGGACCCTAGTTGGTAACATTCCCAGCCGTCAGGTTGAGCCTTGCTACTCTAGGGAACACTTTCATTCCCATACTGCAGAACATACAGTAGCATACCCAGTAGTCAACTAAGCAATGCCACCTAAATTTACTCTTTAGACTACATGCAACTAAAACATATACATACAGTACGCTCACAGAAGCTTTACATCTAAACATAAACAAACAATTACTTTATGTAACATACAACTTTTATATTGAAATAACAGTAACTACCGATATTCATCATTTATAGGAAATTACCCATAAGCACACAAGCAATCAAAATCACATATATGATAAAATCTTAACATAGGCATGTAAATAACAAACAACATATTGATATATCATACAACTGGTACTTATATTAGAAAGACTATCACCAACTGCTTATAGACCGTCCACAAACCTCCCAGCCATAGACTACATTGTTCATCACTCTCAACAGTGAGTCACCCTCGAGCTAGGACTGAACTCAACCTAGGGTAAAGGGATTCCTATCCAGGATAAGGCTCATGGACAATAGGAAAGACTCCATCTGAGGTGCTCACTCAACTAACAACCTACAACCTCTCATTCCCCACATGCCTATCCCACCCAAGGAAGTGTTCCCCTTCTCTACTCAATAGTCCCTCAACTGCCCCACTTCCCTTCTAGGGCTTTAATAATAGGTCAGACCGGAAGTCTCAGAGAATTGTAGCTTCAGTTTAGCAGCCCAAAAGTCAATCCCCAACAATCCTCTCACTTAGAGAATTGCTCACGGGCCTGAAAACCCGCTTCTTCAATCCCACTCTAGACTAACCAGGTACACCAACCAAAAAGGGTGTGGAAACAGGCTTCGGAAAGGTGAAATGGTTGTCTCAAGGATAATGGAATGTATGAGTGAAATGTTCATGGAATCATTGACTGGATAACTGAGTGTGTTTTGGAATCACTGTGAACTCTTCGTGAAAAGTCATGGTCTTAATGATGGTCATCCCCCTCATTCGTAAGGTATATGTGAGAAAAATACCCTATGATATGAATGCATGTCCCCAACTTGAAACTTGTCATATCGAAAGTTACTTTTGTCCACTTGTCCCCAACTTTAGAACTTAGGGTAAAATAATTATCCATACTTTATGTTTTAGGAAATATTAATATAATATTCCCTTGACTTTTGGCCCTCCCTTTCCCTAACTGGTGAAGTTCAGTCCCCCATCTCTTTTATCGTGGTCGGTATGTGCGCAGTGATGTATTTATATTAATCATGAATCATGTACAAAGTAGGTGCATTGGTCCTTGACATCTAGGCATTCCAGCCTAATACCAAAACATAAGAATTCTGGCTTATAATACTGGCTCACTAGCCTCTAATGCACATCATATACATAAATGTTTGTTGACCTTAGTATTGTGCACACTTTAGTTACTGCGCGTGGTATCCACTGACCTCAAGCTTGCGTGAACTTTCATTACTGTGCGTGGTATCCAGTGACCTCAAGGTTGCACGCACTTTAGTTACTGCGTGCGGTATCTTGCGATGTGCATATTACCTCATTTTACTGCGCAACACATGCGCGCACTATGCCACATGATGTGCATTATCGAATGAGGTCAAAACATCTCACCATATTAAGTATATTTACATTACATTTAGAGTTGGGTTCGATCGAAAGATATTACAATTACCTTGGGTTAAGCCCTCAATATTGGCCCATTTTCCTAGCCTCTCAACCACCTTTTTCTTCCCTTCCTAGTGGAGTTTAATCCCCCATAACTCTTTCTTCGTGATTGGTCTACACGCTTCGATGTATTTTATTAATAATCTACATAATTACATATACAAAAATAGGTTCTATGGCCTTAGCATCTAAGCTCTCTGGCCTAATAAACACATAATCCTACCATCTTATAAATACTTGGCTCACCAGCCTATAAACATCATTACAATTCAACAAGGGCTTGACCTTGGGGTATTATAGATAAATTATAACCGTAGGAATGAGGCTTGATTATATCAACCCAACTGCATATGGATCTGTAAGTTGGAGGAGAATACATTCAGTCGACGAGGACTCAAAACTGGATTTTCACAGCTGGCGATAAGGTTCATATGAAATATTTTCAAGACGTTGCACAACTATTAGGGAAACTAGAAGGATAGGAACCAACATAAGGAATCACCCAACGTATGATGGTACTTCAGACTTGGATATTTTTCTCACTGACATAGAAGGAAAAATTGCACTAGATCAAAGAATCTCAATTTTTTATATAGCCTCGAAGGATACCTCAACTATATTGTGGGCCACTCATAGAGCCTTGATTCTAGATTGGGAGGATGAAAAGAGAGCTATTCAGTGAAAATTCCTTAGTAGTGATCAATTGAAAGAATATATGAGCATGGATTTTCAAGGTACACAATTGTTTGATGGGAAGTATAACCCATATTGCATGTTGAGCACTACCTAAAACAATGGTGAGTTGCAGAAGTACCCTCTAGGCTATGGGTTGAACTAATTTTCCACTCACTAGGCACAATCCCAAAATCCCAGTACACACATGAAGAAACCAGGAGACAAACAAGGTTTCGACAGACCTTAAAAGACCAGTTTAGCATAGATTTGTCCTTTGATGGTAAGTCCCCAGAGCTTCACTTAGTCCTTGAAAGAATTTGGGAGATACTACTTACTAGCATTTGTAAACGATTGGTTGTGGAGCCTGATTATATTCTTGATTAAGAGGTCTTTTTTTTCAACTATGTTTATGCCCCATGAAGAATTTACACCATAGAATAATGTACACTCATCCATGCAAGGGAGTGTAGGGGGGGGTTACCCCCCCTTGTAAATTTATACTGTAATTTCATAGTAAATATTGACCGTTCATTATAAGGTCACAAATCTAACGGTAGAATTTATGTTAGGGTTTGTTTACCTAGAAGGAAACACTCTTTTATGAGGGAGATGTATTGCAGCTATGTATCATGGGAAATATTGTATTCTAAGATAGGATATTGTGAGAGAAGGAAGATGAAGTTATTGTGGGTTTGATGTAGGTTGTATCCCTTCATTTGTTGGATAATAATAAAGGAAGGACCTAACAATTTCTCTGGTGGATGTAGCCCACACTGGGTGAACCACGTATATCTATGTCTTTGTTGTATTGTGTATCTTCTGTGTTTTATTTTATTTCTCCATGATCATGTTTTTCTAACAACTGGTATCAGAGCGAAAGGTAACTTGTAGGAAAAGAGGGTTCCTGGTTTGAGTGGGAGAAATGGAAGAAGATGGAAATTTTAGGGTTGAGAAATTTAACGACCAAAACTACCAATTATGGAAAATCCAGATGGAAGATAATTTATATCAGAAGGATATAGTACTACCACTGGGTGGAATATAAAAGGATCCAATTGCCATGAAGAATGAAGAATGGGAGGTTCTTCACAGAAAGGCATTAGGAATGATACGGTTGAGCATGGAAGGATCGGTGGCTTTCAATATTTCGAAATAAAATACAATGAAGGAGCTAATGGACGCATTGGCGAAATTGTATGAAAATCCCTCAGCGTCCAATAGGGTATTTATAATGAAGATATTATTTAATATGAAGATGTCAGAAGGTGGGTCTGTTCTAGATCATTTAAATGATTTTAATACAGTTACTAATCAACTAATTTATGTAAAAGTGGACTTTGATGATGAGGTCATGGATATTCTAATCTTGTGCTCATTTCCAAAAAGTTGGAATAACTTGGTCATGGATGTAAGTAACTCTGTCTTTGGTTCAAATAATATAAAATTTGATGATTTTTTTGGTGTTATCATTAGTGGGGAAATGTGATGGAAACGAACAGGTGAGACATCAAGTAATACATTGAACATGGAGAATAGGTGAAGACAAAAGGATAGAGGAAAGGGCTTAGGGAACTCCGAGAATTCTAGGAAGGGAAGATCCAAATCCATATTTGGAAATATAGAGTGTTGGAATTGTGGGAAGAAAGAACATCTGAAGAAAGAATGCAGAGATCCAAAGAAACAAAGAGATGGACAATAGGAGAAAATCAGGAAGCAAATGTAACAGGTGGTGTGTTACAAGATGCTTTGATTCTTTATGTAGATAATATTTTTGATTCTTGGGTAGTATATTCAAGGTCTTCATTTCATGCCACACCCTATAAGAAACATTTTCTAGATTATGCTCAAGGTGATTTTCAACAACTTCATTTGGGTGATGATGCACCATGAAAAATTGTTGGAATGGAAAAGATAAAAATAAAGCAAAGCAATGGAAACCAATGGTTGTTGAAAGAGTTAAGACACATTCCAGATCTAAGGAAAAGTATGATTTCAACAGGGAAGTTGGAAAGTGAAGGTTGTATATCCATATTTACAGATAAGGTGTGGAAGGTCACCAAAGGATCATTGGTGATAGAAAAATGAGAGAAGGTAGGTACATTGTATTTATGTATTGGTAATACTAACTCTTCTATATATTTAGCTTCTATAGGAGTGGATACAACATTGTGGAATCATAGACTTGGACACATGAGTGAGAATGGGATTAAAATACTTCACAAAATAAATTTGTTGTCAAATCTGAAACAAATTGATTTGGATTTCTATGAGCATTGTGTTTATGGAAAACATAAGAGAGTCGAATTTCTTAGAGTCAGGAAAGAAGAAAAGAGTGAAAGGTTAGATATTTTGCATACATATGTATGGGGACCAACTCAAGTATCATCTCTTTCTAGCTCTCATTATTATGTTACTTTTATTGATGATGCAACTAGAAAACTTAGGTTTATTGCATTCGACAAAAATATGATGTTTTTTATAATTCTAAAAAATGGAAAGCTTTGGCTGAGAATGAGAGAGGAAAAAGGTTGAAGTGTCTCAGATCATACAATGGAGGTGAATATTGCAACAAGGAGTTTGATGATTATTGTTCATACCATGGGATTCGTAGAGAGAAGACAGTTCCAGGAACACCATAAGAAACTAGTGTGTCAGAAAGGATGAACATGACAATCATGGAGCATGCAAGGAGTATGAGATTGCATGTTGGTTTTCCCTTATAGTTCTGGGTAGATGTTATAGATATTGTTTTTTACTTAATAAACAGAGGACCTCCAAGCTCTTTGTATGGTAGAATTACAGAGGAGGCGTGTACAAGTAAAAAGGTAAACTATTCCTTTTTGAATACTTTCGATTGTGAATCATTTGTCCATATTCATAAAGAAAATAGAACAAATATTGAGGCAAAATCCAAGAAGTGTACCTTTATTCTATACGGTGTTAATGATTTTGGTTATCGCTTATGGGATTATGAAAATAAAAAAATCATTAGGAGTAAAGATGTCATATTGCATTATGAAAATATAAAAATCCTTAGGAGTAAATATGTCATATTAAATGAGAAGTTCATGTACATAGATCAGTTGCAGGGAAAGAAATAGGAAAAAGAAAAACCAAAATACACAGTGCTTGATGAGATCACTGAATATAAATTCCAAAGGTACCAAAAAATTATAATGTACAAAACAGGATCAACGGGTACCTCAAACTCATGCAAGTGTTGTTAAAATATCTACCAGGTTAAGTAAACCACTTGAGAGATACTCTCCTTCATTGTATTATTTATTGTTGACTGATCTTGGTGAACCAGAATGTTATGAAGAGGCAATGCAGGTAAACACCAAAAATAAGTGGGAGAAAGCAATGAAAGAGGAAATGGATTTCTTTGTAAATAACCAGACTTGGGACTTAGTTCTGGTTCCTGTAGGAAAAAGAGCATTACAGAATAAATGGGTTTACAAGTTGAAGGAAGAAAATGGAGGAAAAAAGAGGTACAAGGCTATACTTGTTGTAAATGGTTTTGCACAAAAGAAAGGTATAGATTTTGATGAAATATTTTCTCCTGTTGTTAAAATGACTTCAATTAGGACTACTTTAAGTCTTGTGGAAGTAGAAGATTAGCATCTTGAACTGTTATATTTAAAAACAACTTTTCTCCATGGGGATTTGGAGGAAGATATTTATATGAAACAACCATAGTGGTATGAGGTCAAAGGAAAGGTGAATTTGGTATGCAATTTGTAGAAGAGCTTGTATGGCCTAAAGCTATCTCCAAGGAAGTGCAATTTAAAGTTTGACAGTTTTATGACAGAACAAGGTTATAGTAGAGGTCATTATGATCACTGTGTTTATTTTAAAAGACTAGAAAATGGAAGCTATATTAACTTGCTATTGTATATAGATGACATGCTGGTTGCAGGGTCTAATATGCAAGATATAAATGTGATCAAGAATAAATTATCTAATTCATTTGCGATGAAGGATTTGGGTGCTGCAAATAAAATCCTTGGTATCAGAATAACAAGAGACAAGAAAAATCGCAAATTGACATTGTCTTAGGGTGAGTACATAGAGAAGCTATTAGAGAGGTTTAGAATGCATAATGAAAAACAAATTAGTACACCTTTGGCCATCCATTTCAAATTAACTAAGGAAATGTGTCCCAAGACACATGAGGAGATACATGTCTAGGGTCCCTTATTCATCAATAGTTGGCAGCTTGATGTATGCGATGGTCTACATAAGAAAAAATATTGCACATGCAGTGGGAGTTGTGAGTAGGTATATGAGCAATCTAGGTAAAGAAAATTGGGATGAATTAAAGTGGATTATTAGGTATTTGAGAGGTATTTATACTCATGCATTATTTTTTGAAGGTTCAGACACTATTCTACAGAGATATGTTGATTCATATATGACATGTGATAAAGATAGTAGGAGGAGCACCATAGGGTATATTTTTACTAGAGGTGGAACACCAGTGAGTTGGATTTTGAAATTGAAAAAGGTTGTTGCAATTTAAACAATAGAGGTAGAGTATGTTGTTGATACAAATTCTAGCAAAGAGATGATTTGGTTACAAAGGTTTATGGAGGAATTGGGAAAGAAGCACGAGAATAGTAGGTTGTATTGTGAGAGTGAGAGTGTCATTCATCTTGCAAGTAAATCAACCTTCCAGTCAAAGAGTAAGCATATACAACTCAGGTACCATTTCATTTGATCTTTCTTGGAAGATGTACATTTGAAGTTGGAGAAGATACACACTAGCCAAAATCTTGTAGACATGTTAACTAAGGGAGTAACCAGGGAGAAACTAAGTTCTTGCTCAATTTCAGTTGGTCATCAAGCATGAAGGTGAAGATGAGAAATTTTCCCAGTCCAATAAGGATCATAGTCCAACATATACAATTGTGGTGGAGTTGTTGAGATCAGTATCCAAGTGGGATATTGTTGTTTGTGGAGCCTGATTATCTTCTTGATTAAGAGGTATTTATTTTCAACCCTATTTATACCCCATGAAGACTTTACACCCTAGAATAATGTACACTCATCAATGCAGGGGAGTGTGAGGGGGGTTAACCCCCTTTTGGGGTTCGAGGGGTCCATCCCCCTGGATGTAGTGTCAGGGGAAAAGAAGGACCCTGACGGGGGTTCGGGGGACAGTGTTCCCAGATGGGGGTTCAGGGGTGAAGCCCCAAAAGAAAAAATTTCCTTGTAAATGTATATTATAATTTCATAGTAGATATGGACCATTCATTATAAGGTCGTATATATAACGATATAATTTATTTTTGGATTTTTTCCCCTAGAAGGAAACCCTCTTTTATGAGGGAAATTTATTGTGGTTATGTATCATGGAGAATATTGTATTCCAATACAAGAGACTGTGAGAAAAAGAAGAGGAAGTTACAACAGGTTTGTTGTAGGTTGTACCCCTTCATTTGTTGGATAATAATAAAGGAAGGACCTGGAAATTTATCTGGTGGAAATAGCCCACACTGGGTGAACCATGTATATATGTGTCTCTATTGTATTGTGTATATTATGTGTTTTATTTCTGCATTTGTTTTATTTTATTGCTCCACAATCTTGTTTTTCTAACAATAAACATAGTTCAAGCCTAGTAGTATGTTCTGATCATGGCCATTTCCTTTAGTCCAATCGAGGCCACAACCCTATCGTAATACCTTTAGCTTGCTCTAAAATTGATGAAGTTCTAAAAGAATCCAATGAATTAGAATAACTTAGAAAACTAAATATCAATTAAACTGAAGTTACTAGAGAAATCCAAGATACTATACCTAGTCATACATGTAGCTCCTATAACCATCCCTTGATGTTGTAGAATGTAAATATAGGGAGTGAAGAGAATCCTAAGATAGATTCCATAGGAGATTATTGGGATGAGAAAACCATGACTGAAGTCCAGATCCTGTTGTGGGAATATGAGGAATTATTCCCAAAAACCTTCTTAGAACTGAAAGGAATAAAAGGAGACATGGGGGAGATGCAGATAAGGTTGAAACATAACTAATAAACCATGAAGAAAATACCATATTGTCTCAATCCCAAAATAAAATAGAAGGTCAAGAAGGAAGTGAAAAAATTCTTGCGGCATGAATGATCTTTCCTGTCGAAGAAGCAGAGTGGATTAGCCCCATTTTAATAAAGAGAGAGAAGGGTACATAAGACATTTAGGTTTGTGTCAACTATAGGAGTTTGAATTATGCATGTGTGCATGACCCATTCCCAACACCATTCAGTGATGAGGTGTTATATCAAGTTGTGGGGAAATAAGCTTATTCATTTACAGATGGATTCTCCAGGTATCATCGAGTCAAAATTTCAGAAGAAGACCACATTCATAAATGAGTGGGGGTAATTCACATACAATGTGATTCCTTTTGGATTAAAGAATTTCCCAAAAACATTCTCCAAGATCATTATAGAAACATTTCGTGAATTCATACACAAGTTTTATAGAAGTATACATGGACGATTGAAATGTTTACAATTTGTTGAAGGAGAATGTAGGGCTACTGCGGTTGATGCTGGATATATGTCAGGAATTATAGATATCTTTGAACCCGAGGAAGTGTTTTTTCTATGTACCACACGAAAATATTCTAGGACATATTGTTTTCCGGGAAGGAGTCTTGGTGGAACCAACTAAAGTTGCAGTTATCCTAAACATGCCACCACCTACAAGTGATAAATAGGTGTGCTCGATGCTTGAGAATATAGGATACTACCATAGGTTCATCAGAAAATATGAAAGTATCGTCGCACCACTGGAGAAACTACTAAATAAGTCTGAAGCATTTTGTTGGACAGTTGAATGTGACAAGGCGTTTGATATACCTAAGGAAAAACTTAGTACTACACCCATTCACATACACCCCAACTAGGACATTGAATTCCATGTACATGTGGATGCATCAGGTATCTCCCTGAGAGCCATTTTGGAACAACCATGAGAAGGTAATATGGACCACCCTATCTAATTTTCTAGCAAAAAACCTTATCAAGCCAAACACAACTACAGAACAACTGAAAGGGAATGCCTAACTATGATTTGTGCATTACAAAAATTTAGACACTATTTACTAGGATCTCACTTTAATTTTTTGTTTTACCATTCTGCATTGAAGTACCTAGTTAATTAGTCAGTCCTTGAGGAAAGGATTTACATGTGGCTCTCACTCTTTCAGGAGTTTTCATTCAAGGTTATTGTCAAGCGTCAAATATTTAATGTACATCTGGATCACTTATCAAGATTGGAATGAGGGGAAAGTGGAGGAGTAGTGGATAATCATCTCCCCGATGCAAACCTATTCCATACTGAATCCATCCCATAATATCTTATAGACAATGAAGCCTTTTTCAGCTCGTGGAATTTTCCAGAAAACTATTCTGCAACCTAAAAATGACACCTAGTGGTATGAACAGTAGACTACCAATTGATTGTGGGACAAAATATAAGATGGGACTAGATAGAATTCTTAGAAGGTGTGTCCTAACCCATGACAGGAAATATATCCTATGCAAATTCCATAGTGGATTTGTAGGAGGACATGTTGGAGGAAACTATATAACACAGAAGGTACCTCAAAATGGGTTATGTTAACCATCACTATTCACAGATGGTAAATCTTATTCTAGATCTTCTGACATTTTCCAACGAGTAGGGAATCCATCACGAAAAAATGAATTACCTCTTTAGCCAATGAGAACAATGAAGGCCTTTGAGAAGTGGGTTTTTGACTTTATTAGACAAATTCATCCCCCCACCAAGCAATCAAAGGCCAGATATATCATCACCACAACAGACTATCTCACACAATGGGATGAAGCAGAGGTAGTTCATGATTGTTCAATAGACACAACTACTAGATTCATATTTGAGAACATTATTTCCTGGATTGAATGTCCTGGGATCCTGACCAATGATCAAAGAATTCACTTCATCAGCATCACAATCACAATGTTGACGAAAAAATTCCTTATCCATCACCATAAGAGAATTCCTTATCATCCATAATCTAATGGGACAGTGGAAGAATTCAACAATATTTTAGAAAGAGGATTGATGAAGGTGTTTTGTGCAAATAGAGAGGACTGGGATGATAGAGTTCCAACAATCTTATGGGCTTATAGGAATACCACAAAGAAGTTGCACAAGTATACCTCCTTTCAGTTGGTTTAAGTTAAGAAAGTTGTTGTACCTACATATTTTATCACCCATAGTCTCTATATAGCATAGACTACACATATGACGAATCAGTTGTGCAAAGGATTGCAAACTTGCAAGATCTTGAGGAAGCCATATTCTTAGCCGAGTTTCATCAGTCACTGTAAAAATCTAGGTAAAAATCTTGGAATGATAGACACATTAATTCCAAGAGGTTTTTCCAAGGGGATAAGGTACTCCTCTATGACATTTTTTATCAGAAACATCCAGGAAAGTTGCGCATGCATTGCTTAGGTCTAGTCCTAGTTGCTAAAATTCAACATTCTTGTGTAGTCAAGCTAGTGCAACTAGATGGTATCCTTCGACCAAGCTAGGTGAATAGCACATACTTGAATCCCTACATTTCCCACACTTGATAGAGGGACCATAGCTCTAGTCCAAGGGAGTTTGTACAATAGTTAGATTTTTCTTGTCTGTTGTAAATATTTTTTTAGTAGATGTAATAACATTAGAGTGTTCTCAGTGGTGCCATGATATATGTTTTCTCAGTATAATAGTTGGATATTTTTAGACATGCTTACTTAGAAACGTGTTGTCATATGATTCATCAATCCACTCAATCATACACATAAATCCTCCAGTCAATAACATTGTGGTTGGGGGGGGGAGACCGAATCTGAAATACATTAATGAATAAGCTTCAATCACATCACTTCCATTTGTATTCCTTAGGTTAACTTCCAAAAATTGTCAGAATGTCCCTTCAAGTATTAAAATTCCCTGTATGCTTGGATTTTATGGTAATTCCCTCATGTCGACCATGTGTTGGTTAAGCCACCCATTAAAGTTAGGATCCCTTTAGATATTTTACCCCATTATCAATCCCATTGGATGTCTGAGCCATATATTGCGTTGTTGGATTAATTACTAGATCATTTATAACTAATTACAAGTTTACCCAATTACCTCATTTATAACATCCCACAGGTTTATTATGAACGACACACTGTTAACTTAGATTCCCTCTATCCTTGAGTTTCCTGCACCCTGGTTCATTCCAAGAAGCCTCTTTCTCCCCATCTACATCCCCGCCCCCCAATTCAGCATGTTTACTAGTGCTCAATATCGAAAATTCTGAGAATAGTGCGAGGAAAAAGCTCAGTCTTGAAAGAAATAGTCCAAGACAAGATCTATGATCCCAAAATAGAGGTGTTGTGTGATTTCAAAGGAAATTTCGAGAAAGAAAAACTCCTCAACCTCGATCTGATGGATACGACATTATTCCCACATAGGAATATTGATGTGTTCTAGGATATGGGTTTCGGGCCAATAGGGGAATTTAAATTTGTCCCAAAGACTAACTTTATCAACCTATTCAACTCAATGATCATGCACCTTAGGGATTTTCCAGTGTTCGGGACCACTGGTGAGATTGCACGATGCACTGGGTTTCTGATAAGTAGAGTGCATGACAAGATCTTATGGTTTGATAGAAGATATCCCATCCATGTATAGGATATCCATTAGCTCACAGGACTGTCACTGTAAGGTGAGGATGCATCTAAAGGGCTCCAAGGGTCGATCAAGCATGAAAATAAGAAGGGTGAAATAATTTTGTATGAAAACTTCCATACCCAATGAGGGGGTCGCATAGAAAAAATCAACCCGATTCTCCCAAAAATGGTGAGAACGACCTGCTATGTAATTTCTGGCAAGGTTGGGAACTCCTATTACAAGGGAAAATGCACGTTGGATTCCCTGTTAGTGGCATATTTATGTGCAAACTGTGTAGTCTTTAACTGGTGTAGTTACATGTTGGAGGAATTCCTCATTGCTTGTGAGGAAGTTCAGGATAAGGGAGACACCTTAACTTATGGATACCTACTTCTATCTTTTACAATGTTGAATTGGAAGCCACCCACGGGAAGTCAACTAGCACTTACATATAAGGGGTGCCTCACAAATATATTTGAACCTTGGCATGTAATGTTGGAATCTGATAATATGGAATTCAATAATGTTTCACTCCTGAAGTGGTACACTCATATGATTGATGCCACCCAACGGATGTGCATACCACAAGAACTATTGAACCTGAACGCAAGAAATATTTCATTTGCTTTGAATCTCCACCACACCTTTATTTGGACAAGGCATGCAAAGCCCTCCGATTTCCACATGAGGCCATTACCATTCTATCTGAATGAATAAATATTGGACAAAGAGGTCATGTCATTGTTGGGATTCAAATGCAACACATGGAATTCGAGAATGCATTATCTTTTGTTGTCAGAGTTGTTGAAGAATAACAGTTCGACAGAGGAATCTGAGTCGAGTTTTCACAAGATAGAGTTGTCTTTGAAGTCTCCAACTCCATCAAAATCAAAAAAATAGGAAGAGCACCAGCTGTAACATCCGAAAAGGATGTTACCAGGATTCCCCAAGCTTCCATATGAGGCAGTATTCTCAGGGAATACCGTCAATGATATTTTAGTTGCTTCCTTTACAGGTGAGGCTCCTACTAAAAATACTAGAACCAATGTTTCCCCTGCAATCAACCCAACCAAATTCATAAATATCCCCAAAGGATCATTGATAAGCGTTCCAAAGTATTTGAAGATATTCCCAAAGGTCTTCCACCCACTTGAAATCATGATCATGAAATTCACCTAATTCCTGTGAGTGTTCCTCCTAACACCACGCCATACAGATATCCTTACACTCAGAAGAGTTAAATTGAGCACACAGTTGAAAAAATGTTAGAGGCTGGCATTATTAGAACTAGCCAAAGTTCTTACTTTGTACCAGTGGTAATGGTATTCAAGAAAGATAGATCATGGCATATGTGTCTAGATTATAGAGAGCTCAACAAGATCACTATTAAAGATAAGTTTCCCATTCCCATCATTGATGAATTGTTAGATGAACTACATGGAGCAATCTATTTCACAAAATTGGATCTCCTTTTAGGGTATCATCAGATCAGAATGAAGGAAGAAGATATCCCAAAAACAACATTCCAAACTCATGAAGGCCATTATGATTTTTTGGTCATGCCTTTTGGCCTTACAAATGCACCTTCCACATTCCAAGGGTTGATGAATTCCATTTTCAATCCCTTCCTTCGAAAATTTGTGTTAGTATTTTTTGATGGTATACTAATCTATAGAAAGTCTTGGGAGGATCATGTGATACATGTTGACAAGGTGCTACAACTGCTAAAGGAGCAACAACTATATGCCAAACCATCCAAATGTTTCTTTGGAGTAAGAAGGTAGAGTATTTGGGTCATATTGTATCTCATGAAGGTGTTAAGGTAGACCCTAACAAGATTAAGGCCATGATCGACTGGACAATTCCCAAAACATTAAAGAATCTTGGAGGATTTTTGGGTTTGACAGGTTACTACCGCAAGTTTGTTCAGAACTATGGAAGAATAGCATAACCTTTAACATCACTAACTAAGAAGGATGCATTTTCATGGAATCTAGAGGCAACTGAAGCTTTTGAACAACTTAAAGAGTTGATGTGTAAAGCTCCTGTCTTGACCAGTCTAGACTTCAAAAAAACCTTTATTGTGGAATGTAATGCCTCGGGAAATGGAATTGGTGTTGTCCTAATGCAAGAAGGAAGGCCCCTGGCTTTTGAAAGTCAACCACTCAAGGGAAAGGACTTACACAAACCCATTTATGAGAAAGAAATGATGGCAATACTACATGCATTGAAGAAA
>ML778034.1:611994-622174 GCA_009831015.1 Picea engelmannii
TATTTTATTTATGTTGGCTTTAGGCCATTAGTTGTAATTATACCTCCTAGTCTCCTGTATATACCAAGGAGACATTTTCATTTTGAATCATCTTGTACTTGAACATTTAAGTGGGGTAAAAGGAGGTTGCCCCCTCGAAGAGGTTTATTATCTGAAATTATCTCTTTTTCAAGGTGTTGAGTACTTTCTCTGAGGATTTTCTATGATATATTGATATTTGGTTCTTAACAACTCCCTAGCCTCAAAATTGTGCACACTTAATTTTGTTGCGTGCGGTATCCTAGAATGTGCACACTTCATCATTTTAGTGTGTAGTACATTCGCGCACTATACCATGGAAGGTGCATGAAAAATTATATCAACAACTCACCAACTTATAAGCATTTTTACATTTACATTTACAATTTGGGGTTCATCCTAGGGGTATTGCAATCCCCTCCCCTTATTTATGCATTGTCTTTACTGCATTATATACCACGTACCATTCAAATTCTTTAAAAATATCCAAGCTTTGGCTATTGGAATCTTGTTATCCATCTGATGCTCTACTTTCCAGCACCAAGCTGGGTATTCATACTATAGTTGGAAGTCAATTGCTCTATTCCATAGAGATGCTTCCGAAAATAATTCAGCTCACTGTTCCATTTGACACACCTTCCTTATGGAAGCTACCATGCCATAAGCATCCTTAGGTTGCCTCCTGCTTGTTTCACTCACCCTTCCAGGCTCAGGCATCCCTTCACTACTATGCATTCCTTTAGCGATCCATATTGACAAGGCATTCACACACAAGGAGAGAGCTAACCCATTACCAGAACCCCACCAAGGCTCTACAATTATAGGGATTTAGTTTCCTCAACAATATTTTTTCTTTCCCAACATTCCAAATTTAATCAAGATTATCTCAGCTACATCACACACATGCAGTTATCATGAGAGAACATTATAAAAATTCCATTTTAGAAATCAAATTAGTTTCACAAGGAATTAGACTTTTCCCAAAATATGACATTATATTTCATAATTTTATTTTATTTTCATCGTTGTTAAAATAATAGGATGTAGTATTTCTCCTATCTTTCATCAAGCACCATGTTGAATACCATTTTCCTGCAATGATTCTATATTGCATACAACCAACATATTGTTAGTATTTCATGTACATCATATTTTAATTGCAATATGTACAAAACCCTTATGCAATGATCTTAGAATTGTCTTCACCTAGCAATCCAATCACAATTACCAAACAATTTATTAGATAGAATGACTCATCATTATATGCATGTGCCTGTTCGAAATTAATAACAGTAATTTCAATATTTCAATTTATTTTTTAACATAAAAAATTTTGTAGTCACTATTCATGTGACTACCTAACTTGCAGCTTTCCTGTTGTAATGTCTAACAACTCCTGAAATGTTTTCAAATCCATGAGTTAGCAACATTTCAGTTGTTAGTATAATTATTTCCATGCACAAACATGTATACATGCACTCACAAAATGCATTCAACAAATGCATTTAAGTATACAATTCTATCATGTATGAGTGCAACTATGCCACTTACTAGAAATGAATGCAACTCTCAATGCCTATTTATTTAATGCACCTTTGCATTGATTTTCAAGATGATCTTTATCTAATTCATGTATCTCACCATTCATAAATTGGAAATCTAGCCAATGTCTTGACACATTTTGCACACACTTCCCATTGTCTTCTCAATCACTTTGATGCCTTCCTTTTCTACCCGACCACTACACCAAGAATAAAATTTTGTGGTGTTCATTAGTGTTAGCAAAAAGGTTGCAGTCCAAGTTTTATTTAAAGGTAGGAATCGAATTGGGTATTTGTGTGGTACATAACCTTTCTATATCCATACCTTGCCATATCCAACCATGTCCTGGTCTCATACATGACTATCTTTTCTGGCATCATTCCTATAACAAGTTCTCATCTTTTATTTATTTGGTTATTACCTCCTAACCAAATTAACATGACATGATTCTATGGCAGTGTGTGCATTCAAAAGATAAAAAAAATTGATAACTATAACATGCCTCTAGCCTTTACCACATATAGTGGTAACTCATTCTTGTTAATGCACTTAAACAATACCATATTGCATATTGTAAAAATTCAATTTGGGGAAATTATTACCTAAATTTCCCTTTGGCAATTATGCAACATAATTTCAAAAGAGAAATACTTACCTACATGGATACCATTAAATGAATTTAATGCTACCTAATTAGCTGATGAAAGTAGAATCTCTCATGCATATTTATCAGTCTTATAATAAACATTCCAACTTTCTGTTTCTTCCTTCCATATGCAACAATATTATCAACAACACTTACAAACATGGAAGCATTATCACTTTATGTTTGTCCCAACAAGACATAACATACTTGTTGCTACATTAATTGCAACAACTTCTTTCTCCCTGTATCACTTTTCCTTGTTTAACCCAAAAGTCTTAAATTCTTCTGGATTCCTAAATCTTCATGTGCTCTTCATTGTAACCACTATGCATGATTATTTCTGACCTGATCACTTTCTAGAAAAATCACTCTTGGCTTCCTATGCTTTTTCATCCAAATCCTAAACTGATATTAACCTTCAGCTTTTATTTATTTTCTAGATCCATCTATCCCAACTCATACTTGGATGAATTATAATTCCAATCATGTTGTCCTATAGACTTTGGATCTTCAACATGCATTTACTTTTTATACTGAACTACTTCAACTCTTTCTAGACTAAATACTTTAGTATTTGAGTTTTCTTCCACTCTTCTCTTCTCCTTGCCAACTAGCCTCAAACTTGGCTTGCATAGCCAATCTCTTAGCATACTGTAAGGATGCACATATGCCTCCTTCTCTAGCCACATAGAATTAATTAAAAGTACTTAATACTGCTTTTAATTTACCATCATAATTTCAAGTGATACTTCCACCCCCTGGAAATGTCACTCATGGTGCTATGCCACTTGAGATGGATTCTTCTCAGGAACCATGCTTTTTCATTCAAAACCATGCATAGAACCATTTCATTCTTCATGGTTCCTTACTAAATCTCTACAAAGATTCATTTCACTTTTAAGTCTTTCTTGGCTTTGACATCTCCATGCTATTGTGGAAATATCTTCAATACCTTTGGAATGCATAAAAGACCCTCTACTATTCTTTCTTTCCCTCCTCGAGTGTTGTCTTGCATTCCCATTAGCTTGATATCTACCTCATGATTTCTTTATCCATTGTCCTAGGATGTTCATGGACTTGCAACTACATATTATGTTGATATTAATTTTCAAAATTCCACTATTATTGGGATCCCTCTGATCCAATTCCTACATGTCCCAATTATATTTCTAGTCATGTTTTCTGAGTAACCTTGGATAGTTAACCCCAACTTCCTTCTTGAGGTAATTGATTTATCCCTTCCTTATCCGATCATATCAGCACTTGGATTTCCTTGATGACTATTACTTTCTCTTGTCTTGACCAATCTGATTTCAGCCTAACTTGCATAATCCACTTCCATCATGCCATATTGTTGCACCTATGCCTCAACTGACACTCCTTATTTATGTGCACCTTCATTTCTTTACCCTTGAAGTGATTCCCTTCATACCATGCTTCCATTGTGCAATATGATAACCATAAGGGAAGCATTACTCTATACTTGCATAGATAATACCTAGATATGATGCACTCTTTTTCCATATATGCATTAAGCCTCTTTCTTTATCTAATTACTATCATTATGATAATCAGTTCCTTTTAAAATAGATCTGACTCCAATGTATGTCTTAATATGTATATTTGTTTCTTTGGGAGTGAATGTACTTTCACTAATTCATTGACTACATGATCAATTCCTTCACCCATATTCCATTTAGTACTTGATTAACATGTGTCTACTTCCTGTAGTGGCTTCCAAGGAATTTATGGCAGCACCCAGATTCATACCTTAGCATTTTCTAGTCTTGGATTTTTATCATCTTATGAAATATTTTGTCATAGCACTCTTTCCCTAAGTATGTATGCTTATATTTAACTAAATTTCAACCTTCTCACCTCTTAATAACTAAAATTTTTTAACTCTAGAAAAATGTGCAACCAACAAAATTTGTTAGGCTAAATAGTTTAACAAATTTATGAAATTATGTACAATTTTGTTCCAATAATCCATAAGAATTATTTCTTCTGATTTCCTGAAAATTGAATGCCCAGATAAATTTTCTAGGTGAATAATTATACTCCTCTATCCAAGACCTTTCTAATGACTACTTCCTTACTCAATTTTGAGTCTTGAGAAGAAAGTTATGGTTATTTGAAAATTGTCCATTAATTTCTCCTGTTCACACTTCAACTTGGTGCAAATATGAGATGTAATTATGAATTTTTTCACCTACTCGATTGGATTTTTGGTAAGATCTCAATTGGATGTCTTCATATACATATTTTGGAAAGTCTATCCAAATTTAACCTCTTTCTGGTTTCTGGACTATTAGTTACAACCTATTGAAGTTCTAGGCCAATTAGTGTTTTGGGTTTGGAACGCTACATGTACCTTATGTGTTGTATTAAACATTTTAACATTTCCAAAATTTTAATTCAGCTCCAGGACTGTCTTATATGGTTCAATATATTTACATAGATGGCTTATGTGCCTTAATCTGATTCCAGAGTAGAAAGTTAGGGCCCTTCGAAGTTAGTTGGGTCTTAAAATTTACCCTCCATTGTTTGTCATGTAACTTCCTCATAAAAGCTCCATTTGACAAACAATTTACACCATTAGAAAGATCTCTCCGGGATATTTCATTTGAGCCCAAAGGATAGAGTACAAAACCTTGGTGCACTTTGTTCTCGGGGTTTTTGAGTAGCTAAAAACTTTGTTTAGGGCCTCAAAAACGCACTGTAAAAAGATGACCTTCAAACAATATAAAATACCTTAGACATTCACTGGTTTTCTACTATTATAGACCATCCAAATGACTTCACGCACAAAAATTTGAACATTACACCTATATTTAGCATGTGCAACAACCATAAGGTAGCACATGCTTCATGCACCTATAACCAATGTGGATCACTTCTCTGTCGCACTAATAACTGGTGCACACTACTATTGTGTCACGTGCCAATATCCACCGCGCACAATTTTGGTTCATGCACTAATACCTATTGCACGCAAATTTTTTGTCACACGCTAATATTCCATGCATATTTCACTCTACATGCTACACCATGTCAAATTTTAGTATGCCCCCACCACACACTAGTACTCTGTGCGCACCATTGATTAAATTGTTGCATGGCAGCATATACCCACATTTTGCGTGAAACAAAAACATTCCTTTGCACTTTGTCAATACTACGCACACCACGCTCACCATTATTATGTGTGTGCACACCACACGCCCCAATATTACACATGGGCCACTCAATACGCATGACACAATGCTAAATTTAGTGCACACACCCACACACCAATATTTTCTGCACATTACCACTTTTCATAGCGCATCGCCAAAATTAAGTGTGCATACCCACGTGCCAATATTTTTCACGCATCACCACTCTATACCGTGCAACGCCAAATTTAAGTGCACACACCCATGCGAAAATATTTTTTGCGCATTACCACTCTGGACTATGCAGTGCCAAATTTAAGTGTGCACACCCTCGTGCCAATATTTTATGCGCATTACCACTCTGCATTGTGCAACGCCAAATTTAAGTGTGCACACCCATGCGCCAATATTTTCCGCACATTACCACTCTTCACCGCGGGGCGCCAAATTTAGTCCATGTATCCATGCACCCTTATTTTCCATGCAACATAAGCTTTTCACTATGTATCATGCATTTTTAGTGTGCACACCTATGCGCATTCATTTTTATGCGCTCAATTCCTTGTGAATTCCGCTATAGAAATTGGGGTTTTTTCCTAAATGTTTCCCTATTTTTACCATAGACATTTTGAAACTATGAAGTTTGTTCAATTTCACCATGATAACACCAATTCAACCTCTACAACAACAAATCGTTGCTGGTTGACATTCCTGGAACAAATTTTTCCAAACTCAATTCACAAATTGAGAATTTTATTAAACTATTATCGCTCCATCTGTCATGGCTTCCCTCTAAATTCAAATTCGACCAATTCCAGGTATTAATTTTCTAGAACAAATATTAAATTAAGAATATCTTACCACTTGGTCAAATTTCTCAATTTTCCCATGAATTTAACAACAGAAATTGGGGCTTTTGCCCAATTCCACCCAATTGCTTCTAATTTTTACCATGGACGCTTTGTAGCATGAAATTTGGCAACTTTGAAATCAATTATCTATGAAATTTCACTTCAAATGAACTTGCTCAGCCCATCCATGCTCAGTGTTGAAAACTGGAGCTCTGATACCGTATTTTAACATCCACGACCACCCATACCGGGCCATGCTACTCTTGAAAATGCTATGATACCCTATTGTAACATCCCCAGCATCCAACTAGGCTATACCACATAAGTTTTTTGAACTGTATGCAAATTAAGACATATACACACAGAAACTCTTGTGGAATTATATATATAAAATTTAAAACAAACAAATACATTTTGTAAATGCACAAATTCATATTGAAATAACAGTAACATATACATGCAGCATAGACATGAAATACCCATAAATATAAATACAGGTATAAACCACACATCAGAAAAAACCATAAAAATAACCACATAAATAATAATTCAGCATGTAATTTAACACATAATTGACACTTATATTGATAAGAATATCACCAACTACATGCAAACCTTCCATAAACCTCCAAACCTTAGACCATGATTCTCATCACTCTCAGCAGTGGGTCATCCCCGAGCTAGAACTAAACTCGACCCGGGTAAAGGGGTTCCTAACCAGGATGATGTATCTCAGACAACAGAAAATAATCTGTCACAGGTGCCAACTCAAATTAAAAACCCATAGTCCCTCATTCCCTACATGCTTGTCCCACCCCAGGAAGTGTTCCCCTTCTCCACTCAACAATCCTTCCGCTACCCCAGTTATTTTCTAGGGCTTCAACAACAGGTCGGACAGGAAGTTTTAGATCCTTGTAGTTGCAGTTTGTCACCTTTGGAAATAAATTCCCCAAAATTCTCTCACGTAGAGAGAAATTTCTCACAGGTCTGACAACCCGCCTCTTCAATATCCCATGGGATTGATAACCTACCTCTTAAATATCCCATGGGCCTAACAACACACCTCTTCATTCCATCTCGCAAGCTAACCATGTACAGGTACATGTACAGGTACGGGTAGGGGTATGGAATCATGTACAGTAAGGTTTCGAGGACAGCTGAATGAGTGAGTGAATGATGATGGAATGATGAATGAATGAAGAATGCACTAAGTCCAAGCTATATATATGCATGTTCCCAACTTGACACTTGTCATGTTGAGGGCTACTTTTTCCCACTTGTCACCATATTTATAACTTAGGATAAAATAATTATCCATACTTTATACTTTAAGGAGTATTAATATAATATTCCCTTTTTGGCTTAAGCTCCCTAGCTTAGCCCCTTATCCTTGAATTTTAGTCCCCCCTTTCCTTAACTAGTGGAGTTTATTCCCCCATACTCTTTTATCATGGATGGTCTACATGCAACGATGTATTATATTGATGATATGAGTATTTACATATACAAAAATAGGTCCATTGGCCTTTCGCATGTAGGCTCTCCAACCTAATTCAACACATAATCCTCCTAGATTATAATAACTAGCTCACCAACCTACAAAACACAATATATTCACAAAGGATCCATGGACTCAAAATCATGCACACTTAAGTTTGTTGCGCGCGGTATCTTGGAATGTGCACACTTCATCACTTTAGTGCATAGTACATTTGTGCACTATACCATGGAAGGTGCATGAAAAATTATATCAACAACTCACCATCTTAGAAGCATTTTTACATTTACATTTACAATTTGGGTTTCAGCCTAAGGGTATTACACTATCCATAGGAGAAGAGGAGGTTGAGACACCCTTAGAAAAATCCATGTCTAGTGGAATTCCACTTCAAATTAAACTCTCACTAAAAGATACCATCAGATCCAATGAGCTAGCAGGATTGATTAGAGCCTCTACTGATAAACTGGAGTAATGAATTCAACAATCCAAAAATCAAGATGAATTCTAGAGACAAGAAGGAATGACGGTGAAAGAAAAATGGACACATGAGGAATATTTAAAATTACATGCGGAATAGAAAATGGAGAAATTGAGGAAAATTTAACTGAGGTCTGGCCGAATTTCAACAACGAAACACCTCAACTTCCAGAGTACAATGCAACCAAATATCCATAGAAACAAATTGAATTACTCCAAGAGGCATGGGTGGCACTAGAATATCTAGCAGAGGACCTCCAAGAGAAATTGAAGGGAATGAATTTGAAGGTCGAGGAATAGCCTAGAGAACTCCAAAAACAACTAAAAAAGATTGTTCTAGAAAGAAACTGTTGATACTGAGAGGGGGGTGAATCAGTATCAAGTACAATTTAAAAATCGTTTTCAACTTATACTTAAACCATTCAATTATATCCAATGAGCAATGAACAATATTACAAGAGTTACACCAATACGCCACAATACACCATGCACAATATAAGATAAATAATCAACTCTTTTTTTTTTTAAGGGAAGTAATGACTTCCAAAGGTAGCTACAATGTCCAAATGTAAAGGGAGGGATAAACCTCCAAAAGGAAGATACAATCCTCCAATATGAAGAGAAATTTGAACTCTCTATCCTTGCCCCTTCCTTCCACCCAAGAATATATGAGAGATAATAAAACTTGACATTAAATCATCACCATCAACCAATCATCACATAGAACCTGATAATGCTTTTTGAGACTTCTTCAATTTCTGCAATTATTCAATTCTGGTCTGTTCAGAAGACCCAACTTGTACAACATGCCCCATGCTCAATATTTAACATCGGATTCTGAACCTCACACAAAAGAAACTAAAGTCCGTACTCTTTCCAATGGAAGTGGTCCCACTACATTTGGAATCTGTATGAAAAAATTATGACTATTTTACCTAGAACACCTGTTTATTGACTAGTTTCAGGACTGGTCACAAACCCTATATTCCACAGAGTGTATCTCCATAATTGTAGCGAATCAAGAGATGAAATTTTTACCAGAGGTACCTTGATATGTATTCTCAATACCATAGCGATTTCACCATATGAATCGTTCTAGAAAAAACGTTATAGCAAAAATGGTAAGATGACCGGAAAATAACATACCTTAGAACACATCACCAAAAGACTTCATCCTCCCTTGAAATCCGGCCTTCTTTTACTTCTTCTTCCCTATGAAATTTGACTTGTATCAAATGAATGTATAATGATATTTATTTATACCATTTATGTCACTTCCTTTTAACATTAGGGCCGACATGACACTTTCTTATTTTGTAATTATTTTCTTTAATTATTTTCAGGGCCTACATGTACTTCCTTTTTCAATTCGCTTTGTCATCTTCAAAAATTCATTTCTCCTCAACCATGAGGATCCATGTGACATGCCACATACCACCGGAAACAACATGATGTATACTATCTATTCATGGGTGTTGTATATTCATGTGCATTTTCCTTCATGTCCAAATACGTTTATCAATCTTGCGGTCCAAAACCCATGACTAGGGTTGACATCAATGACAACAACCAATTTTCTAACAATCTCCCCTTTTTTCATTGATGGAAACACTCATGCTTCCCCTATCATCATGATCCCAATTTATCTCCCCCTTTGACATCAATGGCAAAGGGTATGGCTTCTCCCCCTGATTTTAATGGAAAAAGTTAACCTTCTTCTTTGGGGCTGCTCCCCCTAAACATGTGGCACTCAATAATACTTCATCCTTATTTTTGGTCTTTGGGACGTTTTCTTCCTTAGAATCCTTTTGTGTGGATTCTTTCTTCTCTCTCTTCTTCATGTATAGGATGTATATGTTGTTCGGTCTTCTTTTTGCAGTTGCAACCAATCTTCCTGAGTTATTTTCTCTGATTTTACATTTTCGGGAATCAAACGTAAGAGTGTATCCTTGATCACATATTTTGCTGACACTGAGGAGATTATGCT
>ML778034.1:644102-757301 GCA_009831015.1 Picea engelmannii
GATGTATACTATCCATTCATGGGTGTTGTATATGCATGTGCATTTTCCTTCATGTCCAAATACCTTTATCAATCTTGCGGTCCAAAACCCATGACTAGGGTTGACATCAATGACAACAATCAATCTTCCAACAGAAAAAATCCTATATAACAAGACCACATAGTGCACTACCATTTTTAAGGAAGTCAGTGATTGGATGGGTGTGATAACTCGACACAACCAAGCACTGGAAGAGTTACACATGAAAATCCAAACCCTCAACAAAGAAGATGCTAAGGCATGGGATCCTATGGAACAACAATAAAAATTTGATGAGATCCATCAAGCTGAAAAGACTTTTCTTTCCCTATTTGAATCTCAAACAGTGGCCAATATGGAACTGATATATTTTCAGCCAGTAGTACAAATTGCATACGTCCATATGCACTAGGTGGAGACGGTAGAAGATGCATAATGGAATGGTCTTATCGCATCAAATCCAAAGGATTTAAACACTAGTGCAACTCAACAATTTGTAGAAAAGCCTCATTGCTCGCCAAGAAGTGGAAAGACAAAATTAAAAACTTTCATGAGATTGGGAAGAAAGAGGTGGAACTAGTGCCAGATTTGGGTCCTTTGTTTGAAGGATCCAATGAATACAAATATCGAGTCATGTATGGAAGTAATTCAGAAGAAGAAAGTAAAGCCACAAAAGGACCATAGGTCAAACCAGAGACCACAAAATAACTAAATACTTGACTTGGGGTGAGTCATGGATTGTGGTTGGGGCCTATTGAGCCATTTGTTTTTATAATTAGAATTTTTGCAAGATACCGTGGAGCCAGAAAACCAAGAAAAGAAGGATGAGAAAAAGAGCATGCAATAGAAATGCGCTGGAACAAAAAATGGTTGGAGGCTAATGTACAATTAGTTTTGGGAGGAGCAGTTGAAACATAATTAAGAAGAGGAGAGAGTTCATGGGTTCTCAATCAGAAAAAGAGGATTGTAATTGGGTTGATGGTGAGTAGTGAGGATTGTTTTGTAGTGAGAACTGTTGAGTGGAGAGAACTGGTTTTACGCTAGATTGAAAATGTAAAGGAACTATTCTTGTATTATTGTAGAGGTAGTAAGGGAAAGATATTAGAGATAATATGATATGATCTTGTATTATCTTGAGATGTACTTCTTGATTCTCTCTAGAATGAATTTGTATATGTCTAAAATGAGTTGCGCATGTATTTTGAGAAAGGACTCTGATATAATAGAATATTGATGGGGATAAAATTTGAAATAAGATTTTGTATATGATGATTTATTCTTCTATGGAATGATATTATGTTATGTCTATTATGCATTATGCTTTTTCATTTCTTTGTGATGTTATACACCACTCTATTCTTTTGTACTGAGTTATGAGGTGTTAAAGACTCTAATATGTTTAATCTATCTTTTGAAAGAATGGTATTAATCCTGATAACTTGTATATATGACTAAGAACTCTCCTTACCATTCCCTAATTATTGTGTCTTGGTCGCGCTTCGGGTGAGACTTGGTCCCTTTTGGGAAGATGAAATTTCTAGTTCCCTAGACTACATCTATATGCTTTTGTTGGTAACCTGAAGAGGACCCTAGTATGAAAATTTTGTGCCAACACTATCTGCATTGGGAGCGCTATACCTATGTGGCTCAAATATTATCAATTTTCATGTCACAAATTTTATGCCTCGCTTATCTTACCATGTGGCCTTTCAAGTCCATGTGGAGAGTATGAATAGTACCATCAAACATACTATAATTGATGAAGGTGCTTCGACATCCATAATGTCTATGGATTGTAGGAAATCCATTGGCTCTCTGTCCCTTTCTCAATACATGACCATGTTAACTTCATTCGATGGATGTTCTTTTAGACCCCGTGGTATCCTTCTCGATTTCTTGGTCTAGTTTTGCAGAAAGACTGTGAAGGCCGAGGTAGAGGTGGTTGATGTGACTCTAGGCTAGAATATCTTACTAGGGAGTAATTGGAATTATGTTATGATATCCATTGCATCATCGATATTCTACATTCTATTCTTTCCTCATGAAGAAAATACTGTGACGATTGACCAATTTTCCTTTGCACATCTTGGTCCTACTACATCAATGGGGCCTTCAGTCCTTGTTATTGATAATTCTCAGTAGGAAAATGAGAATTTTGGTGTCGGGATGTATTCCTCCTTGATGGGAAAATTTGATTTCACGATGCCAATATCCTACATTAATTTCATCTCCGGTGAGTCTTCAACATTGTTGAGGTATGTTACTTTCCATAGTTCATATTTCAGCAACCCATGGATGCTACCTTCTTTTTTTATGTCGTACGAAGGTCATTCACACATAGAGATGACGATGTCGTTGTCTACAATAGAAATTGTGTATCAGGATATACAAGAAGTTGTTGTCGACCCAGATCCTTCCTCCTCATGTACATATGAGGTGGATCCCATATTAGAGCCCATAAGGGTTGAACAATCATCTTGTTCACATTATTTCCTAGACAATTATTTACCCTCTAATGAAGAAATATAAGAGGTCATGTCTGGTCTTGATAGGCCTTGGGACAATATGCATCATAGATCCTATTTTCTCCTTGACCTTGAGAGGATTGAATAGGATGTGTTTAGGTCCACCTTGAGTGATATGGTTGGTCATGCGATGGTTTCATTATATATGCATGGTAGATATGTCGAAGGAAACATGGTGAAAATTTATCCTACCATCATGATCGACATCTCTCGAACCTATGGTAAAATAAAAAACATATATATCGCTACATATTGTTTGCCTAAAGAAGTTTAGATATACATCGATCTCTTCAAGGAATTTAGATATGTATTTTCTTGTCTGTATGAAGAGATGTCAGGGATCAACCCTAGTATTTTCTAACATGGAATTAAAATGTATCTGAATGCTAAAATTGTTCGACAATGACTTAGAGTTGTAAATCCTAAGAAGGCCCCCGCTATTAGGGTAGAGGTGGAGAAGTTTCTCAGTGCTAGATTCATCTACTCAGTTCCCTTGACCGAATGGGTTTCCAACCCTGTTCCTAGAGATAATAAGCAAAGAACCATCCATGTATGTATGTATTTTAGGGACTTGAGCAAAGTATTTCCTAAATATAACTTTCCCACTCCCTTTATTGATTAGATTATTCATGAGTGTGCGGGAAGAAAATTATTTTTTTATATGGACGGAGTTTCAGGTTACAATCAAATTCAAATCAAACCCTAGGATCAACACAAGACAATTTTTATTTGTCCTTGGGGTACCTTTTCATACCGGAAATTTCCTTTCAGTATTAAAAATGCAGGAGCAACCTTTCAATGTGCCATGACCGTTTCGTTTCATGATATTAATCATATTGTCGAAGCTTATATAGATGATCTCGCTTCTCATTATCATAAGAGAGCAGATCATTTGACTAACCTTCAACTAGTATTTGAAATATTTTGCTAATATCGTATTCAGTTGAACCCTCACAAACTAATATTTTGCATTAGGTCTGGCCACCTTTTAGGATTCATAGTTTTTGAGCATGGGATCATGGTGGATCCTATGAAGGTTGAGGAAATACTTTGATTTCCTCCCCCACACAATATTCAAAAACTTCATGGTTTACAAGGGAAGGATAAATTCCTACGTCATATGTCAACATAACTAAGGGTTTCATGCGTCTCTTGAAGAAGGAAACTTTGTTCATATGGGATGAGAAAGCCTAGGATTCCTTTTATTCTCTTAAGAAATCCTTGGTATCAACACCTCTGTCGACGCCCCCAGACTACAAAAACTATTTCCTTCTTTACATTACCGCATTCGAAGGGATGGCTGGTATGGTTATTTTTAGGGAATATGATGAGCTCCATGAGAGTGTTATCTATTACCTTAGACAAAATCCATTTGTTCTTGAACTTAAATGATCCCATGCAGAGAAGCTAGCCTTAGGATCCGTACATGCGGTTCAGATATTACGTCACTATATATTACTCTACAAGACTATCGTGGTTGTTGATATAAATCCATTTCAATACGTCCTTACAAGGCGTATCATAGGGGGGTAATACAATAAATAGATTGTTATTTTGCAAGAATTTGACCTTGATTTTTCCTCTGCGAAATCCAAGAAATCACTAGTTTTTGCAGAACTGATGTCAAACTTCCCTAGGATAGATGAAGATATTTTTCCTCATGACTCATTATCAGATGAAAATATATTCCTTATCGCATCTTCTGAAACCTATTATGGAGATATTATAATCTACCTTCAAACTCTAAATCTTCCTTAACATCTTTTGAGAGAGGATTGACGATGTATACTCCATCATGCCAAGAACTACCTTATTATCAGTGAAACATTGTATTGTTGAAGGGTAGATGTTATTTTGCATCATTTTTTTACTCAAGAGGAGGATGAGGTCATTATAAATGACTTTCAAAGTGGGGCATGTGGTGGTAAATTATCCAGGCTTGCGACAAACCAAAAGATATTACGAGCTGGCTATTTTTCGCCCTCAATTTTTAAATATTGGGTTGAAGCAGTCAAGAAGTGTCACCCTTTCTAGGTTTTCACTCATAATATGCACTCAAACCCTACCAATATACCTTCACCAAGTGGGGGTTGGACTTCATGGACTGCAACCCAACCTCGACTGGGGGTCACCATCATATTTTCGTGTCCATGGATTATTTTACTAAATGGGATGAGTTCATGCCTACCGTTAAATATGGTGGTGAGACCACAACACTTTTTGTATTCAATTAGATTATAATTCAATTCATAATCTTGAAAGAGATTGTCACTGACCATGGAAGTCACTTATAGAATGATATGATGACATATTTGGCATCAAAATAGGGGTTTACACATGATCATTATTCCCTCTATTATCCCCAGGAAAATGGACAAGTAGAGGTCATGAATAAATATCTAAAGACCATTTTTCCAAAAAAATTCAGGAAGAGTAAATCTAACTAACATTTGATGTTTTACCCTACACTATGGGTATACCAAACCACGGTAAATACTTCCACGAATTTCTCACCATTTCAATTAGTCCATAGAGTGGAATCGATTATTCCTATTGAATGAGAAAAATATTCCCTTAAGTTGGTGATTGAGCTCCTACCTAACATCAATGATCTCTAAGAATTCCTCATACACTTAGATAAACTCGATGGGTGATGCATCCCCCCTTCCCTCCTGGGGATTCTGCGACCTCCTGGTCAAGGATCTTTAAACACCTTGAGTCGAATCGGCTCTTCGGGCCTTCAATAGACCTTGAGAAAATGACACACATGCTTCTTTGATGTTACTTGCATGTTTGAATTACCCACAACCCTCCTCTCTAGCACTTCTGGAAACACCAATTTCCGAGTACTAGCTCCCACAGTAGACTACTTTTCCAATGTGACCATGGGCTATGACCGTGGGCCAACCCTCGCTTCATAACTTCAGGCTTCAGAGATATTGCGACTTCCTCCCTCGTTTCCTGCTGAAATGATTTCTTATGTAAAACACGGATCTTTTTCTTATGTCCTCCTGGATCCAACGGTCTAGCTATACTTCATCCTTCACAACTTCGCGAAGATTTTATGTGATCCACGCAATTCCTCCGGAAATTTATCTCCCATATTCTCTAATCTGCTGCCATGTATCCTCCTCATAGCCAAAAAATAGGATCACTTCGCAAACCTTCATTCTTACAATGCTTATATGCCTCTAAAACAAGAAGTGTCGAATAAATCTATTACTAACCTCAATGTAACTCTCCCAGATCTAACGGTCTGGAATGATCCTGCTCCCTCTTGGACGTATATTGCTTGTCAATTTTGGAGAGTCTTCAATAGGTTTCACTCTTTTGAAGGATTCCCACTGCTATCTATTATGATATTGTTCTTTTCTCAAAACATATAAGTCCTCAGAGAATTACTTCGACACTTGGTTGAAACTTAATCTATGCACACCTTGCAACAAGTTTTCCTCCACTGCTTAAATTCTCCGTGGATGACTATGCACACCTTACGAAAGTTCTTCACACTCTCTTGCAAACACACTTGAGCTACCCCTCCTAAGATCCTATGTCAAAAAGACTCTACCAAGCACTCCTTGCAGACAATATGCACTCTTTTCATACAAAGCTCCAAGTTATCTCTCTTTGACTTGGTTCCTTTTCGACACTCTAAGCTCCTCAAAATGATTCCTTTGATACTTAACTAAGTATCAACCCTACGCACACCTTGCAACAACCTTCCTTCAACTTGAATCTTGAAGGGTGCTTATGCACTCCTTGCAGTAGTTCTCAAATGCTCAATTGTTCCTCCTGAACAATACGACTTTGAGCATGTATTTGTCTATATGCACTTTCAAACTATCCCTCTTAAATTTCTGAGTCAAAACTGACTTTGTCGATGCACACCTTACGAACAATTATGCACTCCTTGCACACATAAGTTTGATGTTATCTCTTCTGAGATTTTGAGTCGAAACATACTCTTTCAGTGCACACCTTGTGGAGACTATGTACTCCTTGCACTTACTCTTAGAAGAGAAAAAATTGAAACTTATCTACTATCTAACAGACTCATACATTCAACCATGTAAATGAATTCATAATGTAAGAACAATAAATATCAGAGAATTGTAATTAACATAAATCCTACCATTCATTCATTCAGATAGAGACAACAACACCAAAAATTTGGAACAATTCTCCTTTGTTATATTCATTCAACTGCCATATACATGGATTCATACAATACTCTTCATCAACAATCGAATAAATTGCAACAACTCTCAACCTCCAACAACCTCATTTGGGAAACAATACATTTTATTTATACAACACGAGCTCATTGAGATTTCCCTCCAAGCTTCCTTAGTGTTATCCTATCAAAATAAAAGTATTCAACTACTAAGGATTTATTACAATAAATTTTTTGAGGTAGACAGATAAGATCAAACACATCGAATATGTACTACAAGAAGCTTCATTAAAAGAAAATACATCCTCTATCAATCCAATGTGATCGTCCAGCTCTAAAACATTAAATATGTTCATAAGTTACAATCTTTTCAAGATATATGTGTGATATGCCTCCTTAAATTCAAAATTGTCACTTCAAAATGTGCACTAGTACGCTGAGTTGTCTTCCACTCACTCTTTGTTGGTGATTCTCATGCATCAATGAGAAATGTCGAGATGCCTCTAGATCAATCAAAGAAATGTCATGTTAAGGTTCAATACGACAAGTCTGTCTGTCTCTGGATGTATGCTAAGGGTGACTTCATCCTTCTTTATGACCAAGCTAAGGAACCACTGGGGGAAAGGAATTTCAATCCCATGTGGCATGGTCCTTATATTCTTAAAAGGTATTACGCTTGAGCCTTCAAGCTCAGGCGTGACCTCTATATATTAGTGTATGTTAGTGTATATACATTTTTTATTCTTTTTTGTTGTGGGATTTCTTATTGAGTTTTCCCTTGGTTGGAAGATGTCAACGGAATCTTCATTGTTCTTAGGAGTCACATATTGTTCCAGTTGTCATACTCGAAACATGGCTTCCACCGCTTTGGTTATCTATTCAACCAAGGGATAAATGGTGTCTTCAGGTGGTGTTTTTCTGGAGCCATCAATGAATAATGTGGTTGAGTATAGTTTCGTTATAGAGCTATTACACGATGCCATTTCACATTGCTTTTTATATTTATAGGTTTTCTTGGATTCCCAGTTAGTTTTATGTCAATTGAACAACAATTACCGAGTAAGAGATCCTACAATACTCTGACGTTTCCTACGGGTATGATTTTTGGAATGATACTTTGATTTTATTACTTATAATCACATCCCTATAAGTTCTAATCAAGTATCTGATGCATATGCTAATTACATTTTATATTAGAATTTGTCACATAAATGAGTAAAGAAAAAAAACATTCATACATTTATCCATTTTTATATATGCAAGTAAATCTGAAGACTAAAATATTTTTTATATTTCATCCATTAATCCAAAAAAATGGTTTCATAGTACAAAATTGGGATCATATCCCTCAAAATTCATATACGACTGATACATCACATAATCATGGAATCTAATCCTGAGGTACCATATGTGTGTCATGATAGCACAATATGGAATTTTCAAGATGTCGGAAGAGTCTCACCCATGCATGGGTTACACCCACCACCTGTCATTGCATCGCCTCTACCAGATCCTCCACCTAGACCATAGGAATCATGTTCGTTAGATGAGATATGTTTCCCTACACATTCTAGAGGAATCTCTATGTGTCTCCTCCTACCATATCATATCCTCAACCCATACATCGATGTCATAGATATCCATATTATCGTCGCGGACCTATGTCTGCATGAATAAATAACCATCAGTACATGATACCATACAAACATATTTGTGTTTTTGTTTTCATTTATCAAATCGAAAAAGAACAAAAAAAATAAAATATATAAAAATAAATCCTCACTGATCTCTCCAAAGGAGGATCCTGGTGGAAATGGCATATTACAGTCCCATCAATAGTCAATCATGTCATGGGGATATTCCTCGATTCCTATGATATGTCATCACAACCAGTGAAATAACTCATCGTTGTAGGGGGTTGTCACCCTACCACCTCCCATCCGCCTCATCACCTCAGCCCACCATGACATGGATGTATCGTTTATACCATGTGAAGTAATCAATTCTCTAGGTATCAGAGCTAAAACCCTATTGAAGAAAAAAAATACACGAAATGGATGCAAACCCGAATTTCCTCATCTTCCCAAGTTTGCAGTTCGTTAGTTGTCTCTTCATGTTGGCTAGTAGTGAGGTGCACCAATCGTAAAATGTATGTCTCAAACACTCCATAGCATATAAAATGAGTGACCTCGATGCCTTGTGCAATGAGGTTGATCCTGATATTTGTGTGAATACTAAGAAAACGATCTTCAAAATTAGGTTCTCATGTGAAGTAATCAATTCTCTAGGTATCAGAGCTAAAACCCTATCGAAGAAAAAAAATACACGAAATGGATGCAAACCCGAATTTCCTCATCTTCCCAAGTTTGCAGTTCGTTAGTTGTCTCTTCATGTTGGCTAGTAGTGAGGTGCACCAATTGTAAAATGTACGTCTCAAACACTCCATAGCATATAAAATGAGTGACCTCGATGCCTTGTGCAATGAGGTCGATCCTGATATCTGTGTGAATACTAAGAAAACGATCTTCAAAATTAGGTTCTCAATCACCTTGATGGGGAGTTGGCTCCCCACTTTATTTGTGCCTGCAACACAATAGGTGGAGATGTATGCCTCCATAGTCCTTTAAAGTCCAGACCCTTAGGCCTTGAGATTAACCATCTCACCTCAGTGAGACAATCATGTGATAAAATATATATCATCCAATTTGATTCTCAATGGTTTCCCATAGATATTGAAGGCCTCAGTCTTCGGATCCCAATAGTTTATCAATGTTTAGAGAAAATTCACTTGCACCCTTATTCCTTTTATGACCCAAAATTTATAGATCCAATTGTTGAGTCTCCATTTTGACACTATTGTCCTATATTATCCTCTATCCGAGTCTATTTTACCTATGATATGTTTATATGTTGACCATTTCCTCCAAAAAATTACTTTGTGACCTTGTCCATATGCATAAAGAGGTAACCTATGTTAAAACGTGATTTGTTTGATTTTTTTATTAAATTAGAATTAAATGGTTGATTATTATGCTCCTAATCACTTTGACTATTAATTACGAAACTTCATCTGGTACTACCACTGTTCTGGTACTGTAGCAACCACTTGATCCGGTACTACCACTGGTTCAGTACTGCAACAATCACTTGATCCGGTACTCCGCTTGATCTGGTGCTCTGCCTAATCCGGTACCAATACTCTACCTGATCCGGTACCATCTCTGTGCTTTTTCTGCTACTACTGTTGCGTTGATATGGTACCTAGATTTATGACTATCCTAGTCTGGTACTAAACCCCTGTCTACATGATTCACATGTCGAATGAGTATGTTGGTTGTGATTCCAAGAAGTTAGTTGCATGGAATTATCCTTAGGTAGTTTGGATATCATGATAGACTTCATCACTCATGCACTTTGTTTCATGGGTATGAAGTCCATCCCTAGAGATATGATATGAATCACCAATTGTATTATTTTGAAAACATTTGATAATTATCCTCAAACCTTGGTTATAATGGCTAACCTTCTTTAAAAGGGTTGTCGTGTAGATGATAGAAAGTAGGTAGTAAGTAGAGAATGATACACATTGTTATGCTGAATGAAATGTTGAAATGTTTATTCACTCTATCAATTAAAGGAATACAAATTCTATTTTGTGCAATTCATGAGTATGAGTAAAGTGTTTTAGTCTGCAATTTCTTTAGAGGTACCTTGTTGGTTCGGCAAGGGCCCACTTCCCCAGCCAAGGTAAGCCTCCCTGTACATGTCTTTGTGTGTTGTGAGTTAATTGTGTAAGTGTGAAAACTTAATAGTTGTGTGTTGCAAATGATTTTAAATGCATTAAATTTTCTAAGTACAATACATATTTATTTGATTTTGAATCAGTGTGAGTGAATGGTTATACATTGAGCAGGGTAGATAATTCCATTTCCATTTCTGCAGATTGATATTTAGTTAACAAGAGTTGTATATATGTGTGGGATTCTTAAATAATTAATTGTTATTGTTTTGAATTTATGATTGTGATGTTCTTAGTAGGTACAGGAACCATAAGACTTAATCTCTCACCTTCATGTTCTAGGCAATTAAGTCTCTTAATCATATTGATTGTTTCCTTTATTAAAGAAGTTTTGATTGGAATTGATAGGGTTATGAATGGTTTCTTTCTAAGAGTGAATAAAGTGAATTGTTAATTTTTGTTTCAATTGCTACAAGAAAAAATATCTCAGTTTATATCTTCATTTCATGAGCCTATAATGAATAGAGTTGTTATCTAAGCAATGGCCTTTTCAATTGAGTGTTTGTTTGAGAGTTTTGTTATAAGCTTTATCTTCTGAGTTTGAAGTTGTGTGAAGTATTCATATACTCCAAAACAAAGTGTTATGTTATTAATTATTTCTTGATTGAGCTGGATACAATAGACATAGATAGGTTACATGTTTTCGGCACATATAGTGTAACAACTCTTTTGATTACGAATCCTGGATTGGCATATAAATGAGTGAAATATACTAAGAATATATATACACCAACACCTACATATTTGTAAATCTTGTTGGGCCCTCATATCTCTTTCCACTGCAACATCAACCTCCTCCTTCTCCCTTTTTCTCCATTAGATAACCATCCTACAAAGGGAAACATCAAATTTTGAGTCAATTTTTATTAAAAAACTTGTGCGTGTAGTTGTACGTACGATACCATTATAAAAATTGTGTATAGGGATCAATATTTGTGGGAAAACATTCATTTTCCCGCATACATGGGGTCTTGTAAACAACCTAATGACCTATATCCCATGTACACCCTATTTTTCACTCTACGGCCTCTTAAAATCAAACTTTGAGCTCTAGACATAAAAATTAAACCATGGAAATTGAAGAGAATAGGATGAGCACTTACTTGTTCCAGACAAGTTCCAATTTCGTTGATCATATCTCCTAAAATCATCACTAGAATATCATGGGTAAAATGGCCTCAAAATAACTACATGGGTAAAAATCTCAAATGACATGGTAAAATATTCGTATTTTTACTATGTGTAGATATGTTTTACCCACTTTGTATAGTTTTTACCCTATATTTTCTATTTTTGACCATATGTGATGCAAGAGCATCACTCCACCTCATCAAGCGTCATCAAGCCAGAACATCAACACACATGGAGGAATGGGTTCCAGGGGAAGAGAGGTGTCATCCCTCTCATTTTGAACCCAAATTTAAATTTTTTGATGTAATTAAATTAAATTTAATGTTGTAAGGCTCAGGCAAAGCCGAGCCATGTTCCTTTCTATAGGTTGCATGTGAAGTCCTCTTTAATGGTTGAGATGTAGGTAGGTTTAGGCCTAGTTCAGACTAGTTGTCCATTGATTATAATTGAATGCAATTCAATGCGAGTAGGTAGTTGGAGGGAAGGATAGAGGAGCCCCTCTTTTGTAAAAATATCTTGTATCAAAATTCATTAGAGAGAGTAAGTAGTTGAGATATTTGTAGAGATCTCAAGAGAGGAGAGGAGAAGAGTTGATACTTAGTTGCAGTCTAGCCTTGTGAACATTGTACAGATCATTCATATATAATAGAAAATTAGTTTTTCCTGCATATGAGGTTTATGTGCTTTTATGTGTGATGAATGTTCATTTTCTTAATGTTTCTTGTGTTTATTTATGTATTTTGTTAGATGCATATCAGTTACCTTTGTAGGCTTAGATAGACTTCTCTATCTTTGAGAATTTATGAATGTTTTGGGCTCTAGGGCTTGTGCAAGGAGTGCACACGAGAGTTAGTGAAAACTCTGTGAAGCCAATGTAAGGAGTGTACTTGAACTCTGTTATGGGTTCAGAGAAGAGTGTACCAGGTGGGAACATTAGAACAATTTCTAACTCAGAAAGGAGAAATAGTTCCAGGGATGGCCTACCAGAGTTATTGAATACTCTGAAGAAGACATACTAGAGTTATTGAATACTCTGAAGAAGACATACCAACGTTATTGAATACTCTGAGGGCTCTGCAAGAAGTGAATTGAGCAGGCACAAGGAGTGTGCGAGAACACTATTTAGAGTCTTGGGAAAAGGTTTCCAAGAGGGCATAATTGAGGGTAAAGGTCAAGAGGAATAGTGAAATTCTTCACAGAGAGCACAAGGAGTGCGCAAGTGAACTTGTAGATTTTAGGTATCAGGAGGTGAAGTCGTGAAAGGAGCGCACAAAACCAACCCACTGCTACAATGTTGGTGAAGATTAAGAGAATGAGAGAAAAAGATCTAAGAGGGCACAAGAGATCATTTGGAGAGAAAAAAGGGGCCAAGACCCTTAGAATTTTGAGAAAGTATAAGCTCATGAGAGATAGTGTGATTCTGCACAGAGTCTCTATAAGGAGTTTAGAAGGAAAAAATAGTCCAAGTATCAGATTGTGGTGGAAGTGCAAGTGTGTGCTCACACTTCATAGAAGTGTTGAAAAAATATCATGAGGAATAGCACAAGGCATGCGCATGAGAATTTATTTTAATTTTGAAGCTTAGGAGATGCAGCGCAGGCCAAGGCCCAACATTCAGTCTCGTGGGAGAAGTTTAAAAGGCTGACCCTTTGAAAAAGTTGAGAAAATACTTCAACGAAAGGAAAGCGCAGGAAAGACAAATGAGGAAGCTAAAACAACCGTTAGATTTGTTGTCAGGAGAAATATGGAGTGTCATATCAGAGCCTAGTAGAAGGAGGAGTGCACAGTAGAAGAGGATAAATTCCAACCATTGGATTTAGGCGTGATGATCAAAAGTCATATGATCCAGGTAAGTTGCATAGTGTTTAACCCTTTGCACCCTTTGAACTTTGCAAGTTCAGAGATTTTTCATACTTATGTGTAGAGAAGAAGTGGACTCACGAAGTCATGGGGAACCGCAGTGAATCAGGACAGTCTATTTCCAAGACGCGTGTTAGTGCATGGTTGAATCCATGGGACCAAAAATTTGGGGGAACATAGGTGTGGAGTGTTCAAAACTCATGAATCCCTGACTCACAGTGTTAATACTAGCCATTAATCGGAGAGGACCACATGTCATAATATCCCTCGATCTGGAGGAATAATACTTCAGAGGGTTTGCAAAAGTGGAGCATTGGGGAAAGAAGTTGTCGAAGCCCAAAGAATATCCTCACCATTGATATCAGTGGACAGGTGTTACCATATCCAACACTTCAGAGGAGAGTCTATCCAGATGAAATTTGGACAGAAGCAGTCAGGGTCAAGAATGCCTGGAGGCCAAAGTTCATCCAAGCCATCCATCAGAATGGATACATGGAATCATATCATGAAATCTGAAGACTTGAAACTACAAAAGAAATTTGGAAAGAGGAGTTTGATATCTCTTGAGTCCCAAAGTCCGAAGTGGATCTAGACTATTGTTCATAGAAGGGATATGTTGTAGCAGATCTGGAAGTCTGGAGGTCCAGTACTCTGGAGGAAACTGGTCATGTGGAGACAAGAAATCCCAAAGGCCTGAAGGATAGAGAATATCTTATCCATTGATTGTAGTGGACATGCAACAATGGATCTGGAAATATGGAGGTATGACACTCCAAAGAAAACTGAGTGCAGTGTTGTGGGGACTTGCAAAGGCTATAGTCAATCCCAGTCGTCCATTGGAGGAGGACATGTGCCAAAAGACCTAAAATTTTGGGGATGTGGCACTTCATCAGATTTGTGTCATCAAGCAGACATGGAAAAAAGTCCTAAAGTCCCAAAGGTATCCTAGCCGTCGATCAAGAAGGGGACACATGGAGGACGAAGAAGTCTTTCAAAGTTTCAATGTCGAGAGATATGAAGAGTTGTGTGTGTTGGGTGTAGTAAAAAATCACGAAGCCCGAAGAGAAGATATTTGAGCCATCCATTTTTTGGGGCTTGAGGACCATAGATTGAATACTTCGGTGTATTCATTGATTCAATGATCTGGGAATCTTGTGGGAAATGTTCTATGGAGAAATCACCAAAGCCTGGAGTTGTAAAAGAGGCATAGAGTCATTGATCTAGTGGTGTAATGGGAGCCGTCAGATATACCTTTTTTGACGATTGACACTTGACAAGGGTTGTGTGCATTATATGTGGTAAACAATTGTCGAATTCTGAAATAGCATGATTTAAGCCGTCGATCTCGGTGATTGAGAGTCATTGATCTTTCCACCTATTATTTTTTCGGTAGTTCGTAAATTTGGTTTCTTCGAAGGAGTTGAGGGATAAGAAAGGTAGAGATATCCAAATCCCAAAGCACCGAAATAATTTTGTATTTCTTAGCACCTAGCTAGAACCCATGGTCATATCTAGTTTCCTCTAGAGTGAAAAGGGATAGGGGCCTGAAATTAGTTTCAAAGGAGAAATAGACCTAGTATGAGTTCTGGGTTCATTATTTGACCTGTGCATGAAATTAAGGACCTATGTATAAAATTTTGCGAGCTCAACATGACTTGAAGAGATGATCCAGCTCCTGATTATGAACGATTCTAGATTGGGAGCTCGTGAAGACCCTATGAGAGGGTGGGGTTTGCATCAATATGGACTAATTGTGCAGTATAAGACCTGTTTTGAAGTGGTTTTGTCCAGGGTTTTTAATGGATTTCTAGCATCCTGTTGCCTGTTTGTGCCTCCAATAGGTATACACCATCACTGGCATATAGGATAGGGTCTCACCCTACTTTTCATTTTTTCATTGTTCTATGACCATGATTCACATGCCCTAGGTACAAACCCTTTTATTAGTGAAAAAAATCCTCCTTCCTGCTACTATAAGTGTCGTTATTAGGTGGTAGAGACTTACGAAACATGGGTACCCTAGTTAGAATACTCTTTCCATTTGGTTCCCATGCTGAGGTTACTCCATAGGTTCAAGATTCCCTTATACTCCCAATATTACTTTATGTTTGAACCTCATTTTATTACTCAATATAATTTTCACCACTACCTATGGTACTCCCACCAAGTCTTGGTTAAGCTATTTTCTGACCATAAAAAAAAATAAAAAAATTTCGATTGAACTTGTCTCTTTCACACTCATAAAATGAATTTGAAAGGACATCTATTTTTGTATATGTTTAACCCTTTTCCAGACCAAATAAACTACTTACGAAAAAGGAATACTTTAGTCACCATTGGATATAATATTTCTCCTGGGTATTATTTTATACTTGTTTTGGACTAGGTGATTAAAATATATGAAAAAAACACTCTTTGAGTTAAGTTGTAATTGTATCCCATTATCCTTCTTGCATTGTTGAGCCTAATTTTGTCTCCCTCTTTCTCATTATAAACCTCTTGCCCCAACAATTATCATCATTAGCCAAGTAGTTCTTTCCATATATCCTTTGCCACTTGGCATCCCTTTAATCATAGAGGAATCATCCCCCTGAGTGTCCATGTCCCACATGTGTTTCATTGCATTGAGCATAGGTGTGTTCCACTGCTTGGAACTAGTTGCTTACTCGCGACACTCATTTCCTCTCCAATATCATAGAATTTATTCTACTATAAAAAAACAAAAAAAGATGGGTTGGAAAATAATATTATCTCCTATCAACAACGATCGTGTCTCCTTTAAACATAGAACATATAATTGAGTCCATTTCATCCAAGGTTTGGTTTTAACATGGAATTAGGAAGTTGAACTCATTACTTAGAGTCTACTTCTCTAAATGGTTATTCTTCTAGTCCCTATGGAGAGTTTGTTGATTCCTATTGCATCATGAACTTTTGTCAATGATCATTTTTAATTCTATGTTGCTTGAGTTATCCATATATTTCATGCTCTTGTTCCAAGGAAGTATAAGCCTATGTTTTTCATTCCTCATAACTCTTGAATTTGCATGTCGGCCATCCCCTTACAAGTGAATCTCATAATCACATGAAGTTGTTGTACTACCTTTCAGCTGGGCCTACTTTCATCATTGGTAGGTGACCTTGAACCCAACATATTAAATCTCCCCATTAGTCGTTGACTGGGGGTTTCCCTCGTTGGAAATATAACTAAGAGGGAGGGGGGTGAATCAGTTATGTATATAATCTTGAAACTTTTCCTGTTATTTTTTATTCTTTCTAGATTATTATTTAATGTTTTGTTGATAACTTAACATGCATGGATATACAATGATCAATCACACAGAATACAAAGAGACACCAATTTTCCCGAGGAAACCCATCAAGGGTGAAAACCTCTTCTTCTTAGGATGTCAATAAAGCTCCAACTTTCATGTACATCACAGTATTTGATCTCCAACTCTAATATGAGGCTACAACCTTTGATACCAAGCTACAACTTGCAGAGAATACCAACTCTCATCTTTCTCTAGAACCAACTAGATGGAAGCACCAATTTCTAGGGATGATTTTAGGGGCTAAATTTCGCTCATGGGCTAATTTTTCATGGTTTTTCCCCAAAAAATATTTTCTTTTCTAAACATGATTCATCCAAATTCTATATTATAAAGTTATTTTTAACTTAAAAATCGCCAAAATTTTATACAAACTATATAAAATCCTTAGAAAATTGAATATTTTTACAAAAATGTCGCCAAACATTTATAGTTGGCATATGAAGGATTAGTAATATTCGTCAGGGTTTCTATATTTTAAAATAAATTTCCATCCTTAAAATCATCCCTGACACCAAATCCCAAAATATCTTCTAGATCCAACTAGAATTTAGAGGATTGCAATCCTCCCTAGCACCACCCTACCACGCTAAATGAATCTTACAAAACTTTACTCACCTACTCTGTCTCTGATATGGTTTTTTACAACTCAATCTATCCTCTGCCTTCTTCAGCTTCTATACTCTGTTCTACTTCTTCATCACTCAAATTCTATGCTCTTCTCTTTTTCCTCTTGTTCTCAACACTGCACACTATTCAACTTCTCTTCTTCCTTTTATGCTATGCGCTACCTTTGCATTCCCTTCACTACGCCATGGATCTCCCCTTTAGATTATGCATTGTGCCCCATCCTACCCACATGCATCACTCTCTGAGAGACACACTATATATTCTCTATTCTGCATGTCTTTCACACGTCGAGTTGTCTACCTAATTATTGTAACAACCTGCTTCCCCCAGCTTGTAATTAATCTTAAAATAGGATTACCATGCTAAGGCATGCAAACAATGTACATATATTGTTTTTAAGCTGCCCATAATTGAATGTTGGGGGTGAAGCCTTGAAGTACAAACCATGATATCTCTAGAGGAAAGAAATTAGTTAATGAAGAAAGGATCGGTGGTTGAATCATCAACCACCCCCATGAATGGAAACATGGTCTAGCTGTAGGATGTCAGCTCAAAGTACCACAAAGACCTATAGACCTGAGCTTCCTTTTGACAGAAGGAACATGAAAGGTCGAAAAATATTCCATAGGATGGAAGGTAAGATACATACAGAGACACGGGAGGAGAACACAATCTCATAAGAGAGATGTGTGAACCCAAAGGAAGTGTCGAGAACATGGCTTGAAGAACCCGAACACAAGCTTGATGATGATGAAGCATCTGAAAAACCTCGTAGGGTCACTGTGACAGAGATATTTTCTCTGAGAGATGTAGTAAATTCCCTAATGATATCATGTCTTGGCACGGGGGTGTCTAGAGTGCTAAGAATGAATGCCTCCAAGCCTATTGTTGGGTGGAAAGGTGCACATCCACAGTAAGTTGGTTGGATGCAACTTGTAATAGATAAGTATTCCCATACTCTATGAAATTAAGCTATAATTATGTAATGAAATGGGGTATACTGTGAAGGAACTAGGAATGTGTATGTTTTCTAAATGGTTATATTGTATCTCTCTATTCCTATTTAAATTGTGTATTTAAGAAAGTATGGATTGGACATGTTTTGTATTCGTAAATGCTTGTGCCCTGTGGTGGCTTAAGCTAGATCCATGAACTATGAGTTCGACGACCTTGGACACAGTTTCACATATGCATGTCGACACTCCTAGTCATTCTAATTCCCTTGGAGGAGGGAGTCTGTTAAATCTTAGGAGAGATACTGCATGTATGCACAGGCTCTCTGCAAGGCAGGCAAAGACTGAGAACCACTTAAGTTCTAGAGTTGACGAATGAGCATAAGGGGTGCACGAAAGGATTTTTCCAAGTGTTAACTTCAATATAAAGAGCGCAAATATCTTAATCCATTCAGAGCTAACAAATCTCAGGAAGAGTAGCGAGGCTGAAGTATCGAAAGGGAAGGTTCCCTTATTTGGAAGAAGCCACAGTCTGTTGCAACTGTTGGATATAGGAAAGAGTGTGGGATTTAACCCTTGGAGTCATTCAAACTTCACGAGTTTGAAAAATTGAGTGAGTTTGTCGTAAGGGAGGTAGAATCCACTAAATCCCAAAGTTAACTCTAAACCTCAGATATGAGGATTCCCGGAAACCATCCCGACCATCAGATCTAGGAAGTAGATGATAGTCAAGTTACCAGAACTACTGATGACTTAAGAATGTGACAATGGAGATGGATGTGAGCCATTTAATGGGAGGAGAGGCCATCACGGTCGTCACATTGACCCAAATACTCACTAGAGTTACCGAATCAAACACCATCCATTCGATTTAATGGACGGTTGGGAATCATTGCGGAGTGCGAAGGTGAATTTATCAGACCTGCTAGTTCACGACCCGCAATCAAGCCATGTCATTGATATCATTGGGGATGGAATATCAATGACTAGGATTAGACCAAAGTCAAGTGAGAACTTTCCAAATTTTGGAGGTTGAGCTCTCTGATAAAGAGCATGCACATTGGGGCCCCACAATTACTATGAACCATCGATCGATGGACACCTCGGTATTGGTCGGATCATGACCATTGGGCCTTGAACATTTGCGAGAGGGATGGTTGTGAGCCCCTTACAAAATCCATGGAGTGATGGAGTCCTTCAGTATCATTGGTCTGAGAGAATCAAAAATCTCAGAAGAGATAACGTTTTCTAGAGAAAAGGAGAGACCCAAGATAGTTAGGCTCACAGGAAGAATGAAGGCTGAGGTCTTGAACATCTACAAAAATATTCCAAGTTGGGGGAATCCTGGACCATTAGATCAACGTCTAGGGAAGCAGAGGAGAATCACTAAGAAGGCAATAGATCCTAACCATCGGATCTGAGCAAAAGAGGATGATAGTCATCTGATATAAGGTAAAGTGCACAAGTTTTAATCTTTGTGTGCATAGGAGGGTTAACTGACCAAAGTCCCGAAGTCTTGAAGTGAAGTGGGGCCGGTCATTGCCAAGAGGGAAAGGTGGCACAAGATACACAACCCCCTTAGAAAGAGCTTGTGGTCAAGGAGAGTTTGAAATAGCCGAAGTAATTCCTGACCGTTGGTCGACAAGGGAGGCATGTGTCAATAGATCTGAGGCTCTGGGAATAATCACTTTGAAGGTTTCAGTTGAGAGTTGAAACTCTCAAAACCTGAAGTTTGGAGTGAATATGGATCATCAAATCTAGAGAGACGGGTGGTGACATATCTCAATCTCTAGGAGGGAGAAAAGGTTGATAGTTGAGATTTTTGAACCCCAAAAATCTGAAGTGAATTTCAGTCTTCTGATTCAGAGGGACACACGATAGAAATTAGCACACTTCGAAGGAAGGATAAGGTTGAGGTTTGACAACTATGAAGACCCAAAGTAAACATCAACCGTCAGATCCAAAGGATAGGCAGCGTAATTCTATGGACCCCAGGTAAAGACCCGAAGTAGGTCTTGGTCATTGATCGCCAGGAGGGGTACTGATCCAGATTCTTTTCGGTAGGAAATGAGATCGAAGATATAATAAAGAAATGCACAGAGATATCATAGATATTCAATAATATAACAAAAATGTATCAGAGATGCAACCATAAGCACATATATACAGTAATACATGATTTCTATTAATGAAATAAATGTACAGAGACTGTAAAAATATAGAGTGAAAGACTCGCTAGAATGGTGGCAGCTTATCTCTGAGAAGAGATGTGATGGCTACTCGTATTCGCAAGAAGATGCTTACAATGAGGCTCTAAAGCCATTTTTACAATAAATAGGAATTCCAAAAACCCTAGACATACAAAAACCTAACCCTAGGAGATGAAGCGCCAAAAGTCATGTGGGCCACGTTTGGGTAAGTTAGTACATAAACTTCCCGGGGTCGTAACTTTTGCATACGATCTCCGTTTTAGGAATATGATAGCTTGTTGGAAAGGTATCATCGAGGAGATTCATTTTTGATGCTCAATCATGCCTTAGGCCATCATTTAAAACCTTGATCTTGAAAAACCTTCATTTAGGCCCTCAAAATGGCCCTAGAAGTTAAAACCTGCTAAAAATAGTAAATTGCCAAAATTGCCAGAAAACTATTTTGAGCTAGTCAAAAAAGGTGGGTGGCCACTGATATCCACCTAGATCAGGTACGTGTCAATATATTGAAATCTTCGGTAGAATGCACTGCGGAAGAAACGAGAGCGTAGAAGCTTGAAACTTCTGAAGCCTGAAGAGCCGAAGGGCCGAAGTGGATCCTCTCTATTGGCCGAAAGGAAACACATGCCAATAGATCAGAGATTTTGAGAAAAAAACTTCGAGAGTTCCAGTGGGAAGTTGAAACTCCTGAAGCTCGAAGATTCAAATAACCGAGGAGAAATTGGATTGTCAGATCAAGAGGGTATGTGGCAAAATATCATGAACTCTGGGTAAAATTACTCCGGGAGAAAACAAAGGAGAAAAGTTTGAAATCGTTGAACCCCAAATAGATGAAGTAGCTAGGAGTCGTCGATCTGTGAGAGGACAAATGTATTCATATCATGAACTCCATATAAAATGTTCTAGGAGAAGCATAGCGTGGAGAAACTGGGATTTGAAATCGTCGAAGGCCGAAGTCCCGAAGCAGATGAAAGTCGTTGATTTGGAGAGGATAGGTGTCAGAATATTCGATACTCCGGAAGGATTCACTCTAGATATTTTTTTTGTGGAGAGAGGATATAGACCGTTGATTGGAGTAGACGCGTGGCATACAATATAAAACTTCGGGTACAGAGGACTCCGGGAGAAAGGGGTGAATGAAGGAGAAATAAATTTGATAGGCTGAAGAGATAGATCTCATCAGAACCATCCATTTTTTGAGGATAGGTGTCAACAAATCTTCCACTCCAGAAGATAGCTATTGATGGAGGAAGCGAAAGTTGAGAGTTGAAACTCCCAAAACCTGAATCACAAAATAAATCACAGCCGTTGATTTTGAAATCTTAGATCTGATCCATAGATTCGAAAAGGATAGATTTGATCCATCAATTCAGAAGAATCATCAAGGTCATGAGATCGATGAGCTTGTCGCATTACAGGGACCAAAGGTGTAGGAACTTTAAAAAGTTGAGGGCATGCCGCAATCCAGACCAGAGTTTTAGAGAAAGGACATGTGGAGGCTCAAGGTGAATTGTGTGGTGAAAATTAGTTTGGTTTCAAACCACCCTTGTCCGCACCTGCAATCATGTGGTTATGTAAGTCCATCGCCCAAGGTCATATTAAGGAAGGGGCTTATTGGAAAAGGATCTAGCGCCCAGACTCTGAGATTTCATTGGTGCGAAGGGGAAGGTCATGGGTACCATTATACCTAAACCTAGAAGTCGAAGGGGTCTGTGTTTAATTACAAAGAGAGAACATCAGGGTCTCAGAGATTCGTTTGGCTTCAGAATCATAGATCCTTGATAAAGAGGTCAAACTGGTTCCCCAACTTTCCAAATTAGAAACCATGAACGGAGAATATGTCCTTTAAGAAAAGAGAAAAGTTTTATGCCCCATAGTGGGTGTGTTACAAATTGGTATAAAAGAATGGTTACAACACTTGGCCTGCTTGGGCTCATGTACGAGTCATGTAAGGAGGTATTGTTATCTGCATTTACTCCTTGAGGAGAAGGACTGCAGACTGAACCTGTGATTTTGGGAATTCTTGTTGAATTTCAGCAGAAAAATTTATTTAGCTTGTTGTCAAGTGATAACTATGCTTACCAGAATAGGGATATGCTACTTAACATTTATAATAAGACTTAAATGTGGATAGATGAAGGTGGTTAATAACACTTCTTCTAAGCATGGGAAGTTGGAACCTCAGGAACTGATGATGGTGGATGATATAATGGTTAATACCTTTGTGGGATTAAAGTAATATGGAAGGATAAGTTAGGATCCTTGGTAGTTATAGTTACTACTTTAAATTAAAATTGGAGTATATAACTCCTCATGACTAGAGAAAAGTGAGATGGGAAAAACCCTATGGATGTTGAGGCAAGAAGGTTTTTTTGCTAGACATTGTCGCATAAAGAGGAAAGTGACCATGTTTGGTTATTGGCATGAGAAGGAAACATCAATATGAGATATGACTGTGAGATTAGTCCTGTAAATGACTGAAATCTCAAACTAAAGGACACTAATGATGAGATTAAACTATCAAGCGAATGCATGAGGTAAAAAGGTGCAAGAGATGCACCTACTTATACATGAATGTGTATACATGATCATAAGGATGATTGGAATATCCTTGGGAAAAGTATATAGAAGCATGATATGTCCATGTGTGTGAATGACATGGAAAAAGTGCAAGCAATAAGCTAGCATGATGAATAATTATCTGTGTTTAATTATGCCTGAGTGCATGGGTTTAATGCATTGTGGAGCTTCCTAATATGAATCCTGATATTAATACCAGCTAAGTATGAATGATATTAAATGTGAAAGTGATGCACATGTATGATGTAAGAGTATAGTTATAGATACAATTTGGTTTCCCTGATGAGTGAAATATAAAGAAAAAATTTCTCTTGTCCAAAACCAGAATATGTATGGATACATAATTAGGTACATGACAAAGATGCATGTTTACATTCCTTAGGGAATATTTGGTAAATAGATAAAATCTAACTCAAGGTTGAGTCCAACATAGATAGTGATGGATGTGAAATAAGGAAGTTGAATGATGAAGGATTCCCCTATGGAAGAACTGTGTGAAAACTCTGTCAGGACTCAGGGGGTCAAAGTCACGACCTTAGTAAATGTTGAGAAACTAAGCAGTGAACTACAAGATTATATATATATATATATATATATATAAGCATCTTGGATTACATTTTGAAAGCATCATGCAATGAATAGGAGACTAATGAATAAAGGAGTATGTTTTATTGAATAGGCTTGGTTGAAGCCATGTTAAGAAAAGGCAGTAAGGCCTTTAGAGATAACTCAACTGGGCTGGAAATCCCCAGGTAGTGTAGAAAGAATTGGAAGAAGGGGAGAGCCCCTAACTCTTTTCTTGTTATGTGTTATGTTCCCTCTGGAATGAGAAAGATTATTTACTAATAGAAGTAAATGTTTTGACACTAGAGTGATGAGGATTGTATTATTGTAGAAACAGTTGATAACTGTCAGTATTTCATTCATGAAAACATTAAGGATAATGTGATGATGTGCATACATATATGCTAGGACATGTCTGAAAATGTTTTATTAATTTAAATTCTATGGTACTTGCATTTTTAATTTACATGAGGACTAATGTGTTTATGATGTATGTCATGTGTAGAAAGAAATAGATTGGAACTATTGAGAAAGACAGTTGCCAATAATGAAAAACCTCAATTAGAGGATGACTATGAGAAGGTTGTTGTTGAAAGATTGTTGAAGGGACTTTAAAAGTCCCCATGGAGCACCACTGATGGGATAATATTAGAGGGGGTACTAACAACCAAAACATGTATAAAAATGTTCATGCCTATGTGGCACAAGGTATGAAGGGATTGGGTAGGAATACCTTCTGAAATGTTTTACGGTCTTAATGTTATGTATGGAACATTGAAAGGAAATGTATGCCTTGGATACCCAAGTAGGGTATGATTCAGGAAGGAGAACCTGAATGATGGAGCTGTGAACCTCTGGTAGTAAAGACTGATTGTAATCCTCAGAAGAATTCATGAACTGATATGTCATGAATACATGGACCAATCAAGGTACGATTGTAAACAAAAGTTCTCATAGATAACATGTTGCATGGAATGCATTGAGAGAACACATGTTGCATAAGATGGAAGAAAATGGATTTTTCAGTAAGAAACGAGGACCTTCCAATGTTTTTCTTACATTATGTAAGATCTAAATGAAAAATAATCTGGGTGGCCATAAGTGTTAGCACCCTGGTTATTAATGGTGGAAGAAGGCTTAAAGGCATTCATGTGAAACTTTTGAGTTTCATGTGTATTGATTTGGGAATCATGGTCATCCTGTAGCCAGAAGTATAGTCCTACTATAACAATGAATGAGAATGAATAATCCATATGGTGAAAATCTTGGCTAAGCTCCAATGCACCATGACAAAGTAATTTTCGTAAAGTGTGGGAAACTTAAAATCAATGGAAAGGTGCATTGGATATGAATGTATCCATGAATGTTGGCATATTCATTAAGGTCGATTGATATCTGAATTACATTCTTAAAAAAATGGTAGGCTGAAATGATACATAGGTAAGGTATGAGGTATCCCTTTTCTATGTATCCTTTAATAGATGAAAATGACTTGGACTGTTAGAATTCTTGATTTTGAAAAGGCAATGTGCATGAAAACTAACAATTTGTTTGGCTAAGGAATGTTGAAATTGCAGGAGGAAATGGCTCTTGGATATGGAAATATTGTAAGCCCATAAGGAAGACCAATTTCCTACTGAGCCAAACTTCAAGGAATGGTATTTCCTAATTGAGAAAGTGAATTTGATTTTCAGTATGAACAATTCTGAAATTATTTGTGATGACGTTATAAAGGTGCAATAAAATGTATGTGCATGGAAACAAACAATTTGTTTAGCTGATTGAAGTTGAAAGTGCAGGAAGCAAAGGAGTCTTGAATATGGAAGCATTGTAAGCCATAAGGAAGAACAATTTCCTATTGAGACAAACCTCTATGGGTAGGAAGGTCCCATAATTATGAATCTATTTATTGTACGAAACAAATATGGAAACAAAATGTAGAATTTGGATATCTGCGGGTCACAGATTTATAAGAAAATTTTGAATTTAAAATTTATGGTGATGTCTCATGAATTTTTATATGCTTGTGATACGGGTGAGAAAGAGTATAATCCGATCACATGAAATAGAGACTGACTTGGGAGAAGGAGAGTAACCTTCGTCCCTATCTATTATTGAGTTGGGAGAATGAGAGTAACCTTCGTCCCTAACTTTAGCTGAGCCGTAAGGCTGTCAAGCTATAAAAGCATGAAAAATCGCTACTGTTGAGCCATGAGAACCCTGTGGTAATCCATGATCACCTAGAATATGTTGTGTTTAGGTAACACAAGCTGGAGGGATGCCTCAGGAGAGAAATTTTGAGAGACACCTCGACTGTAAGACTCGATAAAGCCTCTTGAATTCTTTCTGTGCAAGAAAACCTTGGCAAGGAAAGATGGATCACCTGAGGGATTGTATAGCAGAGAAGGGGATACCTGAGCCTGGGCCTAGAGGGTGAGTGATCACAAGGAAGAGGAGACCTTAATAGTTCTTGTAAACTATTGATTGGGATCATGCACATGATGGGTAGTTATTCCTGTGCGAGAAAACCTTGGCGTGACAATATGGATCACTCGAGGGACTGTATAGCAGAGAAGGGGATGCATGAGCCTGGGCCTGGAGGGTGAGTGACTTCAAGGAATATAAGACCTTAATAGTTCTTGTAAACTATTGATTGGGATCATGCACACGATGGGTAGTTATTCCTGTGCGAGAAAACCTTGGCAAGGCAAGATGGATCACCCAAGGGACTGTATAGCAGAGAAGGGGATGCATGAGCTTGGGCCTAGAGGGTGAGTGACCACAAGGAATATAAGACCTTAATAGTTCTTGCAAACTATTTATTAGTATCATACAACCAATGGGTATGTCAAGGAAAAAAAATGATCCCGGATAACAAAACAACCATGTGGATACAAATCCACAAACTACGCAGATAATTATTGTGGTAATATTTTAAAATTTTCATAGGAATTTTTATGTGATGTTTTCGCATAAGACTATGATTAACATGCTTGTTGTACAACAATTATTAAAAGCAGGTGACCAAGATTAAGGGTCTGAAAAAGGACCTGACCGAGGAAGAAGGATCAAGATTTCTGAAACAACTGAATGAAATAGGCATGATAGATGTTCCTTTAAGGGGGAGGGAATTGTAAATTAAATAGGATTACCATGCTAAGGCATGCAAACAATGTAAATATATTATTCTTAAACTGCCCATAACTGGCTATTGGGGGTGAATCCTTGAAGTACAAGCAATGATATCTATAGAGGAAAGAAATCAGTTAATGAAAAAAGGACCGGTGGTTGAATCATCAACCACCCCCATGAATGGAAACATTGTCTAGCTGCAGGATGTCAACTCGAAGTACCACAAGGACCTGTAGACCTGAGCTTCCTTCTGACAAGAGGAACAAGATAGATCAGAAAACCTTCCAAAGGAGGGAAGGTAAGATACATACAGAGACACGGGAGGAGAACACAAGCTCATAAGAGAGATGTGCGAACCCAACGGAAGTGTTGGGAACACGACCTGAAGAACCTGAATGCAAGCTTGATGCTAAGGAAGCATTTGATAAACATCACAGGGTCGTTGTGACAGAGAGATATTCTCTAAGAGATGGCCTAAATTACCTATTGATATCATGGCTTGGCACGAGGGTGGCCAGAGTGCTAAGAATGAATGCCTCTAAACCTATGTTTGGGTGGATAGGCGCACACTGACAGTCAGTTGGTTGGATGTAACTTGTAATAGATAACTATTCTCATACTCTGTGAAATTAAGATGTAATTATGTAATGAAATGGGGTATACTGTGAAGGACAAAGGAATGTGTATGTTTTCTTAATGGTTATACTATATCTCTCTATTCATATTTAAATTTTGTATTTAAGAAAGTATGGATTGGGAATGTTCTGTATTCATAAATGCTTGCACCCTGTGGTGGCTTAAACTAGATACATGAACTATGAGTTCATCGACCTTGGGCACAGTTTCACGTACACATGTCAACACTACTAGTCGTTCTGAGTCCCTTGGAGGAGGGAGTCTATTAAAGCTCAGGAGAGATACTGCACATATGCACAGGCTTACTACAAGGCAAGCGGAGACCGAGAAACACTTAAGTTCTAGAGTTGACGAATGAGCATAAGGGGTGCACAGAAGGATTCTTCCAAGATTTAAGTTCAAGAGAAAGAGAGTAAATCTCTTAAGCCCTTCGGAGATAACAAAGCTCAGGAAGAGTAGCGAGGATAAAGTATCGAAATGGAAGGTTCCCTTGTTTGGAAGACAAACTGATGAAATATGTTAGGAAGAAACCACAGTCTGTTGTGATGGTTGCATATGGAAAAGAGTGTGGGAGTTAACCCTTGGAGTCATTTAGACTTCATGAGTTCGGTGAAATGAGAGAGTTCATCGTAAGGGACGTAGAATCCCTAAAGTCTTGAAGTCCCAAAGTTAACTCTGAACCTTAGATCTAAGGATGTCTGGGAGTCGTCTCGACCATCATATCTAGGAGGTAGATGATAGTCAAGCTACTAGAACTACCCATGACTTAAGAATATGAAAGTGGATATGGATGCGAGCCGCTTAATGGGAGGAGAGGTCATCTCAATTGTCAGATCGACTCAAATACTCACTGGAGTAACTGAATAAAACACTAGCCATTTGATTTAATCGAGGACTGGGAATCATTGCGGAGTGCGAAGGTGAGTTTAGAAGACCTTCTAGTTTACGAGCCACAATCAATCCACATCGTTGATCTCATTGGGGATGGAAGATCAACGACTAGGATCAGACCAGAGTCATTTGATCACTTTCCAAATTTTGGAGGTTGATCTCTCTGATAAAGAGAAAGAAAATTGGGGCCCGACAATCATTGTGAATTGTCGATCGGTGGACACCTCAGTATTGGTCAGACCGTGACCGTCGGGCGTTGAACAATTGCGAGAGGGATGGTTGTGATCCCCTTAGGAAATTAGTGGAGTGACGGAGTCCTTTGGTATCATCGGTCTGAGAGAATCTAAAATCTAAGAAGAGATAACGTTTTCAAGAGAAAAGGTGAGACCAAAGATAGTCGGGCTCGCAGGAAGAATGAGGGATGATGCCTTGAACATCTACAAAACTCTTCCAAGTTGGGATAATCCTGGATTGTTAGATCAACGTTCAGGGAAGTAGAGGAGAAGCACTGAGAAGGGAACAAATCCTAACCATTGGATCTGAGTGCAAGGGGACGATAGTCATCCAATCTAAGGTAAAGTGCACAAGTTTTAACCTTTGTGTGCACAGTAGGGTTGACTAGCCAAAGTCCCAAAGTGAAGTGGGGTCATTCATCGCAAAGAGGGACAGGTGGTGCAATATCCACAAACCCCTGAGAGAGATCTTGTGGTCAACAAGAGTTTGAAATAGCTGAAGTAAATCCTGATCCTTGGTCGATAGGGGAGGTACGTGTCAATAGATCCAAGGCTCTGGGAAGAATTACTTTGAAGGTTTTAGTTGAGAGTTGAAACTACTGAAACCCAAAGTCCTGAGTGAAACTAGATCGTCAGATCCATAGAGACGCGTGGTGACATATCGTGAGATTCAAGAGGGAGAGAAGGTTGAGAGTTGAGATTTCCAAACCCCAGAAATATGAAGTGAATTTCAGTCGTCCATTATGAGGGACACACAGTAGAAATCTGCACACTTCAAAGGAAGGAGAAGGTTGAGGTTTGAGAACTTCAAAGACCTGAAGTAAACGTCAACCATCAGATCTAGAGGATAGGTGGCGTAATTCTATAAAATTCGGGAAAAGACCCTAAGTAGGTCCTATCCATTGATCGCCAAGAGGGATATGTGTCAATATATTAGAATGTCTAGGAGAATGCACTTCAGAAGAAACGAGAGCGTAGAATCTTGAAACTTATGAAGCCCAAAGAGCCAAAGGGCCGAAGTGGATCCTCTCCTTTGGCCGACATGAGACACATGTCAATAGATAAGATATTTCAATAAAATCACTTCGATAGTTCCAGTGGGGAGTTGAGACTCCTGAAGCCTGAAAAACTGAATAACTGAGGAGAATCTGGACTGTTAAATCCAGAGGGTACATGGTGAAAGATCGTGAACTCCTGGTAAAATTAATCAGGGAGAAAATGAAGAAGTGATGTTTGAAATTTTTTAACCTTGAATAGTAGAAGTAGATGGGATCCATCAATCTGGGAGAGGGCACATGTCATCATATGGTGAACTCAAGATAAAACACTCTAGGAGAAGCAAAGCATGGAGAAATTGGGATTTGAAATCGTTGAAGGCCAAAGTCCTGAAGAAAATGACAACCATTGATTTGGAGAGGAAAGGTGTCAGAAGATCTAAAACTCCAAAAGTATTCACTCCATAGATTTGTGTTTGTGGAGAGTGGATATAGACCATTTTTCAGAGTAGATGTGTGGCATCCAATATACAACTCTGGGTATGAAGCACTCCAGGAGAAAGGGGTGAATGAAGGAGCAATAAATCCCGAAGTCCAAAGAGCGAGAGCTCATCAGAACCATTTGTTTGTTGAGGGAAGGTGTCAACAGATCTTCCACTCCAGAAGATAGCTACTGACGGAGATAGCGAAAGCTGAGAGTTGAAACTCCCGAAACCCAAATCATGAAATAAGTCACAACCATTGATATTTAAATATTAGATCTCATCTGTATATTCGGAAAGGATAGATATGAGCCATCAATTAATAAGCACCGTCAAGGTCAAGAGATCGATGGTCCCGTCACATTGCAGGGACCGAAGGTGCATGAAATTTAAAAAGTTGAGGGTGAGCCGTAATCCAGACCATGGTTTTGGAGAAAGGACACATGGAGGCTCAAGGTGAATTGTGGGGTGAAACGTAGTTTGGTTTCAAACAACCCTTAGTCACCCCCGCAATCACGTGGTTATGTAAGGCCATCACCCAAGGTCATATTAAGGAAGAGGCTTATCAGAAAAGGATCTAGCACCCAGAGTCTGAGATTTCGTAGGTGCGAAGGGGAAGTTTGTGGGTACCATTAGACTTGCACCTAGAAGTCAAAGGGGTATGTGTTTAATTACAGAAAGAGACCATCAGGGTCTCAGAGAGTCATTTGGCTTTAGAATCAGAGATCCTTGACTAGGAGGTCGAACTGGTTCCCCGACTTTCCAAATTAGAAACCATGAACGAAGAATCTGTCCTTTAGGAAAATAAAAAAAAATTATGCACTATCATGGGTGTGTTACAATCATCATGCGAACTCTTCATCTTCTCTGGTTGTTATACAAGGTTCTTTGGCTTCTCTAGCAATTATCCCGAGAATCGTTTTCTTCTTTGTCATTCAAAATTCTTTGTCTTCTCTTGCAGTTACAACCAGTCATTTTTTGTCTTCTTTGGATTCTAAGTCCCTTCCTTCATGTGACATCTAGAGGTGACCATATGCCTATTCAAAAGGCTCTTCACGTTCCTTGTCTAGCGAGAAATAACTCCATATTTTCCAATATGAACTTGGGAGATTAAATTCACATGACCATGTGATTGCAGGCACGAGATCTCTTCTCATTATCCCCCTATCACATGTGACCTCGGTAAATGCCCTTTCATAAGAGAACGATTATGGGGGCATCCAACAATGGTTTGGGATTAACCACTTTTCTCCCCGAAATCTACCTTCAGCTGCCACTTGCCCCTTCTCCAATACCATGGTTTCAATTGCAACCTTCCCTCAGAAAATTATCTTCTGAGCAACTTTTGATCTTGCAATCAGGAATGACCATTGACCTCACGGTCTTTGACAGATTCCCTCGATCAACAGATATGATCTATTGTCTTTTCCTACCTTCTTTCCTCTGTCCACGCATGATTCTTAGTCTCATAGACCAAGTGACGTGTGGCCCTCTAAACCAAAAGACGAGATTGATTTTTCCTTTCGCGCTTCGGGAGTCTCGATTCTCAAAATCCCCTTTCTCCTGGAGCATTTTACCTGGAGTCCATGATCTAACTATGCATGTTCTTCTCGTATCAATGGTCACAATCCATTTGGGTATTCGGGGTTCAAAAATCTCAACTTTCAAACCTTGCAACCTTCTCTTCCTTTTCTTTTTCTCAGAGCTAACAATCCATTGATGCATGTCCCTTTCGGATCAACAATCACGATCCCTTCGGGTATTCGGGGTTCGGAAATCTCAACTTTCGAACCTTTCAACCTTCCTTTTCTTTTTCCCAGAGTTGATAATCCACTGACACGTGTCCCTTTCAGATCAATGGTCATGATCCTTTTGTGTCTCTGAACTTCAGAATTCTCAAGTCTCAGTTGGAAATCCTTGAAGTGGGATTTCTCCAAAATCTTAGATCAGTTGACATGTACTCCCCTTGACAATCAACGGTCGATATTTGTCTTCGATGATTTTCACGTTCTCCCCATCCATAAAATTACAGAGTTGTGGATCTCATGCCACTTGTCCTCCTTGATGATAGATAGCCCCAAACCACTTCTGGACATCAGAACTTTGGGCAAGTGTTGGTGGTAAATATCCCGAAGTAAAACTCCTGGAGTGACTTCACTTACTTATGTCACTTGATGATGTGTCATGAGCCTAGTAGCTGCCACATGTCACTCAAATTTATGATTTTCACGTACCTGAAATGCTGAATCAACTTGACACTTATCATTTTCTGATTGTGCCATGTGTCCTTGCTAATGTAGTATTGATAACATGGATCCTCATTCACTTTGAGACTTCAACCTTTGAGACTTCAGGTATTTTGACTTTTAAAGTCGCCAATTCTTCCAAAGTGAGAATACCTGAATAGTAAATTCCTCGCAACTTTTAGACCTGAAATAAATATTGTTCATTTATCATGTTCTTACATTGAAAGCTTAATCTTTCTATGATGTTTCTTTTATAGCTTATCTTGTTATTCCACTTAAAAATGATATGATGACTGATGTTTACTCCGACTCTTCAGCTCTCCAGACTTTGAGGATTTCAGATCTCAAACTAAAAATATCAAAGTGATTTCTTCAAAGCGTAAACTCCTCACATATTTAGTGTAAGTTTTAAACCTGTGAAGTAAAGCAATGTATATAGATTCTTAAGAAAAATAGAATTTAATCAATGCCTCATTCACATAGTACACAGAGATTTATACTGGAAACCCTCAACCAGGAAAACCTTTCTTATATTCATTATATCAAATTTCACCATTCACTATACAATATATATACAATGTTTCTAGGTATTTTGTAGATACCAAAACCCTAATCCACTAATCCGAGATTAATTTACAAAACCGCTAAAAATAGCAAAAACCACCCAAAAAACAATTTTGGGTGCTACCCCGAACGCTATGTGTAAATTGGGGGGGGGGGGGCATACTTGGCCCCCCCTAGGACCCCCCTAGGAAAGTGCCCAGTGCACACAGCACAAACAAAGCACTAGTATGAGGGATCATCAGACGCAGTTGTCCTATCTGACACACCCACACACAAACATGTAAAGAATATAACAAATACCCAACATTCTCCCACTTGTTGTTTTCTTTTCATCCAGGGGTCCAGGGGATTACATAGTCAACAATCCAGGGCATCAATGTCCATTGTTACTCTACACCTGGAGAAATTTTTTGTGCTCACAGACTTTGTCAATGAATCTGCAACATTCTTCAAAGTGTCAACCTTTTCCAACAACACCTTCTTTTCCTCAACCATGTCTCTCACAAAGTGATACTGAACATCAATATGCTTTGTCTTTGAATGACACGTTGGGTTCTTTTCTAGGAATATTTCACTCTGACTATCACAATCTAATCACATTGCTTGTTGTACCAACCCAATACCTGAACACAATCTTTCTAACCATACTGCTTCCTTGCTTGCATGAGTGGTTTCCATGTATTCAACTTCTATAGTTGAGAGTGCCACTACAACCTGTCTTTTGCTCATCCAAATGATTTCTCCTCCAAATAGGTTAAACACATACCCACTTGTAGATCTTCTGCGATCCAGATCTCCAACCCAGTCTACATCAAAAAATCTATGTATGTCCAACACTTTGTCCAATCATAGTCTTCCTTGGTAGCATAATCCATAACTGGTGGTGCCACGAAGATACCTGAAGACCCTCTTTACTGTTGTCCAATGCTCCTTCTCTAGTTTTCACATATGCCTACTCAAAACTCCCACTACATGTGTAATGTTCGGTCTAGTACAAACCATTGCATACATCAAACTACCAATTGCACTAGTATATAGAAGTCCTCTTCTTCTTCCTGTGTCTTGGGACACTGAACTACAGATAACTTTACACCTATGGGAATAGGAACCTTGACCGATTTACTTCCATGCATATTAAACCTCTGCAATATCGTCTCAACATATTTTCTCTGATTCAACCAAAGTTTCCCATTTGCACGATCTCTTTTAATCTCCATTCCCAGAATGAAGTTAGCAACACCAAGATCCTTCATGTCAAATTTGGAGGATAGCTGCGATTTTACCTCCTTGATAACATCCATGTTATTTCCTACCAAGAACATGTCATCAACATACAACACTACATAAATGAAGTGATTAGCAACCTACTTGGAATATACACAGTTATCAACCCTGCTTCTTACAAATTCCAATCCAAGGATGTATGTGTCAAACTTTTGGTACCACATCCTAGGTGATTGCTTCAAACCATATAGTGACTTCTTTAGCTTACATACCAACTCTTTCTTTCCCTTCACCGCAAATCCTTCTGGTTGCTTCATGTAGATTTCTTCTTCCATATCCCCATGTAGGAATGTTGTCTTCACATCCATCTGTTCCACTTCAAGATCAAAAGTAGCAACAATAGATAAAAGAAATCTAATAGAAGTTAACTTAGCAAAAAGAGAAAAAATCTCACCAAAGTCAATTCCCTCTACTTGGGAATAACCTTTTGCTACTAACCGAGCTTTGTATTTCTCCACTTTACCTTATGCATTAAACTTCTTCTTAAACAACCATTTTCTACCAACAGATTTTCTTCCAGCTGAAAACTCAACTATATCCCATGCCTCATTCTTATCCAAGGCATCCATTTCTTCAACCATGGCCTTCTTCCAGAGTTTACTATCCTCTAAATTCATTGCTTCCTTGACAGTTCTGGGATCATCATCAGTAATAGATAAAGCACAATTTGAATGGAAATAAGGTGGACTATACCTTTCTGGTTTCCTTTTATCTCTCATTGATCTCCTCAATACTGGGGTATGAGGTTCTTCTTCTTCTTCTTCTTCTGCTTCCTCTTCTTCAGATGATTCATATTTTACATCATCCAACTCAAGCTCTATTTTCTTAGTTTCATCTTGCGTTGGTAGGAATTCCTGTTTGGACACATCTTTTACCTCTCTGAACACAACATCTCGACTGTAAACAATCTTCTTGGTTTCTGGGTTCCAAAGTCTATAACCTTTCACGCTATCTTTATAACCAATAAAGATACACTTTTCATCCTTTTTATCCAGCTTACTCCTATTTTCCTTTGGAACATGTACATAAGCATCACAACCAAACACTCTAAGATGTTGAAGATAGGTTTTCTCTCCATACCATACCTCGTGTGGAGTTTTATCATCCAACGTTGATGAAGGTGATCGATTGACCAGGTAACATGTTGTACCCACTACCTCTGCCCAGAATTCTTGTCCTAACCCAACACCGCTGAGCATGCTCGTTTCTTTTTCCATCACTGTCCTATTCATTCTTTCTGTAACTCCATTCTGCTAAGGAGTGTATGGAGTAGTCTTCTGCCTTGTTATACCACACTTCTTACAGAATTCTTCGAATTCATTTTCGTAGAATTCTCCACCATTATCTATTCTCAATACCTTTATTTTCTTCTCTGTTTGATTTTCTACCAGAGCCTTAAACTCTTTAAATTTATCAAATACCTTAGATTTATTTCTAAGAAAATAAATCAACGTGTTCCTTGAAAAATCATCTATGAATGAAACATAATACACATATTTACCTAGGGATGGAACAGGAACAGGTCGAAACACATCACTGTGTATCAACTCTAAGATCCCATTTTCTCTTGTAGAACCAGATGGGAATCTTACTCGATTCTGTTTACCATATATGAAATGTTCACAGAAATCAAAATCCAGAGTGCAATTAGACATACCTTCAACCATACCTTTACCGTGTAGTGTTCAAAGGCCCTTTTCTGCAATATGTCCCAATCTTTGATGCCACAACATGGTCTTATTTTTAGGTATGATATTGGTCTTGTCTTCTTTATTTGTCTGCTCAAAGACAATAGAACTGTTACACCCATTGGTATAAGTGCTTCCCAACAACTTGTACAAAGTTCCACACCGAACTCCCCTCGTCAATACCATTTCTCCTCATACCATCTTGCAAGTATTCTTTCCAAAGACAATATCCACACCTACATCATCCATCTTGCTTATATATTAGGCTCCTAGCTAGTTTTGGAATGTGCAAAACCCTAGGGAGAGTTCTAATCCTTCCAACTTTTAGTAGTAACTTAACCCTTCCATGTCCCAATATTTTTGTTGTTCAGTCATCTCCTAGGAATACATCAACACCATCATATTTTTCATATTCAGAGAGCCACTCCCTATGAGGAGTCATATGGTATGACGAACCTGAGTCGATCAAACATACATCATGGTCTGCATGTGTACTTGTAGATGCTAGGTAAACATCACCTCCTTCTTCAGTGGAGGTTTTCGCCTCTGTGGAAGAAGTACTATCAGATCCCTTTGGTTTTTCAACCTTCTTAGACTTGCAATATTTCTTATAATGCCATGTTTTACCACACTTCCAACATTTCCTCAAATGTTTTCCTGGAAACTTAGATCTACCTGTAGATTTATATATACCTATAGATTTAGATCTCCACCCCGAAGGCTTACCAGGGTTCTTGTCTTGGGTATGCCCTCTTACAAATAAATTATCTGTGTTGTGACCATCCATGTTTTTTCGCCTCATCTCTTCATATAACAAGGATGAAACTACATCCTCATAATTCAATGTAGACTGAGTGGTACTACCTATTGCTACAACCAGATTATCCCAAGAGTCTGGAAAAAAACATAACAAAGTAATACACTTATCTTCTTCTGCAATCATAATATTAACAGAGCCAAGTTGACTTACCAGAGTATTAAATGCATTTAGATGTTCTGTTAGAGAATCTCCATGTTCCATCCTAATATGATACAACTTACTTCGAAGAAACAACTTGTTTACCAAGGACTTTGATTGATACAAATTCCCCAACTTATCGCATAGTTCCTTGGCTGTAGATTCTCCCAAGACATTCAACAAAACCAAATCTGCCAAGAAGAGTTGAATGGTACTCCTTTCTCTTATGTCCAACTTCTCCCAATATTCCTTCGACATACCAGTAGGTGGTGTACTGGTAGTTTGTGTACTCGTAGGTTGTGTACGAGTAGCCTGTGTGCGAGTAGACAGTGTACTATTAGGCTGTGTACTAGGATCCACAACGATCCATTGTTCTTTGTCTACAAGAAGGTCCTCCATATTCATCTTCCATAGTTCATAGGTTTTATCGTTGAACTTCTCTATCTCAATTCTAGAAGAACTCACCATTCCTTTTTCTACACTCAAATCACCACTACAAAAGCTCCCACTAAACCCAGGTTTATCATAGACCCAAGATAAACTTGATCTATCGAGACCAAGCCAAACCCTCAACAACAGACGCATCCCTCTGAAGCCAAAACAAGCTCTGATACCACATGTAAGTTTTAAACATGTGAAGTAAAGTAATGCATATAGATTCTTAAGAAAAATAGAATTTAATCAATGGCTCATTCACATAGTACACGAAGATTTATACCGGAAACCCTCAACCAAGAAAACCTTTCTTATATTCATTATGTCGAATTTCACCATTCACTATACAATATATATAAAATGTTTTTAGGTATTCCGTAGATACAAAACCCTAATCCCTTAATCCGGGATTAATTTACAAAACCACTAAAAATAGAAAAAACCGCCCAAAAAAAAAATTGGGGCACTGCCCCGAATGCTATGTGTAACCAAGGGGGGGCATACCTACCCCCCCCCCCTTGGGACCCCCCTAGGAAAGCACCCGATGCACACGACACAAACATCACACTAGTACAAGGGATCATCATATGCAGTTGTCCTATCTGACACGCCCACACACACACATGCAAAGAATATAACACATACCCAACATTTAGAACCAAAATGAATGTTGTTCATTGATTAAGATATTAGATCAATGACTCTTTCTTATCCTTTCCTTCCACTTAAATCAATCTGACAACTGACAAAAATTCGGATGATCGAATTATCAATCATTTTTCCCCACTTATCCTATCCTTCCATTAATTCAATCTGATGGTTGTTGGTCCTCTGGATCAGTGATCAAATGGCCATTGTCACTCTTCCTCCTAAGCTTCTTATCTCTCTGACTTAGAAGGTTTTCTGAGTGTTCACAGGTCTCGACCTTTTCTTCTCCTGGGAGTCTGTCTCTTGGACCTCGTTTGCACTTATGGAAACCACTATCTCTTCTAATATTTCTCATCTTATGTGCTCTTGAGGTTTGGTTCACTATTGTTCTTTCCATAAATGATAAGCACATTATTCCTATAAACATGCCAAAAATACCCCCCTTTGGCATTGATGGAAACCCTGAAAGGCTACACTATTTTTCTTAGACCTCCAACTATAGCATACAAACAACACCTTTTTCTCCCCCTTTGAGATCAATGTCAAATAAAACATAGAGTGACCTTGTGCTCCCCCTGATTAGATATACTAGGAGCACTCTCCCCCTAATCAGATAGATTATTTTAACTTGATAACAGGGTCATGCCCAACTTCTGGCGTAGATAATCAAACTGATCTTTTGCAAGCGGTTTAGTGAAGATATCAGCAATATGATATCAGCAAACTTATGATCCTAAAATCAGGTGTGATCATTGATCCCGTGGTCTCTGATAGATTCCCTCTATCAACAACTCTGATCTATTGTCTTTTCCTGCCTTATTTCCTTCGTCCACGCATGATACTTAGTCTCATTGACCAAGTGACATGTGGCCCTCTAAACCAACGGACGATATCGATTTCTCCTTTCGATCTTTGTGAGTCTCGATTCTCAAAATCCACTTACTCCCAGAGCATTTCACCCAAATTCCACGATCTAACGACGTGTGGTCTTCTCGAATCAACAATCACAATCCCTTCGGGTATTCAAGGTTTGGAAATCTCAATTTTCCAACCTTTCAACCTTTCTTTTCTTTTTCCCATCGCTGACAATCCACTGATGCATTTCCCTTTCAAATCAATGGTCACGATCCCTTCATGTATTCAGGGTTCAAAAATCTCAACTTTTCAACCTTTCAAACTTCCTTTGGTTTTTCCCAGAGTTGAAAATCCACTGACGCGTGTCCCTTTTGGATCAATGGTCACAATCCTTTCATGTCTTCAGACTTTGGAATTCTTAAGTCTCAACTGAAAATCCTTGAAGTGATATTTCTCTAAAATCTCAGATCAACTGACATGTACTCCCCTTAACGATCAATGGTCAAGATTTGTCTTCAACGATTTTCATGTTCTCCCCATCCACAAACTTCCAAAGTTGTGTATCTCACACTACCTATCATCCTCAATGATGAATGACCCCAAACCACTTTGGGACTTCATAACTTTGGGCAAGTTCTGGTGGTAAAAATCCCAAAGTAAAACTCCCAAAGTGATGCCACTTACTTATGTCACTTGATGATGTGTCATGAGCCTAGTAGCTGCCACGTGTCGCTCAGATTTGTCATTTGCATGTACCTGAAATGTTGAATCAACTTGACACTTGTCATTGTCTAATTACGCCACATGTCCTTTCTGACATGGATCCTCATTCACTTCGGGACTTTGGCCTTCGGGTATTTCAATTTTTCAAGTCACCAATTCTTCCAAAGTGAGAATCCCTGAACAGTAACCTCCTCACAATTTTTAGACCCAAACTAAATGTTGTTCATTCATCATTTTCTTAGATTTAAGGATCAATCTTTCTGCAATGCTACTTTTATATATTATCCTATCCTTCCACTTAAAAATGATCCAACGACTAATGTTTACTCTAGCTCTTTGGCTCTTAAGACTTCAGGGATTTCAGATCTCAAATTGAAGCTCTCAAAGTGATTTCTTCGAAGCATAACCTCCTCACATATTTAGACCTAAAACGAATGTTGTTCGTTGATCAAGATAATATATCAACGACTATTGCTTATCCTATCCTTCCACTTAAATCAATCTGACCACTGATGGAAATTCAGGTGATGGAATTCTCAATTGTTTTTCCCCACTTATCCTATCCTTCCATTAGTTCAATCTAATGGTTGTTAGTCCTCTGGATCGGTGATCCAATGGACACTATCTCTCTTCCTCCTGAGCTTCTAATCTTTCTGACTTAGAAGGTTTTCTAAGTGTTCACGGTTCTCGACCTTTGCTCCTCCTACAATTCTGTCTCTTGGACCTCATCTGAACTTCTAGAAACCGCTATCTCTTCTGAGATTTCTCAGCTTTTGCGCTCCCGAGGTTTGGTTCACTGCTATTCTTTCCATCAATGACAAGAAAATTATTCCTGTAAACATGCCAATTTCCCTTGTGTTCGATGGAAATAAATCTATTCACACATTGGGATTCATGTAGTGTCTTGGATTCCATTAGACCTATTGGTGGTTTCCTCTCCTTTGTCAAAAATTTTCAATATTTGTTGCTAGTCAAAAGGTCTCTTTCGTTACTACTTTCATATGGTTGTTGTGAGTGGGAAATCCCTCTATGGACTAGCACTTAGGGTTTTATTATGCATGCAGAAAAGACCTAAAGAATCCTACTTTCTACCGTCGTCCTGGACATAATCCCCATTATTCTTAAGCAAATACGTAGTTAAGAAGATCAAGTGAGCATACCTTATTTCGGGCATTTGATATCGATCCTTCTTCATGCTTGATCACTCTTTGACTACATATCTCCTCCCAAGGATGACCTACATTCACAACAGAAAAACAAAGAAATCCACATGCATTTGATCTACAGATTAATGGGTTAGATATTCAATCAATATGTATACAATAAACTATGAAAACCTCATATGGTGGGATGGGAAAAGTATTTCTTTATTATTTACTTCAACAAATCAACTTACAATGATGAAGTCGACCACTGCTCCGTGAACTTGGTCCTGGGATCCTCTTCAACTATCCTCCAACTTCTTTTCTCTATATTTCTCTTTGCACAAGGATGGCTAAAGGGTTGGGACAAAGGGAATGTGCAATCGGGTATAATTTCTTTAATAGGATTCTTCTCTTCCAAATGGGACCCCTAACCCTTCTTTTATAGGCTAGAAGAAGCTAGGTATTTGGTCAAACCCTTGGCAATGCATGGCCGAAAGGTCTAGTTAACTCACCCAAAGTTGTGTGTTTCATCAACAACTTTCCTTTTTTTGTGATTTTGTAGGTACACGCGGGCTGTCTTGGGTCAACTAGCATGTACACGCATGTAGTAATGGATCAGGATGCATGGGCCTTTATAAAAGGTGTTTTTAAGAAGAGTTGTTTAGCAGTGTTTTGGCAAAGAAGGAATATGAGATGACCTGATGCCAGGTAAGCATGTCTGGTGAAAATTAGGGTTATAAAACTGGTGCATGCAAGAGACGCACATGGTTGTTGGTTCATGAACATACTATTTTTATGATCTCTTCCTAATCATCAAGATATTTCTCTTTACCTCGCATTGGATTATGAGATATTCCTTAATGCTCTGCTCTTAGCGGTTCTCCTTCTATCGAATTTATCTCATCTATTATGGAATTGAGAACTAGAGTCATATGAGTACCTATAGGCTTGTAATAACCAGTGACAAGTTCTCCCACCATCGATAGTTGAAAAAACATCAATGTATCATAATCAATGGATTATTCAAGTGTTCGACCTAAACACCCTTATTCACACTTATCTAATGTACTTAGTTCCTTGACACCTACTTTAATTATTGGTGGGTTTTATTTCATTTGTTAATGATATACCTCAATGAACGGTTATCAAACAAAGTAGCATTGTGTTCAAATTCAAATCCTTTATTCACATAATGTAGACTTGCACCTTCGAAGGATAGTGTAGAATACCTCTAGTCTATAGTAGCAACACCTCATATATGTTGATGTCTTTAATTAGACTAATACCTATATGACTTCAATGATCATGGAATATCAAATTACACTCCATCGTATACATATATATTTAGTTGATTTTGATATTCGACTCTATTATGTCTTGTTCATGACAATGATAGCCTATGGGATATGTCCACTTTGTATTTCCTATTCATGGCCATGAACAACTATTTTTTATATATCCACATGGATCTGTAATGTAATCAAGTTTGGAAGCCATGTGTATAGAGTCAATATGAATTGTAATATGAATCGTCCATTGTGAATAATCCTCTGACCTCACACATTAGGGGGCATTTGTTTATAGAAATGTTTCCACACTCCATGCATATTTATTTGATGGACTTCCATTTCCCTATGTAGACTTAGATCCCCCACTTTTCTCACTCCAAAGTAAAAAAAAAATTTTTTTTTCCATATATGCGAGCCACAGTTAGAAAAATAGTATATACACAGGTTTCTCCATTACATCTCATGTACAATGGTTTTTGCTCTAAAAAAATAAAACAATATGTCAAGTTTCCATGCCATGTTGTGAGATCCATGATCCTTGACCTTCCATATACTGGAAATACTTTTAATCAACCCTTCAATTCCATTTGGAGGTTATAAATTGATCCATATACAAGCCTTGAGAGACATTCATCACTGAGATAAAATACACTCTAGATAAATTTCACCTCATATTGTGTCTGCATCTCTTTATCCTTGAAAGTGTGAAATTATTATGTTCATCCCCCAAGATCTTCCTATATTGAGATGGATAACCTCATCGATTCCTACTACTTGTGAGATTTTCTTTGTGGATGACTGAAGTAGTGAAGGCCCATCTGTAGGGACTTAGTTTCTCAGTTCTGATATGTGTCATTACAGAAGTTTGTCACCTATGTACTTATGTTGATTACATAAATATAAACAAGTTTTTCTTGTCCAATTATATGTCACAATTTTTTGTAAATCACTTTCCATGGGTGTAGTTGTTATGCATCTTAATGGATTATGATATTTTATATGCTAACATTATATATAATTTTTATATGAATGTGTATATTAGATGTTGAGGAGAAGTTGCAGTCATCAAGATTTCGGTTGTGAGCTCAACCATGGTCTTCTTCAGACATCTGGACGAGGTAGGATTCTATCCTTATCCTTTTAGCATTTCTATTTATCTATCATACTTGATATTATAACTAATTTCTGGGTGTTGTTCCATCTGTTGTGGTTTCCCCTAGCCATAGAGAGATTTTCCTCATAAAAACATCCAAGAAGGAATTGAAAAGAAACAACAAGATAACAATGGATTTTATCATGAAAGTATTACCTGATTAAGTAAAAACCAAAGTGGGACAATGTTCATCAGCCAAAAATCTTTGGGATAGCCTACAATATCTTTACGCAAGGAAAGGAACAAAACAAAATGAAGCAATTGAAAACTCATATGATGAAGAAGTCAATAGAGATGAGTATTTTTTCTTTAATTGTGAATAAGTAGGACATATTGAAATCGAATTCCCTTATTTGAATATTGGACATGATGAGACAGAAAATCCCAATGAAATAGAAGACAATCCTGATATTAAAAAGGAAAAGAATCATGAAGAAGTATTCGGTTGATAAGAAAGAAAACTTGAAAAATAAATCATCTTCTTGAAGATCCAACTTGAAGAGGAAAAGAGAACGGAATAAGTCATGAAGAATCTGATGATGAAGAAAGAAGAAGAGGTTGAGAATCTTGTAGAATAATTTGTCATATTGAGAGTAAAAGTTATCAAGGTCAGTAAAAACGTTGAAGAAGCATCCACATCATCAACAGAGAAAGTTGAAGAGAAATGTCACAAGTTATCATAAAGGAAGAATGAAGAAAAGGTTAAGAGTTACACATAAGTACTTAAAGGAAGGAATCATGGTCAGCAAGAGTCCAAGAGGAAGGTTACAGTTTCAATAATACCATATCCTTTCAGATAATAAAGAAGATTCAACTATGACCGTGATCAACCAAGGAATGAATTCAGAAGGAATACATCATAGAGAGTAACATCTACTCCAAGGTATCAAATTTTATTTTATGGTTATTATTTTTATTTTTCTAACTTTGGACATAAAGTTGTAGACTGTAGAGCATTTGGAAGAAATGTTCAAGAAATTAGTTCCTATGTGTCTCCTTGCAATATTGAATGTTACAAATACCACAATTATGGCCACATAGCTCAAAATTGCAAAAGCGTGATAGATCCATACATGAAAGAAAACACTGATAATATGAATAGGAAGGTTTGGAAAAGAAAAGAAAGAAAAGAAGAGCATTTGAATGAAGTGTTAGCGTCGGAAGTCACCCCTAGATTATAGTAGGAGCAGCGCCCGACGCCCATCGATTTATGTCATGATTTGTTTAGTGAGGTGATCAGATGGAGGTTAACTCAAACAATGCAGTCTTAACTCCGGAACTAGGCCAGACATGCATAGGCAAGTGAGGTCTTAGGTAACTTCAGACAGTGAGTTGTAGTAAGGGTGAGTAGAGGGGAAGACTTGTATTAAAGAGATGCAAAGGTGTATCGTAAACATCAGGTTCCTAACAAACTGTGGAAGAAGACATCTAAGCGCAAGATCCTCCTACGTTCAAACACAAAAAACCAGAGAAAACAATAATGCCAAAATAAATCCTTTATCACAACAGAATTACCATAATTCATTCGAATCAGTCGATCATGAACTCTCTTAGCATAAGATGAAAACTTAGATGGAGTAAGAAGACTGTCTGTTATAAAATAAGAAATCTCATATGCAGATGCATGACCAGAAAGCTAGAATGTCTACTAAAACTTTACAATCGGAAGCTGCGCTCTACCATCGATGCCTTCAAAAATACAAAAACTAACTCTATATACCCAGGAAAATTCACCTCACAGAGGCGTGTTCAATCACCCAAAGCTTGGTGTCCCTTTAGTCAAATTCATACTGATATCTTTCTTTAAGCACCATCTTAACTACGCATGGCTCCTGCAAGGAGGGTAGCTGAGCCATTAAGTGCTTGGGCTAGCATGTGTAGACTTCTCTATTGAATCGAGGACTTCAGCATGGTTTCTTTGAGGAAATCGATACACGGGACCTCTTTGGGCAGACGACTTGCCAGACCCTCCATCCCCTCACTTAATGAATGAAAGGAGGTTTCAACCACCCGCTCTTGCCGTCATTTACTCCAGGAGAGAAACAGTATGAAGATTGGATCTGATGGCGCCTGGAGATCGCGACGATCCCCACTGTAACTGAACTCGGTGCCTTGGCCTTCTTTACACAGCTCCTTCTTCCTCCAAGTGACCACTGACTATGACCACATGCCTATTCCCAAGGTGCTTTCGGCGTTCATGAATATGAAGGGGTTGATCCTTGCTCATCGAAATCACGATGAATTAATATGGCACCACGCATCCCTCTAGATCTGACGGCTCTTAACTCTCCTGACGATACCGTGGGCCCAGGTCCAGGACTCTCCTAGCACCTCGTGCATCAGAATATAATGGAGCTGCTCTTTGTGTCTTGGAGTCACGATGGGAGAAACGTCGAGATGGATCAATTTTCTGCTAGGTGTTCCCTTTAGATGGATGGCTGAAAATGCTTTGTGATGTCGTGGGCCCCAGTTTCAGTGCTTTCGATGTTGTCGGGGTTTGGGGTTTCATGATGTTCAAATATATAAAACCTTCACCCATTGCACTCACGACTACCGAAAAGCCGACGCAACCAGATCTCGTGCCACATGCCCTTTGGGATGAATGACTGTCATCCATTTCTGAACATGATATGGGCACTATCCATTGCACTAACCTTAGCGTAGCTTTGCTATTCGCAATTTCCTACCCACCGCTGATCTGATTCTTTGGATACATATTGAACGTTGAAATCAGAGTGCTCGCTCGCTTGACCTGGGCCCGAAATGGATTTCTTTTGTGTGTTGCGCTTAGGCACTTCTCGTGCAACCTGTAGACCCAGATATCCCTATGCCAAAGACAAGTAATGTTATTAAGATTAGGCTCCACGGGGGATAGAGTCATCCCTGTGATTCTCTAAGGACTCATTTTGCAGCTCCAGTTCCTTTCTGTTGGGCTATGGATTCATTATTAAGCCGAGAAATAAAAATGAAACTGAACAAAGAAACAAAAGGACAGTATTTACAAACAAAGGAGCCATCTGAGACTCAAACAAAACATTTCTTCATAAAATGCCCATTCATTGGGCTGCTGAAAACTTCTTCACCTTCCAAACCTCACAATTTGTACGTGTTATTTGAGAAAGTCTCAGATATTTTGAAAGGCCCGATCCACAGGGATTCAAATTTGTTGTGTTTTCCCTTATCTTGCTTAGGAGCATCCCATTTTAGCACCAGGTATCCTATTTGGAACTGCTCCTTCTTGGCCTTCTTATCGAAAACCTGTTTGATCTTTCGCTGATGGTCCTGAATTCTGTCCACTGTTCGCTCCCTAGCCTGTTGGACCTCCACTAGATGATGAATCCTTCTGATCATGTCATCAGGCTCCTCCTGATGGTCCTGGAGGAATTTTTCTACAGGAATGGCTAACTGAGAGGGGAAAATAGCCTCCACTCCATAGACTATTTGGAAAGGAGAGACGCCGATAGATCTCTTTGTGGTCACTTGGTCGGCCCATAGAGAAAATTTTAATCTGGAATGCCAGGCCTTCTTGTTGTCTTCCAATAGTCTTTTGATGATCCTTATCAGGCTTTTGTTGGAGGATTCTGCTAAACTGTTTCCCTATGGGTAATATGGGGTGGAGTGAATCAGCTTGATTCTTAACTGCTCGCAGAACTTGGCCTATGGCTCGGACCTGAAAACGGTTGCGTTATTAGTGACAATTTTACTCGGACAACTGAATATCATGATGAGGTTCTCCAGAAATCCAATGATTACCTTGTGGGAAGCATTCTTGGTAGGGATAACTTCAATCCACTTGATAAAGAAATCTGCAGCAGTCAGGATCCACTTGTGCTACCCACTGGAAGCAGGGTGAATTTCTCCAATGAAATCTAGGCCCCACTGCTGGAAAGGTCCTAAAACCACCACCAGATTTAACGACAGAGACTTGAGCTGCTGCTTTCTTACAAAGTTTTGACATTTGATGCAGGATCTGACCCTTTTGTAGACATCAATGAACACGGTAGGCCCATAGTACCCAGCCCTAAGGATTTTGTGGGCTGTGGATTTCCAGAAATGGTGCCCTCCACATAGGCCACTATGAACTTCAGCCATGATCATTTCGGCCTCTTGTGGAATCATTCATTTTAAAAGCACCCCCAGAGGGTCATTCCAGTATAAAATTTGATCGATAAGGCAGTATCTGACTGCCTTGAGCTTCAGAGCTCTTGCTTTGTTTCTTTGCAGGCTGTCTAGAGGCCGCAGCTCTTGCAGAAAGTATATGACATCCTTATACCAAGGACATCAAGTCAATGGGGGCTCCCTTTGAGGGTCTATTTCGGACAACCGATCCTTCTGAATACCTGAGCATTCGTACATGAAACTTATCCCCAGAGCTTGGCAGTTTTCTTCAGCCAACAACTTGGCTAAACCTTGATCTTGATCAATTTGGTAGGAATTATTTCCAAGTCAAATTCCATAATTCTGGCTATCCACTTACTTCTTCTCTCGTTTATGTCAGGTTGGATAAGAATATCTTTAACAACAATTGAGGGGACATAGGCGATGATTTTTGACTGCAGGACGTAGGTTCTGAAGGCTTTGAGAGCTTTTACTAGAGCATAGGCCTGCTTCTCCATAGTGTCATACCTGACTTCGGCATCCCTCAATGCTCGGCTGAAATAAGCAATAGGCTTCTCTAGCCCAATGTCGTTTGTCTGTAATAAAATGGTAGCCACTGTGTCAGGTGAGGAAATGGATAAAATAAGGAAATCCTTCGAGTAGTTGGGACTGATAAGCACAGGAGCTTCAGTCAGGGAATTCTTGATTTGCTCAAAGGAATGTCGCGATTAAGGGGTCCAACTTACTTCATTTCCTTTCTTCAACATGGTTGTTATAAGCTTTGCCTCCTTAGCAAAGTTAGGCACAAACCTCCTCAAAAAATTAATTTTACTGAGGAAAGATTGGATCTCCTTCTTGGACCTTGGGATCGATAAGGCTTGTATCGCCTCAACTTTGCTGGGGTCAGTTCTGACTCCTTCCGCTGATACTATGTGGCCTAGTAACTTTCCCTCTTATATGGAGAATAGAGATTTCTTGGGGTTTAGTGAAATGCCAAACTTTCTGCATTTCAAGAAAACCTTCCTGAGATGGTGACGGTGTTCCTTATCATATTTTGAAAACACTATGATGTCGTCCAGATAAACTACCGCAAATTTATCCTTTTCCCTGATGAAAGCTATGTCCATGGCATGCTGAAATGTTGCCCCTGCATTCATTAATATGAACAACATATTAGCATACATGAATGTGCCCCATGGAGTGGTGAATGTTGTCTTTTCCCTATCCTAAGGCAGAACAAAGACTTGATTGTAGCCAAAGAAACCATCAATCATGGACATCCTGGAAGCTCCTGTTACCCTTTGCAGTATATGTTCCATCTTTGGCAAGGGGTAGTTATCCTTTTGTGAGCTCCTGTTCAGGTTTTTGAAGTCTACACAGAGTTGGATCTCTCCATTCTTTTTCCTTACTGGCACCAAGTTGGCCACTCACTCTAAATATCTCAGTGGTACAATGATCTGAGCTTGAAGCAGCTTCTTCACTTCCCTCTCCATGATAGGCAGTAGTATAGGATTGATCTGTCTCAGCTTATGCCTAAATGGATTTGCCTCCTCCTTTAATGGGATTTTATGCTCAATGAAAGAGGTGTCATAGGTTTTGAGGTCTTCGTAGGTCCAGGAAAACACATCAGCAAATTCCCTCAAAAGTCCAATGTATTCGAACCTCTACTCCTTTGTTAGAATTCTTGACAATTTGACAAACTTGGGCTCACTCTTGGTCCCAACGTTGCACTGAGTAGTACTAGTGTCATCCTCCAAGGTCTCTCCTTTTAATGACACATCATTTCTATCAAAAATCCTTTCCAAAGGAACCAATCCACTTGGAATATGATTGTTGGGTAGCTGCACAATGTTACGCTTTGCAATCTTATTTAGAAAACTACCCCCACCAAGATTTTCTTCAGAGACAGAGTCTTGGTCGATGTGCATCTCTGAAAATTATTCAACAGTCTCCAAGAAATTATTGATCTCAAGATCATCCTCGAATACCTTCCAATGTTTGACATTGTCAGGTATGGAGAGCCTGTATTTCACCTCCACATCATATCTGAATTTAGGCGGCAAGGGTACTTTGAAATTACTTGCTGATGTAGCCAAGGAATCTGCCATTATGTTCTCCTCTCTTGGGATGAAATAAATGTTAAATGCTGAGAAGAAACTGTCAACTAGGTCCTACACCTCATTTTTGTAGCTTCTGAGTCGAGGATGCTTAGCCTGATAAGCGTTTCTGATCTGTTGGACCACCAAATCTGCATCACCGAACACTGCTACCTCCTGAATTCCCATTTCCCTCGCAGCTCTTAATCCCAAAACAAGAGCCTCATACTCTGCCACATTGTTGGTAGCTTCAAATTCTAATTTGTATGACAGATACATGGTTTCCTAATCAGGTGACACAAAGACCACCCCAACTCCAGCGCCTTCCCTGGAAGAGGCTCCATCAAAGAACATTTTCCAGACAGGGGTGATGGAGGGAGGAAATTTAGGGGAAAGGGTGGGCTGCTTTATGAGTTTAAGAGGAGGTTCGGGAGCATGGGTGAGTTGAAGCACACTGGAACCTAAATTAGTGTCCAAGGCAAAAATAGGATGGTTGGCAGGGTTGGCCTCATCGCTGATTATATAGGCAAGCTGGGCTTCCCTATATAATCTTCTATGATCTCCTCCAAACACTGGGATAATAGCGTATGTGAGGTCCATATGAAAATCCCCCCCCCAGTATTTTTATCCAATATCTTGATAATATCATACCGAACTTGGGGGGGACATCGGCCACTACAATATCCATGACCACACTTTTCATGGGCAACTAAAACAAGGTTACAACCAGGTCTTTGATAACTCCTAGACACTGAACCTTCCTGGAGTGAAAGTAATAGAGGTCATGATAAGCTCGGGTGACTTCTAGTCCTAGATCTTCCATGACATTTTTGGGCATAAGGTTGTGAGAAGCCCCTGAATCCATCAAGAAATTGTGCAGTACCTTGTCATGTATGTTCAAAGAAGTGTAGAAGGGAGGGGATGAGTCATTCCTGTCTTCTATCATAGGACCTAGAATAACTGTATGCTTTTCATCTTGCAAATTGATGGAGTCTGTGGGAAGGCTTAAGACCTCAGACTGTAAAAGCTCAGAGAAATTTTTCTTGAATCCTTCATGTTTAATCAATTCTGTCAGGGGCACAGGGATTCTGATTTTTTTAATTTCATGCTCGAAATTAAAAGAAGATGAGAGCTTTGGGATTTCTCTTATTTCAAGATCATGACTCTGGATAATGGGAGAGAGGGGTTGGGTCTTCTTACCTCTGTGATTGTTTGCTACTTCATTAGTAGGGTTCTCTATTCTGGTGAGTTGTTGAGGGACGTCGGGTGTTACTGCCTTCTTCTGGGACCTTAGGTCATACCTACCTTGGTGGCCACTAGTTTTGTTTTCCTTGCTCAACTCATTTAGCTCATTGTCCATGAGAAACTCCTCATATGCTGATTGAGTGAGATGAGGAAAATGAGGAGTGTCTGCAAAGCAATGTATTTCAGGATCCATCTCCTCTGTTTCCCCTTCTTCCCCCTCAGCCACAATTTTTTTTTGGAAAGGGGCCTGAATCTTTTGGTCTTCTCTGTCTCTTCCCCTCTCCCTTTGCACAGTCAGGGAAGCAATATTGTTGGGCCTTCTGAAACCTCCTCCCTTTTCGGCATTTTCGGGGCCTTTGTATGCTTGCCTCCCTTCCACCCTCATTCTCTCCATATCTACAGACAGAGACTTCACCATCCTAGTCAGTTCATCCACTTGAGAGTGGGGCACCGATGGGACAGAAGTCGAGGCTTTCGACCTTCCCTTCCTCCTGTCTGCATTGGTCATGCTTCTCAGTCTATCGACTGCTAATACATTGGATTCCACTTCTATGGCCACATCTTGCATTTGAGCCAAGGAGGTGTCTCTTCTTTCTCTCAGTAACAGACAAAAATCGGGGCCAAACGCACTAGCATAAGAGATCTTGGCCGAGGCTTCTGAAGGCTTTATCTCGACAGGGATTTTATTATACATCTTATTGAATCTTTTGGAGAAGTCAAAGACAAAATATCCTTCCATATTCTTCAGAGACCTGAATTCTGTCATATAGTACATGAAATCTTTCCTATCGCCCCACTGCCTCAGGAAAGAATTATCCAGGGCTTCGATCCCAGCGATAGATCCGGGGGCCAATCCTCTGAACCATTTCCTCACCTCACCATCGAGAGTCTGGACAAAGACTCTCATCTAGACATCTTCATTTTCAATGTTGAGGTTGTCTATGTAACAGTAGAAAGAAGCCAGGTGCTCTTCCGCAGTTACATCCCCTTCTCCGGTGAACTTGGGAATGTATTTCAAGTAATCTCCATCAGGGAGAGGATTCATAGGATGGGGTAGAACTAAGGGAGCATATCCGACAACGACTATGGCGTCCATTCTATTCAGAGGGGGATTAGAAATAGCCAAAGGAATATTAGGTGGAGGAGAACTCGAAGGAGAAGGAGTTCATGAAGGGGCTACTGGGAATGAGTCCGAAAGTGGAGTGGGAAATAGGAGAGGTTTTAAGGAGAAGGCTAACAAGCTCAAGTCAGTAGGTGCTCCTCTTTGCACAGGAGTAGTAACAGTAACAAGAGGAGGAGCAGTACAGATAGGATTGGGGAAATCTTCTGTAGTCCAGGGTCTACGCCAAGGTACAACTTTAGGGGAGAGGGGAGTGACAAGGATTTCTCCCTCCAATCCCAGACCAGGAGGGGAAAACTCAGCAGGAACACTCCTGAAATTTAGGAAACGGGAAACCTCTGAAGGAGGTCTATTAAGAAACTGGGGAGGAGAAAATGGAGTTCCTACCAGAAGGAGATGGTGGATTACTTGTTTCAGTGGTGGAAGTTTCTTCTTCAGGGGCCTTTCCTTTTCTGAGAACCACCTTTGGATCAGTTTCAAGTGTAGCTAGAGGTAGCTGTGGATGAGACCGCGTGTGTCAACCTCTGAAAGACACAATTAGTCAGCAGGTTTTCCACAGTGAAGTTGTCACAATAGAGTCACCAGATGCACAGTAGAAATCTTCAAAGGCTCTGATATGTGATGCACCTTCATAATCATAGGCTTAATGTCGTTCAATCTCGGGGAAAATTTTCAACTTCGTCCTCGGCAATGGTGCCAGAAATGTTAGCGTCGGAAGTCACCCCTGGATTGCAGCAGGAGCAGAGACCAACGCCCATAATTTTATGTCATGATTTGTTTAGTGAGGTGATCAGATGGAGGTTAACTCAAACGATGCGGTCTTAACTCCGGAACTAGGCCAGGCATGCATGGTCAAGTGAGGTCTTAGGTAACTTCAGACAGTGAGCTGTAGTAAGCATGAGTAGGGGGAAGACATGTATCATAGAGATGAAAAGGTATGTCGTAAACATCAGGTTCCTAACATATTATGGAAGAAGACATATAAATGCAAGATCCTCCTACGTTCAAATGCAGAAAACCAGAGAAAACAATAATGCCACAATAAATCCTTTATCACAATAGAATTTCCATAATTCGTTCTTATCAGTCGATCACAAACTCTCTTAGCATAATATGAAAACTTAGATGGAGTAAGAAGAATGTCTGTTATAAAATAAGAAATCTCATATATAGATGCATGACCAGAAAGCTAGAATGTCTGCTAAAACTTTACAATCGGGAGCTGTGATCTACCATCGATGCCTTCAAAAATACAAAAATTGAGTCTATATACCCAAGAAAATTCACCTCACAGAGGTGTGTCCAATAACCCAAAGCTTGGTGTCCCTTCATTCAAACTCGTACTGATATATTTATTTAAGCACGATCTTAACTATGCATGGCTCCTGCAAGGAGGGTAGCTGAGCCATTAAGTGCTTGGGCTAGTGTGCGTAGACTTCTCTATTGAATCGAGGACTTCGACATGGTTTCTTTGAGGAAATCGATACACAGGACCTCTTTGGGAAGACGGCTTGCCATACCCTCCATCCCCTCACTTAATGAATGAAAGGAGGTTTCAACCACCCGCTCTTACCGTCATTTACTCCAGGCAAGAAACAGTATGAAGATCGGATCCAATGGCGCCTGGAGATCGTGACGATCCCCCCTATAACTGAACTCGGCACCTTGGCCTTATTTACAAAACTCCTTCTTCCTCGAAGTGACCATGGACTATGATCACGTGCCTATTCCCAAGACACTTTCGACATTCGTGAATATGAAGGGGTTGATCCTTGCTAATCGAAATCGCGATGAGCAATATGCCGAGACGACTTAATCTGGCACCACACATCCCTCTAGATCTGACGTCTCTTAACTCTCCCGATGATACCGTGGGCCTGGGTCTAGGACTCTCCCGACACCGCGCGCATCGGAATATAATGGAGTTGTTCTTTGCGTCTTGGAGTCACGATGGGCGAAACGTCGAGATGGCTCAATTTGCTGGCAGGTGTTCCCTTTAGATGGACAACTAAAAATGCTTCGTGATGTCGTGGGCCCCAATTTCGACGCTTTCGATGTTGTCGGGGTTCGGGGTTTCACGATGTTCAAAGATATAAAACCTTCACCCTTTGCACTCACGACTGTCAAAAAGCCGACGCGACCAGATCTCGTGCCACATGCCCTTTGGGATGAACGACTGTCATCCATTTCTGAACATGATATGGGCACTCTCCATTGTGCTAACCTTAGCGCAGCTTTGCTAATCGCAATTTCCTGCCCACCGCTGATCTGATTCTTTGGATACATATTGAACATTGAAATCAGAGTGCTCTCTCACTTGAACTGGGCCTGAAATGGATTTATTCTGTGTGTTGTTCTCGAGTGCTTCTTGTGCAACCTGCAGACCTAGATATCCCTATGCCGAAGACAAGTAATGTTGCTAACATGAAGAAAAAGTTCCATAGATCACAAGATTTGCAATAGTATAAGATAGTCTAGAAAAGAAAGTAAAATAAGATCAAGTCTCAAGGATCGCATTGTTAGAATCCGCAACAATGCAAGATAATAATGCAGAGTAGGTAAAGGAAGAACATGTCCCATAAATCCCACTCTCGGGATACATAGTAGTACGAGATCATGATGAATCCATGTGGAGAAAGGAAGATGTTAGAATTAAAGAATAAAGTGTCAAAATTCAATAATATGATGGATTCAAAGACAAAGAAGAAGACTACTCCTCATTAGGGAGGATTCCTCTATTCTTCTAAGCCATCTGTCTTGGAGACTCCCAGCTAGTATGAATATTCAATAGGGGGATTCTATGTAGGAGTTGTTACAATTCAGAGATTGATCCTTCAGACAACATGAAGTGTTTCACAACGGTTTCACAAATGTTTGATTTAGAGTGGTTCAATTATATAGGTATAGGATATCCTATGATAGATCGGTTGGTTATGGAACAAGTTTTAGAACACATATCCATGTAGGTATGAAAAATATAAGTTGAATGACACAAGAAATATCATTGGTACACTTTTTGATGCATAAGTTCATAGAGGACATATTCAGGCATGAATATATTCATTGCATATTTGTATAGTTTGATTTGTAGTTGAGTAGACTAGTGTGCATAGTGGTTTCAGTTTTAGATGCAGGTATGTGATGATCAATTGCAACAAATTCAAAGAAGTATTCATAATAGTGAAGCTACAGATGGGTAAATATTATGGACATTTCTGTAGAAAAATCACAATCAGTATGGATCACATGGACAAGGATGGATTCGTAAGACACTTGGCAGGATTGGATAAATACATGTCAGTAGATGAGAGCATGAGTTTAGGACAGATTGGTTCAAATACTAACTCAGAGACAGTTGGATGTTTTTGATAATGAAATATTTCAATACTTAAACTTTGAATTCTTTTATATATGTCAGTGATATACAAGAGGAAGCACCAATGGATGAAAACTCCAAAATAAATAAGGTACATGAATACCTACATTTGATCTACATGACATCTTTTAGAGAAGTCAAGGGGAGAGAAATAGTCAAAGAAGAGATCAGAAGAGTGAATATAGGGAGAGAAGCCCCAAGGAAAGATCAGACAAGGGGAGCAGCTCAAGAGAGAGTTACTTTTTTTCATAGGATATCAAAGGGGGAGTAAGAGAAATATATAGAGAGAAAGAATAGAAACATGTGAAGAGAAATAACAAAGGCTTGAATATAGGGGGAGCAACCCCAAGCAAGACACTCTTTTCCATTGATTTCAAAGAGGAAGATATATAAACATTGATGTTGAGTGATGGTCACAGGAGGAGAATGAGCATGGTGTTTCCATCAATTCCAAAAGGGGATATTGTTGGATAGATGGTTTTCATTGATGCCAACCCTTGGAGAGTGGTCTTATATATTGATTTAAACCCTTGGAGAAGTCTAGAATCCCCATATATTTGGACGAGATCATTGGAAAATCGGTTGTCCTGTTGGAGGTCTACCATTGACATTGATGCATTGTTAAAGAATACCCTTGGTATATTGTAGCACATGTGTTATCAGATAAATCGGTAGGTGCGGAAACTAACAGATCTCCCTAGATCCACCTGGATCTAGAACAAAATAGGATAGGACATGACTCTTTCTCTAAGTTGCAGTCATTGAATCTACTACTAAGAAGGAATGAGTGACATAACTTTATATCACTTCCTTAGGTCTCTATTGTTCTCGCTTCACTCTGGTGCTCTTGTGAAATCAGGTCTAAGACTACACAAACCAACCCAAGTGAAGATAGAAAAGTATATTCAATGTCAACCTATGCATATGATCAAGGAGTTATGCAATAAAATAAGAGTGATTTTATGGGAAAGGGGCATGTTGTTGTATTATATTAAATGAAAGTAGAATATACAACCAGATCACCTTGATATCCCAAGCTTCCTTTTAGTGACCCTTGGTTCCAACACACACACTTTCTCTACATTTGCATGAAGAAGATTTAGTACAATGTTTTAGACCAAATAGAGTCTTCAAGCTTCTATCCAAGCAGAGTTCTTCACACAATTCTTTCACCAATTCTTCATTCAATCTTGCTTAACCTTTTCCATGAGAAACCTTTCAATATATAGGAGAAGGAGAGATAGTTACATGAATGAGGATCATCCCACTAAATCTGAGAAGTCAGTAGGATTCCAACCATGCGAATGCCAACTCATTTTCTAGAAGATTCCCTTCTAGAACCTTCGTGACCTCTTCTCTTTTCCAAGCTTTGAAACAGGTTCACACCCTACCTATAGAGTAGACTGCAAATAGTTTGCACCCTAAGTTTGGATTTCCTACGAGAATGAAGGATTTTCTCACCCTATAACATAGGCAGCCTGCGAACTCATCTTAAAAATATACTTTTTGGAAGAGGACAACAATCATTTCTCTCAAGAAAAAAGTCCTTGTGGGAGCCTGAATACATCACTTGTAGAGATATCAACGAAGTGACCAAAATAATGTGTAACAGAATGCCCCCCAAAGTATGAGGCTAGAACTTGTGACAGCCGAAATACTTTGTAAAATGTGTGTGTGTGTGTGTCATAAACAAGGAGCATACCTAATCAAAAACTTATAAACAACCAAGCATCTATAGAATATAATACCAGGTTTGAGATAGGAATTCCCATGCTCAGAACATAAATGAATGGAATCATAAATGTAGGTCATGGCCACCAATCATACACTGTGGATCCATGTCATCAAAATGCTACATAGCCACTAGGAATACACTATGGATCTATGTGAGAAGACTTTTATTAAGACATATCCACGTGACATACAAAGTGGATCTATGTGCCGATACAAATCATACATACTCCATCGCAGCTTGGATCAAAAAAGATGAGACCCAGAGTCTTAACTCTGTCACTTGAAAGTATGAATCTAGCCATGCGATTACATGTGCTGAAGTCAAACATGGTAGAAACCACTTGATTACCAGTCATTGATGAAAACCATTAACAAGTGCGAGGGAAATCACCATTGATGTTAATGACTCCCAAGGTATCGAAGTACAATCCGAATGAATGAGATGAAGTCAAGCACTCGGCATAATCTCTTGATCAGTGATCAATAATGTGAAACCCCTGTTGAAAGCAAAGAGACATGCCATTAAGGCATGTAGGTTCCAAGGTACTGAATGATTTCTAAGTCTCATCTTCGAATAATGAGTTGGAGTTGACGAAACAAGACTCGTCACGGGAGGGCCTTGATGTATCCCCCATCAATGACACGAAATAAGTAACAGATTTTGAGGGTGAAACAAAGTATGAATACGGGTTGAAACAGACACAGGGAAGGTCGACATAGTAAGAATGAACAACTGTAGATGGCTGACTCAATAGAGGGCTCGTTTGAACTTCTCTTGAACATATGAACGACACAACCAAGGACTTGGCAACACTAACTCAAAGACGACCCAAGATATGGACTTGTAGCAAGTCAAACGAGAGACAAATGGATTTCCCAACTCGAATTCAAATGACGAATAGGGGGTGTCATGTTCAAGAGCAATGCTTACTGCCATTAATACAAATACGAAAACATATCCCTTTCCCAAAATTTCCCCCACCATCTCTGGCGAGTACCTCTTTATTTTTACACAATCTTGAGGAGGATAACATATGCTTGTCAATGTAAGCTCATCCTTCGAATGACTCCCTCATAGTATATTTAACGAACCCTAGGAAGGAGTGGTTCAGTCCCATTATGAGTCTTTCAATGTTTGTTTAACGAGTCCAAGGATAGAAAACTCGAGGGTTTTTCATGTTTTGAGAGTCTGAAAAACACTTAAAGAGAACTCTCCTAGTTCCTTTTTCATAAAAGAGTTCGACGAGACCAAAAAAGTGATAAACTATCACTCGTTGAACATTTTCTTCAAATACTTTAACAACCGTGAAAAGAACAAGATCGCTCATCAATGTTTTCATTTTTATGGAGCATGAAAAGAGCTTAAAGGATACTCCTTTATGTTCGTCATTTTCATGTTACCATGACGAGTACGAAAAGATGAGAAAAAGTATACATGGTTACATTCTCATATATTTTTGAGTGTGAGAACGAATGAAGACTGAGCTCGATGTTTTTTCTAAAAAACCCTAAAAACGTAGTCGTACATGTGACAAAAAGAAAAAACACCCGTACCCCCTTGTTCGGACTTCAAAGTTGTTATATCTACCAAAAAACACACTCACAAGGCTATTAGGGTATTAGGTTTTATAAACAAAGCAATAAAAATAATATAAAAAACCAATAAAAAATAGTAAAAAGTGAATAAATATGGGTAAAAAGGACTTTTTACCATTTCATTGTTACTTTGCCAAAAACTTGTCCAACATACCTCATTTTCCCCCAAATTTATTTTCTCGATTTCAAAAGGCACAAATGATCATTCGGTGAACAGTTTCATCCAACGAGGTAATCTCTTGATTCTCCAACTTTTCCATGGTTTATTTTTTGTTTTTATTGGCATTTTTTTGGGTTTTGAGTCCATTTTAGGGTCGGAACATGCGCCCAAGCATTCTTGCAGGTGGGCCATGCGAAACCTGTGAGAATATAAGATTCTCACAGGTGGGCTTCAGGGCACCTATGAGAATCTCTCACTATGCAAAAGGTCCACCTGCGAGGGCCGAAAAATGGATTTTAAAGTGAGTTTTTTCTCAATAAAAATTATGCAAGAGTTTAAAACAAGTTGCTGACTTCCCTCTCATGGATATTTTTCAAGTGTTTAACCATCACGATGTTGGAATGGAGAGAAAGAGAACATGAGGAGGATGATTCCATTGCTGGGAATGGCCTGGGTACATTCGCTGCCCTCCAGGACTATGGGCTCTTGAAATTTTTCAGGATCCTGGGCATGAGAGCCTAACTCAAGTTGTTGGAATACCTGGTCCACATGTGGGACATGGATCAATAGTTATTTCACGTGGGATTCCATACTCTGACACTATATATTGAGGATATATATTTTCTGACAGGTTTTTCACGGCATGGATACCATGCTAATTGACCAGAGGTAGAGGCGACAGACTCCCTATGAGTGAGTATGTTCACCAATATTGTGTTCCCGAGGCAGAGAGAAGAAAGGGTAAGGTTTCCATTTGGGGGGTCCAAGATCTAACCCTGTGACCATCTTGTTTACTATTACACACATGGATTGGAGCATGGCTCCGCACATGGCTCTCCAGAGCTATTTCCAATATACCATAGAGTGCACAGAGCCTCGGGGCTTTAACTGGTCAGACGCAGTTCTCCGCAGTATGAAGAGACAACTGACAAAGTGAAAAAAGGGTGACTTGAAAAGGTTTGGGTATGGGTCACTTTTGGTGTCATTCTTCCTTAAGAGGGTCCCAGTGTTGCGACTATAGGTTGATTGGGGTTTACCGACCCCACAGGATCCGAGGAAGCTAAGGCGGTGCAACCTCATGGCTCGACAAGTAGAAGGGCCTATAATCAAGTATAATGATTCATTTTTTGACTGGTTGAGGCCCCAAATGCTGATGATTGACGACTACGCATATGATGGTTTGGATTTCTAGGGGGATCCAGATTTGGTCCTGCCTGAGGATTCTCAGTGGGGTGACTTAGGTGAGAAGTACACATTTCTTTGTTTTTAAATGTTTTTGCAAATTTTATCATATGAAATGTTTTTATGTTTATCCAAGGACTAATCAAAAAAATTATTTTTGATGACACAAATGTGGGGTCGTATCAACCTCCAGGAATGTCTCCCATTCAAAGGCGAGGAGAAGCGGCTCTAGTGGCAAGATGGGATGTTGAAGACTATGAGGCAGTGGAACAAAACTTGGAGGGGTTGACCGCGGATGTCCCAAACATTGCTATTGGGGAGATCCTGAGACATTACTAGCGCCATACTGTGGGCGTGTCTGAGTCTCTCAGTCGACTGCTCCGTAGGGTAGCCCGACCAGTTGTGTGTTATCATGAGTGTCATCCATGATGCTATTTTGTAGAAGCTATGGGCTTCATATTTTGAGATTTTGATCCTTGGAAAGAAACTTTTTGTAAAAACTTTTGATTGTTATATACATATATATGGCTTTTACCAACTTATTATGTGTTTTGTTATACATGTGATGTGTGATTGTTTTATAAATGTCCCAAATGTATGTCTAACACATAGTTATCTAAGGCATTAGTCAATGTATTTAGACGTCTAGGAATGTGCTGAAATTCGATGTAATCAAAATAACGTTCCAAGAGGCGAATTCGTAAATATACCCGTAATAAAGTAGGACTTCGGATAGCATAGACATTACTTAACTTTAGTACCACTAGTTGTGAATCGATTCGTATAACCAGGTGGCGGATATCAAGAGAAATAACATTAATCAACAATTCGATGATGGTGCTATCATCTGCAATATTATTGATCTCACGACTGAGGCAGGCACACACCTTGTAGACTGATAAGTTTGTTTGTAGGGGCATAAATTGCCCATGCAGGAGAAGCAAGGTTTTGAGTACTACGGATAGCACCATTGGAGAAGTCAATGTGGGGTGGTGAAGACTCCGACATATGAAAACCAAGCACAACACAAGATAAGCGGTAGAGGTAAGAGACCAAATAAAGAAAAAACATACTAAAGTAACACACAAAAAGTATGTTACAATAAAATACAAGCACTCATGCACAGGTGATCTTAAGCATAGTACTTCTTTAAGTACAACCCATTTTTAGGTTCACTCAAAGGGATACCATCATAGTCCACCAAATCGTAAGCTCCTTTCTCCAAAACTCATTTGATGATATAAGGACCTCACTACATAGCTTCAAATTTTTTGGCTCCTAGCATATCTCGATCTTGTTCGTAAAGGAGAACCAGGTCACCTTCGGAGAAAATGTGTGGCTTGACATGTTTTTCGTATTGGGATTTGACATGTTTCCTTTGGGCTTCTATAACTAGGGTGGCATCGGGACAGGTTTTGTCTAATTGCATTAGATACAACAGATGTTCTTCTTTGGCAGAAGTGTTTAGGATAATTTTGACAGCTAGTTTTAGGGAGGGTATCTCACATTCAATTGTCAATATGGCTTCTATACCATAGACTAACTGGAACAGTGTAAACCCGGTAGAAGACTTAACGGATGTCCGGTAAGCCCACAATGTTGAAAACAACATCATGTGCCAACTCATTTTGTGAATCCCTATCATTTGTCGAAGCATGGTAATGAGGATTTTGTTTATTGCTTCAACTTGGGTGTTGGCTTGTGGGTAATAGGATGTTAGGTTTTCATGGCGAATACCCAACTTTTCAGTGAGTTCGGACATCATGAAGTTTCTAAAGTGGCTATCGTGGTAAGTAACGATAGCTTGAGGAACACCAAACCGAGAAATGATGTGATTAATATAAATAATGTTGTAGTCCTTCCAATATTGTCAAATGTTGGCATCGCCTCGGCCCATTTCGTAAAATAATCTATGGCTACAATAATGTATCCATGACCCCCAGCCAAGTGAGGGTGACATGTCATGAAATCGATACCCCATTTCACAAATGGACCAACAAAGACCACAGGGTGTGATCATATTTTATTGTTGTAGGTTTGGAAAGAGGGGCATTTTTTGACAACAATTATACAATCGTTGAATAAAGAAGGCCAAAAATACCCCGCTCGTAAGATCTTCTAGGCAGTAGCATACCCAGACATGTGACTGCCACAGGCTCCAAAATGGAATTCATTTAGGGATTTCTCAGCTTTGTCAAGCATGAGGTAATGTCGAAAAATGGAGTCAATCCCACAACAATAAAGAGTATCACCGAGGATAATATACTGACGGGCTTGGTAGCATACTCGACAGTGGTTAGTTCTAGACAAATTGGGCTAGAAAATCTGGGTCTAGAGATATATGATGATATCTTCATACCAAAGGTCATTAGAACTGATCAGGAAAAGAGATTCATCGGGTAATGAATCTTTTGCTACATTTTCCGTCTCAGAGCAGGGAGGTTCGCATATCAACTCAGAAAACACCAAGGATTTCTTGGACTTAGTGCGTTCAAATTCTAGGTCAAACTCTTGGAGTATTATGATCCATTTGGAGTATTTTCCCCCTAACAATTGATGTGTAAGAATGTGTTGCATAGGGTTGCAGTTATAAATCACCGTAGTCTTGCGTAAAAGGATACAGTGCCGAAAACATTGAACAGCTTGGACGACTGCCAAGGCCAAATTTTCAACATGTAAATACTTGGTTTTGGTAGTCGTGAAACTTAAGTAATAAATGACATGTTCATCATGATAATCGTCCTCCTAGACTAGAACCATAGCGATGGTATAGTCCGAGGCTGCGAGGTAAAGGAAATAATCCCGACTGTAATCAGGTGGGAAGAGTAATGGGGTACGTTTTAAAGACAATTTCAAAGCTTCGAAATATTTGTCGGCAGTGGTATCCCATATGAACTCAGAACCTTTCTTGAGCAGTCGCATAAATCCAATAGTTAGCTCAGCATAGTTTGGGATGAAACGACAGAGAAAATTTGCCTTCCCTTGCAAACTTTGTAACTAGAAAAGTGAGGAAGGAGGAAGGAGAATGAGAATTGCCTCAACCTTCAAAGGATCTACCTTGATCCCTTGACGTGAAACAATAAAGCCCATAAGTCGGTTGGATTCTACACAAAAAACACATTTGTGGGGATTCATGCATATATGGTAAAACCGACATTGAAGGAAAATGGCGCGGAGGTGTATTGGATGATCTACACAGTGCATGGAATGAGTGGGTAAGTCATCGAGATATGGCTGCACAATGTGTTTTATATCATGAAAGGCATAAGACATATCATGTTGGAAAGTTGCACCAGCATTCTTTAAACCGAATGGAAGTTTTCGGTAGGATAAAGTGCCCCAAGGACAAATAAAAGTAGTCTTGTGTTGGTCTGTGGGTATGATATTGATTTGATTATATCCAGAGAAACCATCCATCAGAGAGAAGATTTCACTTCCAGCACAATTTTTGACGATTTGGTCAATGAAGGGGGTAGGAAAGTTGTCTTTAGGACAAGCTTTGTTAATGTCTCTATAATCAACGCACACGCAGATTGTGCCTTGTTTCTTGTAAATCGGAACAAGATTGGAAACCCAGTCAGTTAGAGCCATAGGGTAAATAAAGACAGCTTTGAGAAGTTTCTCAACTTCAAGCTTGATAGTGGTTTCTTTATGTGGGTGGATCGAATGAAGTTGTTGTTGGACGGGTTTAGCGCCCGGGTATGTCTTAATCTCATGTACCACAATGTCAGGGTCAGTCCCAAACATTTATTCATAGCTCCATGCAAAGACATCATGAAATTCTTGGAAAAGAGACTATTAGGTGACAACTTCATCATGGGAACACGAAGCTCTGATATGCACATTTTCGACAACTCCAGGTTTTATTGATATGTTGAGGGGGATGGTGGCTGAAGTATTACTTAAGTTCCCTTCGTAGAACATATCGTGTGTAGACTCAGGAACAGTAGAAATGATGACAACGGTCGACAGGGTCGAGATTCGTTGGTAACCCTCGATGGCATGTTGTTCTAGGAAGAGGATGAATGGATGATGTCCATCATCCCAAGGGGTATCTTCCATAGAAATAACATAAATAATCATCTCGTATGTAGGAAAAATGATGCAAAATGGATCCGAAGATAAATCACCAAGAGAGGGGGTAGAAGGGGTTTCCGATTGAATGGATTGATAAGTGGATTTGACCGGACTCAAAGGAATTTTGTTGCCATAATGAAGATGATCATCAGGGTTGGGTACCATCCACCAGTCGTAAGACGTAGAGGTTCCATGAACAGAGGTGGAGATCATGTTGATTGAGGCGACAAACGGATGTGAAACATCAGGTGGTGGAATGGGGAAAGTACCCATCAAAGAGGAATCTTTAAGAAGACAAACACCGACATTCTCATATGCAGGGGTGGTTTTTGCAATGAAAGGTACTTGTCGGTACATGCATCAGAGTGAAAGAAGGCCAATTAGTATATGGTAACTACTTTTCCTTGATGTAGGAAATGCACGACATGGAAACGAGTGGACACGACTTCACACATGGAATTGATCCAGCTATGGCCAAGTAGAAGGTTGTAATCGAGAGGAGCATAAAAGACCTCTGCTTCAACGTTGACTATTTTTCCTTCTAACGTAATAGGCAAAGAAGGGAGGTCACCGTAAGGCTTAAAACTAGAGCCATTGAAGGCTTTGAGCGTGTTGTGGGATTCAGTCAAAGGAGGAGAGTCGATGGCTTTCCAGCAGGTAATAGACATGACACACGTCGAGGCACCCTCATCAATAAATGTTCTACAAATGTTTTTGTCAAAGACAATAACTTATATTTGGAATGCGAGTTGAGGGGGTAACCTTGGAATGTGATCTTCCAAGTCAAAAATTATTAAATTTGTATCCGTAGGGTCGATTACACCAATAGCTTTCAACAGTTCCCTCTATTGTATAGGATAACTCTGAAGGACTTCATGGGCTAACATCGCAGATGGTGCTTGGGCCAGATCTTCGACAATACTGTGGTTCTGGGCAGCACGTGCATGCGGATTGAAAGAAGATTTTCGAACAACACCCTTTGTGGGAGGGACAAGAATTGTATCTAGGCTTGGTCATTTGAGATGAAGAAGACCGTTGGTAGGTGGAGTCATGTGAGATGGTTGGACCAACAAAGGAGGTATTCCATCAACCTTCTATTTGGAGGAAGAATAATCTTTGGCTTGAGTGGTAAGTGTGATGTCATTCTTCTTTGAATCACCTGTACACATTAAGACAATGTATGTATTGGAGGGGGAAGTTTGGTCATGAATGACCAATTGGGCCTGTTGTTGAGAAGGGAAGGGTTGTGACAATACAGCTAGAGTGGGGGGTTTCAGGGTCCCTTGAAGGAACTTAGTAACCTCGGCTCGTCGTGGACAATCCTTAGTGTAGTGATCATCACTACAGATAAGACAAGGGTATCAAGGTTTGTGCTTATCCTTATCGTCAACAGGTGGTGTTTTGGTTTTATAAAATTGCGGATTATTTTTATCCTCTTTGTTCTTACCATTTCCTTTTTTGGATTTATTTTTACCGATGGGGGAAGATTGAACAGAGTTCACCTTAGAAGTCTTGCTGGTGGGAGGGGTAGGAGATAGAGCATTTTGAACATTAGAAGAAATGGATTTGGGGTTGTTGCTAGAGGTTTGGATGGAATGAGGTTGGGCATGGAAAGTGACAATCACACCATCAGCTGCATGAGAAGTAGTAATACTAGTTGAAGTAGCAGAAGTAGAAGGACGAGGTGCATCAGGGAGTAAGTCATAAAGAGTACCCATTTGTGAGTAAACGAGGTCGAGGTATTGAGCATGAATGAATCCATGTTCTTATATGACAAATCCACCCATGGCGATGTCATGAGCTATGTCATTCATGAATGATTTCGTGAACCACTCTGCCAACAATTGATCGGGAAGTTCGATTTTGATGAGATGTCGTCTCCGTCGCCACTCATGAATGTGATCAGAGATATGAGTGGCTTTGGTTTGTTTGAAAGAAATCAAAATTTTGATTCATGTTTCATAGCATATCAGTAAATGGTATGGGTGAGGAAAGCCATAGCAAGGGTGTTGAAGTCGGTGAAGAAGCCTCATGGTAATTCTATATACCACTTCACGGCGTAACTTGTGAGGGTTCACTGAAAAAGGCATAAACGAATAGAGTCATCCATCAAGGAGTTGGATGAACATCAAAGGTGAAAATTCATTACATGATTGTTCGGGTCCTCTCCTGGTTTACCATCGAATTTAGGGATGTCAGATGGTAGTTTGGATGGTATGGTGGGACATTGAGGAGAGTGATGGATCGGATCATTTAAAATCCTTGACGGATCAGGTAGGTCTAGGGTGGCTAAGAAGGGTAACTATCTATTCACATGTGGGTACTGGTGACTTTGGGGAGGGAGTCCCGTCAGTAGACTAGTGGGACCATAAGCGATTTTCATATAATGCGAAGATCCAGGTAGATTTGGTTGTTGGTGTGGAGGCAACTAAGTCATAGGGTTGTACCCTTGAATAGGGGTGTGGGGTTGAGTGTTCGATACCCAAATAGGATTGGACGTGCCTGGATATGGTTGGCCTATACTAGGGGGTATGAAGGAGCTAGCTTGAGGCTATTTCCCCCTAGTCAAGTGAGGATTATGTTGAATAAGATAATTCCAATATTGGGCCAAGGATGGAGGTATGTTTTTTCCATAGGGCAGGGTCAGTGGGGGTTTCCCTCCAATCGGGGGTTGCGTCCCAATTGGGATTTGTCCTGAAAAAGGGGATTAGGTTTGGCCTCCTTGGTAAAATTGTCCACCTACAAGAATCTGGTAATTAGGTGTGAAAGATGGGATGGTTCCACTAGGGTTGGTTCCTATGATAGAGGATGGAAGAGGTCCTCTGAAAGGGGGTTGAGGAATTGTCAGAATGAAACTGAGACCGAGATGGTGCCTAGAAGGAGTGGAAACACTAGGAGTCCCAGATGAGATTTGTGTAGTAGAGGGAATAGAAGTATTCAACGCATGATATCCGGGTGGAAGTGTTGGGGTGAATCTAGGCGACATTGGTGTGCCAATGGGGGCTTGGTTAGCCATTGTAATTCCAGTGTGAAGACTCGTAGTATCTGGGACCATTGTGTAATGGACCGTTTGTAGAGGGATAGTCAAGATGTGGTTAGCTGGTGGAGCGTCTGTACCAGGAAAATAATAGGTAGTAGTAAAAGGTATTGTGTCTGGATCATATGTTTCAGGAAGCTCAGGTGTGACAGTGATATCAACGCCTGCTCCTGAGCCAAAGAGATCCTGTCTAAAAATGCCAGTAATCCAAAAAGGATCTTGACCCTCAGGTCCTATGAAAGGTCCAATTGGTAGTCCAAAAGACTGGAAAACTATATCTTTGGAAGAATTCACTTGAACAATATGTCTCTCAGAGTCGGGAGGAATTCAAAAGTCCTCTCAAGAATTGGTAATTCAGAACCATTCTAAAGAGTTATTTCTTTCCACTTATGGAGTGGCAACGTCTTGGACTTCACTCTGTTGAGGAGAGCCCTCTGATGAGTTGGTAGGAAAGGGTTGAGAACCTTCTATATATTCTAGGGGTAGGCATTTCATTCTACGTGAATACCGTGGAGGGTCAATTGTGATCGAGTTATAATCTTACGAAATAAATTCTATGGCCAATGTGGGTAAACAAACTACACATGCTAGTAAAATCTAGGAAGAAAAACCAAGGAAACAAGACCTTCCAATTCCGAAGTCAGTAGTTGGTGATGAAATCCAACGTCACGACGACGAGACAAAAAGGGGTTGGGTCAAGGTGGAAACATTATGTTGACAACTTGTTTAACGGACTTCCACCCTGGTGCAAGCTCCCACACACAATCGTGGGTATACCCTCCAAGGAACCCGAGTGAGTCTGGCCAATGTCGATTCCAGATACCGTGAAGACTTACCCCTTCACAGTCACCTTGTGTAAGACCCTAAGAAGATAGGGTACTAAGGTTACCACCAAGAACAATGATGCCTGGGGGAACAGTTGACAGTCCGATCCACACTCAAGGGCATGGTATCTAGCCCAAAATCAGCTCGAGAGGCTTCCACTCATCATTGTGGGTATACCTTCAAGTGACCCCCGTAATACATACAATCTCTACACCGATATCAACAAAGAAAGGTCAGTAACTCTGTTAATATCAATGTGACCTCGGGTTTGACCGTTGTGTGAGAAGGGCTTCCAATGACAAAATGCTGCAAATGGAATTTGACACTCCTTATCACAAGATACTATTGTGTGTTTTGTGATTTGGAGAGTGTATCTCACTGTCTATTCCAAAGCTCTATCCTAGCTAATGTTGGTGTAAAATAGCCCGAGAAAAAGTTACTAGTTGAATTTTAAAGTTGCGCAATATTATTAAAGGTTGTTGTTACGCAAAAAGGAGATGGAAATGAAACCGATGTTGTGTGAGACTCTGACCCAACAATGCATAAATAGGGATGAATGATACAAATTTTTGTTCGATGAATCCTATTTACAGGAGGGAAAGAGGAGTTTTTTGGAACAATGTGAACTATGATGTATGATCTTCTCTGAAATGTAATATCAAACAATCATGAATAATGCAAATTTCCTATCCGTTCTCTTTCAGTACTTAAATGCCAATATTTTTTGAATACAAGGGTTCTTTTAAAAAGAAAATGTCTTTAACTTTTTATTAGAAACCAAGCAACAAGGATGGAACTAAGAAAAAATAAGCAACCAACGAAAAATAAATACACAACAAACACCCAAATCGATCTTTCAATGAAGATAAAAATAACAAACTGACAAGACCAATATCTTCAAATGCACATGGGTAACAATTTTCCAAGTAATAAGAAATTGAAAAGGACAATTAATCCCAACTTTTAATCCAATCAAAGGCTCTCGACCAAACAAGGACTCGGATTTGAGAATCGGAGATTATACCCTTGTTAAGAAAATGTCAAGAGGTAAAAATTGAGAAAAAATGATCAAGAAGAGCTTTTGATTTTTGAAAACTAATCATTCGCGAGATTTGAAGTCAAGAAACATTCAATCACTGGCCAGAGAAGTTCTTTCCAGACACACCAACCAATCTGGGCATCTGAAGACACAAAAGACTTAATCTAAAATTTTTACAAGTGAGTTCACAGTCTGATAGTGGGGTACAGTGAGAGAATTAAGGATTCTCGCAGGCTAGACACGGGCGGGTTGCAAGAAGTTTTCACTAAACTGAACACTATGGTGTGAACTTCAGTGATTCTCATAGGCTACAGAAAGGTGCAGTGTGAGAAGGTTTGTAATCAAGCAAACTTTGGAAAAATGACAGGATTTTTGAGGGAACTTCTAGATTCGGGGAGTCGGTAAGGATCTCCTCAAGACTCAAAGATTTATTGGGAATGAAAAAGGGTAGGTCAAGAGAAAATGGCCAAGTAAAAACCACAAAAATGGGTTGTATCCCCAGTTGAGTTCCCAATTTTGTTATCAGATAAATTGGTAGGTGCAGACACTAACAGATCTCCCTAGATCCACCTGTATCTAGAACAAAACAGGACAGGACATGACTATTTCTCTAAGTTGTGGTCATTGAATCTACTACTAAGAAGGAATGCGTGACATACCTTTATATCACTTCCTTAGGTCTCTGTTGTTCCTTTTTTTCTCGCTCTTGTGAAATCAAGTCCAAGACTACACAAACCAACCCAAGTGAAGATAGCAAAGTATATTCAATGTCAACCTATGCATATGATCAAGGAGTTATGCAATAAAATAAGAGTGATTTTATGGGAAAAGGACATGCCACTGTATTATATTAAATGAAAGTAGAAGATACAACTAGATTTCCTTGATGTTGCAAGCTTCCTTTCAATGACCCTTGGTTCCAACACACACACTTTCTCTACATTTGCATGAAGAAGATTCAATACAACTTGATAGGGCAAATAGATTCTTCAAGCTTATATCCAAGAAGATTTCTTCACACAATTCTTTCACCAATTCTTCATTCAATCTTTTTAACCTTTTCCATTAGAAACCTTTCAATATATAGGAGAAGGAGAGATGGTTACATGGATGAGGATGATCCCACTAAATCTGAGAAGTCAGTAGGATGCCAACCATGCGAAGGCCAACTCATTTTCTAGAAGATTCCCTTCTAGAACCTTCGTGACCTCTTCTCTTTTCCAAGCTTTGAAACAGGTTTGTACCTTACCTATAGAGAAGAATGTGAACAGTTCTCACCCTAAGTTTGGGTTGCCCGCAAGAATGAAGGATTTTCACACCCTATAACATAGGCAGCCTGTGAACTCATCTTAAAAATATGCTTTTTGGAAGAGGACAACAATCATTTTTCTCAAGCAAAAAGTCCTTCTGAGAGCCTGAATACATCACTTGTATAGACATCACCCGAGTGACCAAAATAATGTGTAACAACATGCATGAGATACATCTCTTGGTGATATCATAGATGGATAGTACACATCATGTCATTTCCAATGATATATGGTACGACATGTAGTTCCTCATGGTTGAGGAGATATGGATCTGTGAATTTGGAGGACCCTCAAGAATATTCTAGCAGGCTATAGAAGGTCATTGAGAATCTTGACCAGTCAAAGTGGTTACAACAAGGGATTAATTATTGAAATATTAATTGTTAAAAGATTAATTAATTATCGAAAAAGAATAATCATTTATTGTAGGGATAATTAATTATTGCAGGGATAATTAATTATTGAGATTATTTTTCATTGATGTCAACCTTGAGAAAAGTTGCATGTCGAAGTAAAGTGGAAGTAAATAGAAGATAAAAGGATGCATGTGACTTGCATGTGAGTTGCATGATATCATGAGTTGCATGGATTTTCATGTCATTAAGAAATTTATCTTTAAAACATAGAGAAGAGTACATTGCAAATCACTTATGTGAATACTTCTGAGCATATAGGTTGGATATCTGAGCCAATGAGTCGAGGTCAGAGAATTCTAGTGAAGGATGAGTTTGAAAGAGCCGAGAGTATGGAGAAATAGTTTCATACATGGATTCCTTGAGTATATCCATGGGTTTCAAGTGGAAAAGAGTAGACATCCGTGGGATGTAGTGAGGAAAAGTATGGATACATGCGAGAAGACAGTGCATAAAGTCACAGAACTATGATAAACAAATCTAAGAAGATCATGGATCTGGAACTCAGTTCATCTTTAGGGTAAATGTATGTATTCCTAAGTGTATGTCTCGGTGACTCATAAGAAATAGATTTAGATAATTATCTTGTAGATATTGGCATGAGGTGTGTGTGGTTGTAGTCTTTATGAGATATCAATATCAGTAGAAGTAGCAGAGATATCAATGGAAACAACAGAGATATAAGTGGTGAAAATAGAGATATCAGTAGAAAAAGTAGATATATCAGTCCAGTGAGAGGGACAGTGATAGGCTGGTGTGGTAGTGACAGATTGGTATATAGTTATATTTCAGGTCAGTTGGATGGGGTAAGGAAAGGGGTTTGTAGCCTCCTTTTAGTTTTAGCTGGTAAATCAAGGAGTTGGAGATTCCCTCAGGTTGGAGCCTCCTTCCAGTTGGAGTTGGAAAATTGGGAAGTTGGTGCTTCCTATGAATGTATTTCTTATGACATATAAGAATAACATTTTGTTTTTTTCTCCCATATTGGGTTTCCATCTAAATCTTGGTGTACTGTGTATTAGTGATTATTTTACTATGCATTGTCGATATACAAAACGTAGATGATAAACTGGTGAATGGTAACTGATCAAGTTAATTTTTATATGCTCTGATTATTGACGATTTTATATTGTGGTTAAAAGTAATAAAAGTTCCCATAATGATTCCCCCCCCCCCACCCCACCCCCTCCCACCCCCTCTCAGTATTCTGATAATGTATGTATGCCTCTTGAGGTTGAGATTTTTTATCATCTGAGATGATACCATTTGAGGGCCAAGAGATTTAAGATAGAGAGAGAGAGAGAGAGAGAGAGACCCAATAAATTTTGCATAACATTTCTTTACTGCACATATGTTTTTAAGAGTCATCCTCAATTTTATCCCATCAGGTGCCTTGAAATCATTCCATTAACATTCTGGAACATGTTGAGGGATAACACTTGGTTCATATTTTGTACCTATATACTAAATTATCAATGTGTCCTTGAATGGAAACTATAAGAAAGCTACAACTTTCCAACCCAAACTTTGATAAATGAACCATCCACTCAACGATCTTTGAAAGTAGGGTTTTTCTCAATAAGAGAAAATTAAATTTTTTCACTAAGGGTGTATTTTTCAAAACATTGGATTAGGTGATTATGGATAGTGTTATCACATGGATCTTGTCGAAAGTTTTTTTTAGGGTATTACAAAGTTCAATTATATTTCTCGATTCTGGTTTTCTTCCCTAGGACCAAATTTTCAATGTGTACTTAAATGGACTTAGGAATCAAGTTCCAACTCTACATAAAAATCTAACCATGAATTGGATCAATGAACCATCTATTTCATTGGAATCCTAAAATTGGATTACATCTATGGAAACGCTTCCCCTATGAGTCTATTTTCTAGAAAAAAAAGTATTTGATGATCTCTAAAACTAGGGTTTTCCTTAGTAACAAACAATGCAATTTTTTCACTCAGGGTTGATTTTATAAACATTAGCTCAAGCAATTGTGAGTAGTGTGATCATGTGGGATTTGGACAAACACACTTGAAGGATCTTACAAAACTCATTTTTTTTACTTGGTTTGGATTTTGTGCCCCCCAAACAAATTCTTAATCTATCCCAACTCACCATAAAACACTAACTAGACTCAAATAAACAAACTGTAAATTGCATTGGACTCTTGAAATTGGGTTGTAGATATCTGTAATATCCCTAAGGATGATCCCTAGTTGTATTTATGAATTGTAAATATGTTTTGTAGGTTGCTCAAGCGAGTATTGATAAGTTGGTGGGCTTATGTGTGTATTACGTTGGAGATCCTAAGTGTTAAAGGACATGAGCTTGTTTTTTTATATGTAATTATGCATATCATTAATAAAGATTAAACAACGTTACATGTAGACCGACCAGGAAGAAAGAGTGATGGGGGAATAATCTTCCACGAGGTTGGGGAAGGGAGGAGGCTAAGTGTTTGGGCCTAGGGGCTAAGGTAGGGGGCTTACCTCTAAAGGGGATAAGAATTTATTATTATTTCCTAAAAGGCTAAGGTGGTCAATTGACCAAGTGTTGTCCTAAGTTCCTGGAAAAGAAATGTATGGTAAGTGGAGTGCATGTAGCTACAGGAAGACAAGTGTCGACCTGGGTGCATGAATTTATAGCTAGGAATATCAACACTGTTAGGGGGTTCACTTGTGATTCTCCATCCACTGTCTAACCGTGAACCAGGGGAATCCATCATGGATCTCTGGAACTAGTAACCCATGTGTCAAATCGTGTTGGGGGTCTATCCATTCTTCCATCTGTAGTTTGAACCCGAAATCGAGATGATCAACCTCTACATTGTTTCCTGTTCATTCACCCTAAAACCCATGGGAAAACCGACAGACTGATCTGTGTCTCCAGGGAAATATGAGTATCTTGTATTTTTGTTAGTCATGTGGTGTCATAACTATCGGTTGTTGTGGCCACTTAGTTCCTAGAATGAGTGTGGCTTGCTACCTTATGTTTTCTTGAGTTGTATTGACCAGTGGTTGTTGTCCTCACCTTGCAGGAATTGAGTTAAAATTGGTTGAAAAATCAGGTTGTCAGATGCATGGTATAAGAGGCAGGTTGTCAGGCCTATGATTATCTCTCTCTAGGTGAGAGAGTTTGTTGGGAAGTGGTTATCTCCCAGAGAGAGTCCATCACCAGCTACGAAGCTCTAAGAATTTTTGATCTGGTCTGTTGTCGAGACTCTAAAAAGGAGGTGAAGCAATAGATCAACTATGTGATAGTGAAGGTGTATACTCTCGGGTGGAACATACATGTGGGAAATGAGATTTCATGAGTAGTGGCCATAAGAAGGCTCCCGGAGAGAATCCTTCTAGTTTCACTGTGCAGTTTCCTGTAACCTCAACCTAGTCTAGGATTCCCTTGCCCTGGTTGGAGCTTAGTCCCAACTCGAGGGTGACCCACTATTGAGTGTGACAAGCAATGTGGTATATGGTTGGGAGGTTCATTGAAGGTATGCATGCAGTTGGTGGTGTTACTCCAGTTGAAAAGATAAGTATTTCTTTTATGTTCATTTACATGTCGTGTAATGGTACTTATGTTGTAATTGATGAGTATTGCCTGTGTTTGTTGTATATGCTGCATGTGTAGGCATATTTTTATTTCTGCATTATTATGTTATATATATGTAGAATAAACATTCTATGTTCATATGGATGTGTATGTTTCTCCGCAAGTATCTACGTGTGGCATAGCCAGTAGTTAAGGCTGGAGCTATCACAGATAAGAGTAGTGTAGTAGAGTTGCAGGGGTAGCATTACCCGGCCTATTGGTGGTTGGGGATGTTACAAATTGGTATAAGAGCCAAGGTTTTCAACACTGAGCATGGATGGGACATGTTAGTGGAAAATGAAGAAAAAGTTTCGAAAAAATTGTTGTCAAAGTAGACAAAATTTGAGTACAAAGCCAAGGGTTTAACGTCGAACCTAGATGGGTTGGATAAGTGGTCATTGGACCCAAAGTTTCATGTTGAAATTGTGTATGGAGAAACCGATTTCGAACCTTAGAATGTTCCCTGAGTGCGAAGAGGTTACTTTGGATGTGTTACGAAGATGAGGAGGTGTAACAACATTATAAAACCTTGAAAGGCGTGGTATTTGGCCACAGAGAAATAAATCACAAAATTTGTGGTGTTGGGGTCACCAGATCTATGCACAAGTGGTTGTGAGTCATTACATCTCATGACAAATCGTAATTTCAGAGTTTGGAAATCGGGAGAAGAGAGATGTGCTGATGCACAAACTTCAAAAGCCCCAAAGTGGATCTACACCGTAGATCTGGGGAGGAGAGCCTGACCGTTGGATCAAGCCAATGTTAAAAGGTCAAACACAATAGTGAAGGGAGAAATCTCTCGAAGAGCCGAAGTAGTGAGTCGTGATGACATCAGTTGGATTGATGTGGAAACATGGGTTGTGAGCCATGTATAAGTGGGTTCTGAACCCATGGAAGATTGAAATTCCATTTGGAACGTGACGCATGTCACCCATCTGAATGGGCCACATATCAGCCACTAGTATTTTTCCACATGGCATCCTGTATGAGCAGGGTTAGTAGGGCATTAGGTTATGTAACTTAGTTAAAGTTCGGGGGACCCATAGTGGTGTTGATCATGGTAAATCAATATCAATGGCTAGAAGGAATTATGAGGACCCAAGTTGCATGGATGTTAATTATCCAAGGCGGTCCTGTAATCCAAACCACAATTTCACCAAGGGGTTATGTGTCAATGTCAGAAGAATTCTGGGATGAAAGGTAGGTTACTCCGAACTGTTACCGCATGCCGCTACAACTAGAAAATGTAAGTGATGTGACATAATGATGTCAATAGAGGTGATTGGGAATGTTCAAAGATTAATGGTTTGGGATGTGCGAATGTGAAATTGTCCAAAGTCCTAAAGATTCGAGGTTCCAGAACTCAGACGCCTAAGGTTCCATAGTGAGTGTCAGCCATCAGATATTGGGTAGACATTGACTGGTGATCTTCTCTACTTCGCGAGTTCAATAATCCAAAAATACAAGAGAGTTTTTTGTGGTGCTTTGAAAATTTCTGAAGCCAAAGGCCCGAGTAAGCACCTAGTGATCTAGCACTTGGTCATGGCCTGTGATCACATGGATTGGGGACTGAGAGAAAAGGGATAGTGACTGAAAATGATTATAGAGCAGAGAAGAGCTCGAAAATAAAATGAAATATGAACACTTTCTTAAATCAGATTGGTTTATGAATGTTGTGGGATTTGTTAAGGAATGATGGCCTGACAAATTCCAATTGATTGGACATTTTGTTTGTAGAGTTCAACGATTGTCAAAAACAAATTGAATTTTCATAGAGCGTTTAGGAGACACTCATAGAGATAATAGAAAAAAAAAAATTATTGCATATAGTGTGTTTATGTATTTGTGTTCATTACTATGTTTTTATATGTTGTTCATGGTTTGAATCTATAAACTGGTGAATTATTGAATAAGTTTCAATTGTTTCTCTTCTTTGAGTTTTTGAGTGCAAGGATTGCACATTGTCTGTAAGGAGTGACTTGACAGAGGTAAGTTAACCTCAGAGAATCTTTGGAGAGACATTGTTGAACCTTCATCAATAGAAGTGTAAGGAGTGCACAGGAACAACTCTATGTTGAGTTCAGAGAGAGATAGAGTCACTGAGAACTCTGTAGGGATCTGCCAGGAAGGCATCGAGCGAGTGAAAGTCTGCACAGAGAAAAATATTTTTTGAGTTCGGGGTGAAGAGTATCAGAGGAAGATACTCACAAATTTGTTGAACACTCTGTAGAAAATGCTCAACAAGGTGTGCTTGAGAAGAAGGTTTCCAGGAGGGCACAAATTTTTCCTTTGAAAGGAAACATAAGGGCCGAGACCCTTAGGTGACTAAGTAATTCGAAAATATCAGAAGAGATAACGCAAGGAGTATGTAGGAGATGGACTCATTCTAAGTCCTAAAGCTCGAAAGAGATAATGCTTACGAGAGCGAAGACGAGATCCAAGAGGCGGAATCGTAGGAGAGAGGTCAAAGGCTAAATCCTTTGAACACTGACAAAATCTTCCAAGGTGGAAGAAGTCAAAATATCAAGAGGAGGAGTGACAACAACCGTCATATCGGTTGTACCATTAGATCAGCATCCAACAGAACAAAGGAATTGCTTTCAAAGTTTAGTTTGAGATTTGAAATCGTCGAAGCCTGAATAGTTGAAGTAGCTAGAAGACGTTGATCTGGGTTGGACAGATGTCACCAAATCATGGACTTCATAGAATCATACTCTGGGGTTTTTTTGAAGTTCTGTTTCAGGATGTCCCTAAGCACCAAAGCCCAAAACGTCTAAGGGTCATTGATCCGAAGGAAGGAACATGGATCGTTGATCTACGAGGAGACACGTGGAGGATGGAGAATCACTCCATTTGATAGTCATTGATATGAAAGTGGATGTGTGGTGCCAGATCTGGAACTCCGGGTACAGAGAACTTCAGAGGAAAGAAGAGGGTGAAAGCATTGAAGTCCCGAAGGACATCTCGATCATTGATCGAGGAGGATGTTAAAGAACCATTAATCTATTCTTGGTCGGAAAGAGTCGAAGTCTCGAAGATAATCAAGGTCATTGATTTGGAGAGGATGTGTGGCAGAAGATCTATCACTCTGGCGAAATTCACTCTGGAGATTTTTGTGTGTGGAGATGTGAGAACTCCCAAAGGTCGGAGAGTCAGAGTTCATTAGAACCGTCCAATTTTTGAGGATAGGTGTCATTAGATCTTCCACTCAGAAATATTTTCATACGGGGAAACACATATAGTTGAGAGTTAAAACTCTCGAGGACCGAAGAGCTGAAATCAACCGTAGCCATTGATTTGGAAGGGAGATACGTGTCGATAGATTGTGTAGATTTGGGATTGCATGTGGGAGGAGGAAATAAGGTAAAAAAGGGGAGATAGATAGAATTCATTGATCATGGGTCATCACCAAGGGACTGGAGATCGACGGATAAGCTAGATTATGGGGCCATAATTTGCTCGGATGTTAAAAATTTGAGAGCGGGCTGCAATTTATACCATGGTTTTAACAAAGTGGTGCGTGGCAGCTGGAGGTGAATTGTTGGGAGAAAAGAGGGTTGGCCTAAAACCACTCTTGTGCATGCCCACAATCACAGTTTTCCATGAGGTCATAGCCCATGACCATATGAAGGAAGGGGATAATGAAAAAGGATCTAGTGCCTAAAACTCAATATATTAGAAGTGCGCAAATAGAGGGCATGGGTATCACAGGACTTGTGCATAAAGGAGAAAAGGGGGCTTGTGTATAATTATTTTGGGTTCAATTATGAGCTTGAAGATTCAATTTGAATTAGAAGATTGAAATATCCTTTGATCGAGAGGTCAACAGACCCCGCTGAGGTGGGGGCACTACATTGAAATTTCTTAGGGAAGGAATAATCATGCACATTGATCACAGTGGGAGCACAAGAAGATTCAATAATCCAAAAAAAATTGTAGACTTTTGGGATCAACAAGGAAAATTTTTATAGGGAGAAAGAAGTTGCTGCAATTTCCGTGGCAGCAATTATGTTACGGCTCATTGGGTCAGCTGGAGGAAAGAATGCTTGCATGTTTGCAAGTGTTGTTTGTGATTTTGTTTCATAAGGATGGAAGCAATAGAGAGTTGAAGTGTTGGTTATAAGTTTGATAAAAGAAACATGAAAGATTCTATCACCATCAGACATTTAGGTAGTATAAAATTTATTAATGGCAGTCATGCAGGTATGAGTTTTTATTACTCTTTTTGCATAATTGTTGAAAGGAAATTTAGGTAAGAATTTCCTCAGCCAGAGTTATTTTATAAAATCATATGATTATATTATTTGAATGCATACCACTAGATGTGGTAAAGGCTGGAGGCTTGTATTAATTTAAATCTTTTTAGCTTCTGAATGAACACACTGACATAGTAGAATGACATGTTAATTTGGTTATGGGGTAATAACCAAAGAATTAAAATATAAGAACTTGTTATAGGAATGAATGTTAGTAAGCTAGGCTTGTATGAGACTAGGACATGGTTGGATATCGCAAGGTATGGATATGGAAAGGTCATGAGCCACCTAGGTACTAAAATCTTCCTACCTTTAAATAAAACTTGGACTGCAACCTTTTTGCTAACACTAATGAACACCACATAATTATATTCTTGGTGTAGTGTTTAGGTCAAAAAGGAAGGCATCCAATTAATTGGGAAGACAATAGGAAACGTGTGGAGAATGTTTCAACACATTTCCTAGAATTCCTACTTATGGATAGTGAGATACATGACTGAGATGAAGAGCATTATGTAATTCAGTGCAAGGTGCACTGAATAAGTATGCATTGAGAATTGTACTCATGCATAGTAAGTGATAGAATTGTATATTGAAAGAAATAGTTGAATGAGTTTTGTAAATACATGCATATATATTATTACATGGAAATAATTTTTACTAACAACTGAAATGTTGTGAAATCATGAAGTTGAGGACATTTCAGGAGTTGCTAGACATTGCAACAGGAAAGTTGCATGTCAAGTAGTCACATGACCATTGACTACAAGAAATTTTCTTGTTCAGAAAAAGAAGTATGAACTTACATATATTACTGTGAACATGCATATGCATAGAATGATGAGTCGTTCTAGTTTATTAAATTGTTGGGTAATTGTGACTGAATTGCTAGGTGCAGGAAATTCTAAGATCACTGCATAATATTTTTTACATATTGCAATTGAATATGATGTACAACAAATACTGACAATTTGTTGGTTGTATGCAAGATGAAGCATTATAGGAAAAATGGTATGCAGTTTGGTGCCTGTGGAAAACCACAAGGATGGATGCATTCGTAATATGGCAACAACCAAGATGAATTATGAAATAGAATTTCATGTTTTGGGGGAAAAGTTGAATTCCCTTCTAAACTAATTGGAGTTCCTAAAATGAATTCTTTCATGTTTTCTCATGATAAATGCATGTAGTTCATGCAGACAAGATGATGTTGATTAAAGTTAGAATGTTCAATACAAAGAGTAGCTTGGGGAAAATTCTAATTGGAAATCTTTAAGAGTAGTTGGAACTCTGGGATCCATGGTGCTCTAAGACTTCTTGAGCCGACCTATTGCTGAAGCCCAAGGAAAGGGAGGTGTATCAGTTGATGGATTGTGTGACAATGAAGGTGTACGCTCTTGGGGTGGGCAGACATGTGGGGAAGGAGAGACCATTGGTTGGAGTGTTGTTGAGGTTTGGTACCTTGTCCTAGACCATGTGGATATGGATTATGGACCATGGATATCTTGGGAAGCCATTGCCCCAATCAATTCATAGCCCTGCTCAGGGGTGGAGGGTCTTCTCAATCAAAAGATAAGTATCAATTCTCTATTTATTGTATGTTGTGTATCTTGTATACAAGTTATAATGTTATTAGAATTGCATGTATATACATATATATACATTGCATATATGCTTGCATTACCTGCATCCATGACTGTACATAATGTTTTTCATGTTTCATTGCTTAAGAAATATATACCCGATGCTAATCGTGTCATTGATTGGAATGTGATTCAGGTGGAGCAAGAAGGCATCTTGAAAGTGCATCCTATGCGCATATTGGACCTAAAAGAGTAAACATCTATGAAATCAATTCATAGGGCTTGTAAAGGTCCAGTGGACTGGGTACATTTTTGAGGACATGACATGGAAGCATGAATATGCTATGTAGGCAGAATACCTGCATCTTTTTGAATATTTTGGAAATCTTGTTGATGTTGTGTAAAGAGTTGCTCTGAGGAAAGTGAAAAAATAAAGGGAGGGGATTGTAATATCCCGAGGGACGAGCCCCAGTTGTAGTTATGAATTGTAAACATGTTTTGTAGGCTGGTGAACCGAGTGTTGATAAGCTGGTGGAATTATATGTTTATTAGGCCGAAGAGCCTAAGTGTTCAAGGCCAGGAGCTTGCTTTTGTATATGTAATTGTGCAGATCATTAATAAAGATTAAACATTTCTTCATGTATACCGACCATGAAGAAAGAGTGATGGGGGACTAAGATTCCACAAGATTGGGTAAGGGAGGAGTCTAAGTTTTTAAGCCTAGGGGCTAAGATAGGGGACTTACCTCTAAAGGGGATAATAATTTATTATTATTTCCTAAAAGGCTAAGGTGGTCAATTGACCAAGTGTTGTCCTAAGTTCCTGGAAAAGGAACGTATGTTAAGTGGAGTGAATGCGACTACAGGAACATAGGTGTCGACCTGGGTGCATGAAGTCATAGCTAGGAAAGCCACCACTGTTAGGGGGTTCACTTGCGATTCTCCATCCACTATCTAACCGTGAAACGATGGCATCCATCACGGATCTGTGGAACCAGTAACCTATGAGTCAAATCATGTTGGGGTTCTATCCATTCTTTGATCTGTAGTTTGAACCCAAAACTAGGATAATCGACCTTTGAATTGTTTCCTGTTCATGCACCCTGAAACCTGTGGGAAAACCGACAAACTGATCTGTGTCTCTCGGGAAATATGATTATCACATATTTGTCTGAGTTGTATGGTGTCGTAAATGTGGGTTGTTCTGGCCACACAGTTCCTATACTGAGTGTGGCTTGTTGCCTTTTGTTTTCCTGAGTTGTATTGACCAATGGTTATTGTCCTCACCTTGTGGGAATTGAGTTGAAACTAGTTGAAGAAGAGGGTTTTCAAGCCCATGGTAGATGAGGCAGGCTGTCAGGCCGGTGAGAAACTCTCTCCAGGTGATAGAGTTTGTTGGGAAGTGTTTTTCTCCCAGAGAGAGTCTAGCACCATCTACAAAGCTTTGATAATTCTTGATCTGGCCTGTTACCGAGACCCTGAGAGGGAGTTCAAGCAACTGATGGACTATATGACAGTGAAGGTGTATACTACTGGGTGGAACAAGCATGTGGGGAATTAGATTCTGTGAGTAGTGGGCGTAAGAAGGCTCCTAGAGAGAATCCTTCCAGTTGCACTATGTTGTTTCCTGTAACCTCAGCCTAGTCTAGGATTCCCTTTCCCTAGGTGGAGCTTAGTCCCAGCTTGGGGGTGAACCACTGCTAAGTGTGATGAGAAAAGTGGGCTATGGCTGGGAGGTTCATGGAAGGTCTGCACGCATTTGGTGGTGTTACTCTAGTTGAAAAGATAAGTACCGCTTTTATGTTCATTTACATGTGTAATGGTACTTATGTTGTAATTGATGAGTTTTTCTTGTGTTTGTTGTATATGATTCATGCGTAGGCTTACTATTATTTCCGCATTATTATGTTATATATGTAGAATAAAAATTTTATGTTCATATGGATTTGTATGTTTTTTCGCAAGTATATCTATGTGGCATAGCCATTAGTTAAGGCTGGAGTTGTCATAGATCAGAGTAGTGAAACATAGTTGCAAGGGTAGCATTACCCAACCTGTTGGTGGTTGGGGATGTTACAATATCCCCCCCTCTCCTATGATTCTATTTCCCAATAAATTGTTTATTCAATAATCTCTAGAACTAAGGTTTTTCTTAGTAAGATACAATGCAATGTTTGCACTAATGGTCAAATTTTCAAAGCACTAGCTTGTATGATTGTCAACAGTGCTCTCACTTGGGCCCTTACTAATCACACTTGCAGGATGTTACGAAACTCAATTATGTTGATTGGCTTGGATTTTGTACCTTTGGATGAAATTATCAATATGTCCTTGAATGGCTTCAATAAGAGAGTGGAAACTCTCCATAAAAATATAACGATAAATTGGATCAATGAACCTTTGATCGTGTTGGACTTATGAAATTGGATTATATCTATGGTAACCCCTCTCCTATGATACCATTTCATGAAAAATGTTTTATTCGATGATGTGCAAAACTAGGGTTCTTCTGAGTAAGAGACAATGGAATTTTTCCACTAAAGGTTCATTTTTCAAAATAAAGGATGGTGATTATGGGTAGTGTGATCATGTGGAACTTGGAAAAACACACTTGAAAAATGTCTTGAAGAAGCGAGTTGTAACTCACCATAAAACACTAACTAGGACTCAAATCAACAAACCATAAATTTCATTCAAATCATAACATCATATTACAAGTAGGGGAACCATGATTTTTAATACATCATATTCACAATTATTTTTTAGTGACCATGAAATGTTCATCTCATTTGTATGATAATTTTGGTACCTTTTCTTAGTCTTGAAGGAAATTTTTGCAGATGTTTGAAAATATTTCTCACATGGGAGTCTTTCTATCCTCCCAAGCCAATTATGTGTCCAATAGATCATATTATTGGTTATGAATGATAGTATATCCCCCAGGTTACAAATATTTACTTTTCTCTTCAAGATGGGCATGATTTTACCTTGTTTGGTAAATTACTAGGAAGTCTAACACTCGATAACCTTATTGATCATATTAACTAGTGAAATGGTATCAAAAGCATTCAAATAAAGTGATGGGAGGATTAGAGATTATATTTATCACTTGGAGAAGTCATATTTCTTCCAAGAAAAAGAATCAAATCCATGAAAGTGACTCAAATCTGCATCAAACCATATCCGATGTGAAGGGTTGAATAAATTATGTGGCTTGAAAAGGAGATAAATTTGCAACATATTAGGTTTTTAATGGAATTTTTTTCATTTTCACAATAATAAAACACATAGATTTGTTGAAGTATTGAGAGATATATGAGAAACTAACTCCAATATGGCAAGTTATATGTCATTTTTTTCCATATTAGTTACCATTCCCAAACTGAAGAGGAAACAGATTATAATATTGTATCCTTCAAGTGGGTTTCCTCAAGATTGAGTTTATTTATTGACAATGAAATGACCATCCATAATCTTCTGTGTTACAAAGTCAAAATATTGTGAGATTCATGTGCATATACATGTTGAGTATTGGTTGTTCATTAAGTATTTATTTCTTTCATAATGATTATGTGATGAGTTTTACGTGCTTATAAGTTGAGTGTTGTGGGATTATAAATGGGGGTTCTGAAGGCCACTTTGTGCAAATTATCAATATATCAAATTTCATTTTGAGATTTTCATGTCAAATATCAAGATAATGGCCTCACCACACAACATAATTTGGTTTGAATGGTTTCCTCACAATTCCAAAGTCCTGAAAAATAAATATAACTCATTGTTTTATAAATACTGCATGACCTTCCCATTATTTAAGCTATATTCGTTCAGGTATTCATTCATGTGTGATTCATCTAAATTATTATATTCAATTTTGGAATTTATTTTGTTCTTGTAAATGCCCTTGATTTTGTGTTATATTTTTGTAAAGTATTCACTTTAAGCATATAAGTGTGTCAATTATCTTATTTCATGTAGTTTCTTGGTGTACCTAATTCCATAATAAATTTAAGTTTATTCTGTTAGCATACAAATTCAATGAATTGAGACATCTTGTGCACTACAATACAATGAATTGAGACTTCCTATGCACTACAATACGATGAATTGATATTTCATATGCTCAATTCTCTCCAATGGAACAACATCTACATTTTCATTGGCTTCACTCCTAACCAAATTATCCCTTCATTAAGGGGTGCTCACGTGATGTTGTTTTATATCCACATATTAGTATTCTAAATCCATTTCATCGTTTTATGTTTTTATCAAAGGTGACCTTTGAAATGATTTCTTTAATATCCCAATTGACTCACATGTTGTTTTATTTCCTGAATCCATTTGGAATTTTATGTCTTATAAATACATACAAATAATTGTTCTCCTTCCCATGTATCTACTTCCATGTACTAATGAAACCCAAAATTTGTATTGTGCACTTTTTCAAAATGGGGTTCCCAAGGTCACATTGTGCATTAGTAGTAGTAACCTTTATTCATAATTGTTAGTTAATATACCTAAATTTGTGTTTGAATTCAGTGGATACATGTTTGGTTTTCTATATGGAAAATGGAATGTTGAATGTTCTATGATTTATTTTTCACTATAGGTGATGTTTTTAGTAATTGCAGCTATGAATCCATTTTTCTAAGAGGATCAAATGATGATTCATTTTAATTCAGTTATTGTGAAATGAGATTAATATGTGGTAGATTCTTTTTAATGTAAATGTCTTGTTGATTCCTACACCATAATCATCAACAACATCATCATCATATTCATTTAGCAATATCAAATAAAAAAACACTTCAATTCATATAACATGTGGCATGAAATGTATACAAATTGACTCAACTACAAATTGACTCAACTATACATTTTTTACAAAATGGAAAATTATGACAAATATACATAATGGAATCTCATGCCCAAAAATGGAAAAATGGTGTCTATTGTCCTATATACAAAATGGCACAAGTTGGTCACTCATTAACCATTTTCATCCTTACCACTATCAGGTGAATCCTAGAAGTAAATCTTCATCCTCTTACTCCAAGCATAAACTCAAGTATTTTTGCATATTGGTCAGGTTCTGTATTACAAGTTTTTTTGCACAATGTACAAAATGATACCTTATAACTCAAGCCAAGAAAACTCATCATGGCATAGACCCCCTTCCCTCCAAAGGGTTTCTCAACCTCCTTGTCTTGGATCATTTGAAATGCTAAGTCGAAGTGACTCTTTAGGTTTCCACGAGAACCCTAAACTACTCTACCCACACACACATAGGTTTCTTCCGCAAGTGACCACGGCTATGACCATGGGTTTACCTCTTTGCGGTTCAGACTTTGGGGATATCTTGAATCCTTCCCTCAAATTTTCCCAAAGCGCTTGTCTCCAAGCTTCCAAAATCTCGCTACGTGTCTCCTTAGATTCTTTGGCCCCACTATTGTTCGGACTTCGCAACCTCACAAAATTCTAGGCCTTTCGCCCACAAACTTTCGATATTCTTATTCCCAAACTCTGTAATCCATTTCCACATACTCTTATGCAATCAATGATCAATATTGAATCATGAATCCAGACTTCACGAATCTACTTTCGTCAAGTCCTCAAACTTGTTGAATTCCAAAGTATCGAAACAATCCACGACTATCCTTCTCGTAGCTTTACCAGATCTAATGGTATGGAATTGTTCACCTCCCTATGAGAACTAATCTCATTTATCGATTTTCATTGAAGACCTCAGGAACTTCTTCCCTTGAATATTTCCACCGTTATCCATCCTGAGCTTTAACTTCCTCAGGTTCCTCTAAATGTTTTCTTCGACGCATAGTCAAAATCTCGATCTATGCACACCTTGCAATAGATTTTTGTCCATAACTCAACTTCTCTGTGTGGATGAATTCACACTCACAACGACTATTCTCCAACCACTTCTATTTCTCGTGATTTAAATCACGCTACTCCTCCTAATATTTCGAGTCTAAAAACTCTGTCAAGCACTCCTTCTAGACATTAATGCACTCCTTGCACACATACAAGTTTCACTATCTCTTATGAGATTTCAAGTCAGAACAAAATCGGTCACGCACTCCTTGCGGAAACTATGCACACCTTTCACTCGCTCAATGAAAAGAAAAAATGGAAACTTATATATCCTTCACACTGACTCATACATTCAACAAAGAAAATGTGGTCATGGATTCAAGAACAAGAGATAACAGAGTATTGAAAAATAATAGAAAGTCTACCATTCACTTATTCAGATAGACAAATAACAACACACATTTGGGACAGTATACTCCTTTGTTATATTCATCCAATTGAAACTTACATACATTCATACAATATCTTTGTATCTCCCATCTCTTATCTTACAATGGAAATCTACACATTAGATTCAATAGCCTTCAATAACAACCAACAACAACCCTCACTACACAATATTACAAATATTTATACAAAAGGGTTTCTCTTTGAGCCTTTCCCTCCAACTACTATACATTATCTTATCGAAATTGAATTCTATCAACTACTTAGCACCTATTACAACAAATATTGAGTCAAATAGATAAGAGCTCAAGCTCCAAATCTGTATTGCGATCCGATTCATAAAACAAAATGCATTCCCCATCGATATTATGTGATGGATCAACCTCCAATCATTAAATATTTTTATAACTCAAAAATTTTTGTTAGATATTACATTATTACATTGATCTTTGAAATTCAAAATGTTTCAAAACATGCACTAGTGCGCCCAGCTATCTTTCGCTTGTTCTTTGTTGGCGATGCTCCTGCATCATAATCCCTTGGATGAAAACATTCATGGACTCCTATCCATGAGCTCTTCCACCGATCTTCCATGCTTTTGGATCTCTCCTTCACCAATCCAACTAGCATCTTCTACTGGTCTTCCTTTCCATTTGACCAAATATTCAAAATATGCCTTCCTCCTGGTTTTCTTACCAACTTGTTGATCTATGATCCTTTCCATCTGCAGCTTCTCTGCTATAGGCATCTATTTCTCCCACAATATCCTCCCTTGATCTTATGAACCTTTGACTCTATATTCCATGTAAGGATAGAGGTCTGCAATGTTGAATATGGGAGATATACCCACTTCTCCTGGAAGCTCTAATTCATAGGCATTCTCGCCAAATCTCCTCAGGATTTTATACGGTCCTATCTTTTTCAACTTTAGTTTATTATATGTCCCCCTCGGGAATCTCTCCTTCCTTAGGTGTTCTAGAACCTGACCTCCAACTTCAAAATCAATCTTTCTTCCATGTTGATCATCTCTACACTTGTATTCATTGCTACTCTTCTTCAACTGCTCCTTGATCTGATTGTGAAGTTCCTGCATTTTTGTAGTGAAGTCTTCAGCTCCCGCGCTCCTAAATTCACTCTGCTTCAACTATCTCAATTACAAAACTCCTCTCAGATTCATTCCATAGAAGATTTGAAACGAATTTTTCCCAGTTATCATGTTCACTAAGTCATTGTATGCAAATTCCGCTTGCGATAGAGTCTGATCCCACTAACTATGTTGTTCAGTGACCAAACTCCTCAACAAATCTCTGAAGCTTCTATTCACAACTTTGGTTTGGCCATCTGTTTGTGGATGATATGCATAACTAAAATATATCTCTATCCCCAACTTTTTCCACAACGTCCTCCATAAATTACCAACAAATTTTAGTCCTAGTAAATCCATGGAGTCTCACAACCTCTTTGAAAAAACAATTTGCAAGATGTGTTGTATCATTGGTCTTTTGGCATGGGATAAAGTGTGCCATCTTCAAAAATTTGTCCACCATGAAAAATATGGAATCACTTCGTCTCTGTTTCCTTTGCAATCCCAACACAAAATCCATGCTTATTGCATCCCAAGGCCTTTCTAGAATAGTCAATGGCTGGTACAATCTAGTGTTATGATTCTTCCCCTTGGCATATTGAAAAATATTACAATTGTTCACAAATCTATTTACCTTCACTCTCATACCTGGCCAATAATATGAACTTCTTAGTTGGGAAAATGTTTTGTTATGGATGAAGCATTCAGATAGACCTACACTATGATTTTCCTTCAGTAAATTCTCCCTCATCGAGAATATTGGTATGCACAACTGGCACCCTTTTAACAACAACCCATATTGAATCATATATTCGACCCACTGGCTTCTATCTCCGAGCATATGATTCATACATGCTTCATATGCCTCTCCAAAATCCGAATCACTATGGTAAATTTCCTTAAGGTGGTCAAACCCCAAGGTCTTGACTTGAAATTCCTGCAGAATCAAAATTCTCCTGCTAAATGCATCAACAACCTTGTTAGCATTCCCATAAATATTTTTAATGACATAAGTGAAATTTTTCATAAACTCTGTCCACTTGGCATGTCTCTAGTTTAACTTCTCTTGTCTAGTTATGACTTGTAAAGAATGATTATCGTTATACAAAACAAACTCCTTCGGTACAAGATAGTGCCTCCATTTATTCAAGGCTTGAATTATGACATAAAACTCTTTGTCATATGTGGAGTACTTATTTTTAGCTTCAGTCAGATTCTCACTGAAATATGCAACATATCTATTGTCTTGACTTAAGACTGCTCCAATTGCAACTCCACTCGCATCACAACTTACCTGAATTTTTTTTCTGAAATCCAGTAAAACCATAATCAATTGTTTAGTTATTTTCTCCTTCAATATATTCAAGCTCCTCTCAACCTCTTCTATCCATTTGAAAGACTTGTGTCTTTTCGTCACTGTATCCATCATCTAATCATTAATCCCACTAAAATGTCTGATGAACTTCTGATAAAAACTTTCTAACCCATGGAAGATTCTTACCTCAAAGATATTCTTCGGTGACGACCATTCTTTGATTTATTTCACCTTTTCATGATCCATCTTCATCTCATTCAAAGAAATGACAAAGCCCAAGTAAATGAGTTATGTTTTCATGAAAGAGGACTTTTTCAAATTAATCAACAACTTCTCTCACTGCAACCTCCTCATCATTAATGTCAAATGTCTCAAGTGCTCCTCCTTAGTCTTGCTAAATACTAGTATATCATCCAGATATACAATCACAAATTTACCAATGAAATCCTTCAACACTTCATTCATCATCCTCATAAAATTACCCAGGGCATTCATTAAGCCAAATGACATAACAATCCATCCATATAACCCCTCATTTGTCTTGAATGTTGTTTTCCACTCATCGCCTTCTCTCATTCTTATTTGGTGATATTCACTTTTCAAATCTATTTTTGAAAAATAGTTAGCTCCACTCAGGAAATCCATCAGGTCATCCATCCTAGGTAATGGAAATTTGTATCTGATGGCAATATTTTTTATGGCACTCGATTCTGTACACATTCTCCATCCTCCATCCTTCTTTTGACTTATTATAGTTGGCACTGCACATGGACTCAAGATTTCTCTGACCGATCTTTTGTATAATAGATCTTGAACCTATCTATTCATTTCCTCATTCTCTTGAGTTGTCAACCTATACGCTACTTTATTCAATAGGATTTCTCCTGGTATCAATTCAATGTGATGATTGATGCTCCTGATAGGTGGTAATGGTTTTGCCAACTAATCCACTACAATGTCAACAAAATTCTCTAGCAATTCCTGAACTTTCTCAGGAAAATATTCCATTGAAGTACTGGTAAGGATAACCCTCAGCTTCCTCACTAAAAAAAACTGCATCTCTTGTTCCTTCTTTACCTCATTCAGGAGTTCCTTCCTACTCATGAGAAGTATGCTCATGCTAGCTTCATCCTTTACCTTCTTCTCTTCAATCGGCAACAACATGTGGGTCCTACCATTCTTCTCTAAGGTGTAAGTATTCCTCCTCCCACCATGAATAACATTCATGTCATACTACCATGGTCTTCCCAACAAAAAAGGATAGACATCCATAGGAATCACATCACAAAAAATCTCATATTGATATCCTCCTACTTTAAAGTCAATCGGGAATAATTTAGTAACACTTACCTGATGACCTTTCTACAACCATGAGACCTTATACGGTGTCAGATGTGCATTCATATCTAGCTCTATATTTTCCACCATTTTTTTGGATACTAAGTTATCAGTGTTGCCACTGTCAATTATCACCTTGAAAACTCTATCCTTCGTTTTGCAAGTTGTCCTAGATAAATTGTTCCTTTGTGTTGGCCATTCAGTCTCTGGCTACTGCTTCAAGAGAACCTTCTTCATCATCAAGGATCTTCCATCCTTTGCACCTTCTGCCTCAAAATCCCGCTTCTGCACTTCTAAAATGTGAGATTCCCCTCCTTTCTCCCTCTCAGGAAAATCCCAGGACATCTTTCATGTTTTTCCACAAACATAACATCTCACTTCTCCTCCTCTTCCTCTTCCTCTTCCTCTGGGAAAAGAACTTCTACCACCACCCTGCCTTCCTTGGGAACTACCTCTTCTCTCATAGTGACTATATGGTTTCTCTGCCTCATCCTTGGGCTTCTATACTTTATCCTGGGCAACTCCTTTGCCTCTGTTCAAGCTTTGACCTCAGTTTCGTTAAATCTGCTTCCTGGCCAACTTCTCTTCTCCCTTCAGAGCCATTTGATACACGTCCTCTACAGTCCTGACTATCGCCATACTGATTTCATCCTAGATATCATACCTTAGGCCATTAATGTATCTGGCAACTTTGTCTTTGTCCCTCTCTCTCTTTCCAACTCTAATATTCAATTTGTATAGCTCTTCTATGTACTCCTTCACAATCAATCCTCTCTGTCTTAGGTTCTACATCCCCCTGAACAGACTTATCTGGTAATCCTTGGGCATGAATTTCACCTTCAACTTGGCTACCATTCGATCCCAACTCTTGATATTTTTCTTTCCTTTACTCCTCTGGTCGGCCTGTAGTTCATCCCACCATAATGTTTCATGTCCTTTAAACCTAGTGACAACATGTCTTACCTTTTCTCCTCTTCGACATCCTCATAGTCAAAATAATTTTCGATTGCTCATATCCAATCAAGTAATTCGTCTGTGTCTAATTTCCTTCATACATAGGGATGTCAATCTTCACTCTGGAACCGAATTTGACAACCTCTCTCAACAAGCCTTCTTCCACAACATCCTCATCTACAACTTCATCAAATTCTACTTCTTCCTTTTCTACCTCGTTGATGTCTCCAGTAGCAGGTGCTCTCATTTGTGTTGTCCCCGTGGCATATAACCTCGCACACAGTTCTCTCATCTCCCTTTCCATAGCTCTGTTGGCTACAGGTGGCTCAACACATCTTCTAGGCGGCATTGTGATGACGTTTCTGATACCCCTCCTGATATTAGCTTACTCCTCCTTCTCTACATAAGTCAATTATGTACTCTCTCTGATACCACTCTTGGCACAGACCCCCTTCCCTCCAAAGGGCTTCTCGACCTCCCGGTATTGGATCATTTGAAATGCCGAGTCAGAGAGACTCCTTGGGTCTCCACGAGCACCCAAAACTACTCTACCCACACACACAAGTTTCTTCCACAAGTGACCACAACTATGACCATGGTTTTACCTCTTTGCGGTTTGGACTTCGGGGATATCCTGAATCCTTCCCTCAACATTTCCCAAAGAACTTGTCTCTAAGATTTCTAACTCTCACCATGCATCTCCTTAGATTCGTCAGCCCCACTATTGTTCAGACTTCGCGACCTCATGATATTCTAGGCCTTCTTCCCACAAACCTTCGATCTTCCAATTCATGAACTCTGTAATCTATTCCCACATACTCTTATGTGATCAACGATCAATATTGAATCGCGACTCTACTTTCGTCGACTCCTCAAACTTGCTAAACTTTGAAGTATCAAAACAGTCCATGACTATCCTCCTCGTAGCTTTACCAGATCTAATGGTCTGGAATTGTTCGCCTCCCTCCGAGAATGAATTTCATTTAGTGATTTTTAGTGAATACCTCAGGAATTTCTTCCCTTGAATATTTAAACCATTCTCCCTCCTGAGCTTTAACTTCCTTGTGTTCCTCTGAAAGTTTTCATCGATGCTTAGTCAAAATCTTGATCTGTGCACACCTTGCAACGGATTGTCATCCACAACTCAACTTCTCTATGTGGATGAATTTGCATTCCTGGAGACTGTTATCCAACCACTTCTATCTCTCGTAATTGAAATCATGCTACTCCTCCTCAGATTTTGATTCTGAAAACTCTATCACACACTCCTTGCAGACATCAATGCACTCCTTGTGGACGTCAATGCACTCCTTGCACACATACAAGTTTCACTATCTCTTCTAAGGTTTTGAGTCGGAACAGACTTGGTCATGCACTCCTTGTGGATACTATGCACACCTTGCACTCACTCAATGAAAAGAAACAGTGGAAACTTATTTATCCTTCACAATGACTCATACATTCAATAAAGCAAATGCAGTCATGGATTCAATAACAAGAGATAACAAAGTATTGAAAAATAGCAGAAAGTATATCATTCACTCATTCAGATAGACACATAACAACACACTTTAGGACTATATACTCCTTTTTGATATTCATCCATCTAAAACTTACATACATTCATACAATATCTCTGTATCTCCCATCTCTTAGCTTACAATGGAAGTCTACATATTAGATTCAGTAGCCTTCACCTACAACCAACAACAACCCTCACTAGGAAATTTTACAAAGATTTATACAAAAGGGTTGCTCTTCGATCGTTTCCCTCCAGCTATTCTATGCTATCTTATCGGAATTGAATGTTATCAACTACTTAGCACCTATTACAATAAATATTGAGTCAGATAGATAAGAGCGCAAGCTCCAAATTTGTACTGCAATCCAATTCATAAAACAAAATGAATTCCCCATTGATCTTATGTTATGGCTCAGCCTCCAATCATTAAGTATGTTTATAACTCAAAAACAAATTTCAGATATTACATTATTACATTGATCTTTGAAATTCAAAATGTTTCAAAACATACGCTAGTATGCCCAGCTATCTTCCGCTTGCTCTTTGTTGGCAATGCTCCTACATCACATCACATATGATATTGTAAGTTGCAAGGGTGTTTCCCTCCATCATGAACCTAATCTCTCTGCTATGCTACCTTGTAGTAATTACAAGAATAAAAAATGAAATTTAATGAAAAATTATTAAAATCAATTTTATTAGTACTACATAAAATATTCATCAATGGATAATCTCACCACAAACAACTTAGGAAAAAATGGATATTGTCTAGAAGGTAGATAACTCAACCAGACAATATACTTTGAGGAAACATCTATTGTAGGGTCAACTACTATAACATCAATGGATCATGAAAAGGGGGATTCATGAGGGAGAATTGGTGTAGCCGTATTGGATGAAATAGTGGAGGCTACAATAGGGAATGATAGTGCAACAATAGTGGGGGATACAATTGGGAGGACTAGTGGGTGGTGTATGGTAACAACCACTATGGATGTATAGGATGGAAAAGGTGGTGGGGGTGGGCGGTGATAAACCCACACATGTTCTATGTTGGGTGGATGTACCATATGGGAGGATAATGGTATCACAAGTGTTGTGGAAGGGTGGCAAATGACCAAAATGTCTTTGTATCCTAGGACAATTGATGTGCATAATGGGGGTAGTGGTGAATGGAAAAATGACAATAATGGTGACCTGGAAAAAAAAATGAACTATCTTGCATACATATTTATAATATTTTATTAGTACAAAAAAATGAAATTCAACCAAAATAAGATAAAAAGTTTCACATTAAAAAACAATTTAATTTGACATGTGATTCCTAGGAAGGGGTCAAGCTATCCATCCTAATTGGACCTGGTTCATCACTCTCCAAAATAAAACCTATAGAAACACAACAACATTATAATTGATTTCTCATAAACAACTTGTAGAAACAAAACAACTAAATTATTACAAATGTACATGTATTTATAATATCCCTTCTATGAATCCCCGAATGGGGTGCTTCCAGGTATAGAACATGAACAATCCACGGGGAGGCCACCTAGCTAGATGGCTAGCTATGTATATCTTGATGATACCTGACCCCCTGATGCCATCACCTCATGTCTTTAAGGCACCCGTCTTCACTCTCCTAACCACACTTGCAGCTAGCTTGTAGCAAAAATACAAAGCTCAATAGCGTGGCAGATTTCATGGTGCTGCACAGGTCATCTCCAAAGTCACATCCACTTCTCAGCAATGGAACTCCTAAAGCTGAGCCTGGGTGCACTAATCCTCACTCGCTCCTCCATCATTTCCATCACCAACTCTCCTTGGTTTTCATTATCTTCCATCCCTCCTAGTGTGATTTTCACTTGGCTACACAGACTTCAGATTTATGCCTCATCCCTTTGCTTCTCCTTAGCATTATCCATTCTAGGTCAATGATTTCCATCACTATGACCCGTCTAAGAGGAAATTCCAAGAGAGGGGCAGCCTGGTACACAGTCAGGGGAAGGCAGGTGCCCAATTCTAACCCCCCACCTGAAATCAAAGGTATCCTTGTCTTGTCTCGTATCGAAGCTCTGACCCCCACAAAACCTCGTCGTGAGACCACCCCAGACCTCTCCCCACTCTCTAACTCCTATGACTGTAGAATAGAGTGGTTTGACACCCTTGGGAATTAATTGGGATTCGTGCCTCCACCTCCTCTCCTCCTCGTCTCCCACCTCTTCCACATTCTCCCACTCACCACCTTGTTGTCACTTCCTCCACTCCATCTCCCTTTCCATCCTCCTCTTCTGACTCTCCACATTTCATCCCACTCTGCTCCACTTGTGGCAAGTTCACTGACTGAGCGATGATCATGGCCTCACTGAGCGACCTCAACAAGGGTCTGGAGGAGGTCAAATCTTCACTTCTCGAACCAAAGATTAAGGATTCAGAACATTGGAGCCATGTGGACATTTTGATGTCCTTCCTATAGGATCTCCAACAAGTCATCTCGGATCGAGGAAAGGGAAAATCGAAGAATACCCAAGCCTTCACTGGTCCAAGGCTCAGTCCAGGTTTTTAATTTTCTTCTTCTTTTAGGTTTCTTCTTTCATTTCTATCTAGATAGCCATGGGAGGCTAGCCATCTCAGGGGAGTCTAGTCTATGTTTTTCACTGATTAGTCTAGAAATCAACATTTCTCCCTACGTGGCATCGTAGGTTTTTTTCCATGTATTACTCTTATTTTTGGACAAGTGGTAGTAGTGGTTTCCCAGATGGCCACTGCTATCATGTATGATTAGGCTCTATAGAAAATTTGTAATACTTTTTCTAGCAGGCTCTAATACAAACACTAACTTACAAAAAACAAATATCCCTTCTATGAAATAATAGTTTATGAAAAAATTCCATCACAGTTTAGGAAAACTTGAAACAAGATAAATATAAGGGTAGGTTTCTCAAAAGAGGACAAGTCAACTTGAGATTTTCACATAAATTTGATTATGGCAAAGTTGACTTCAGATTTATTGGAATTATTTGGTTAAAGACTAACCATCATATATTGTGTCATTAGGGAATTCTTAATGGAAAAGTGAGTGATGTAATGTAATCATAATATCAACTTGGTCATAATCAAATCCATGATAATAGTCTCCAAAGTGTAATGAAACATGAGGTACACTTTGATCTCAATTACGGGTGTTTCTTGAATATCCATTTCAATGATGATATTAACCTGGAGATTGTTGTCACAAACAATGATGGTTCATTTTCTATTTTCTTTGAATCTTTCTTTGTGACACATGCTTTGAGGTTTTGGATTGCAAGGCATATATTTAAATTCATTCAACTTAGGTTTTAGGTACTTAGTCTAAGGAAAATGACCAATATATCATGATTCTTCATTCTACATCCAATTTTTTTAGAGGGAAGAGGAGAATCTCAATGGGTTTCTTCTTCCTCATTTATCATCCTCTCAATCACCAACATTTAATATCCCCAAAATATGGACTCATATTTTTTAATTTTGAAATGTTGGATTTAAAAACCTCAATGCAAGTTTCCTATTTTCTTTAATATTACATCTATGATAATGAATTCATATAATTAAAATATTGAATCCCACCTTGGAAGGGATACAATGGAAGATGAAATGTTGTTCAAGAGGTTGAGAAGAAGAACAAAGTTATTAATAATATAACTATACTTATTAAAACAATGTGTCAATAGTGGTCTCATAGCCAACTTTGCAAATCTTATCAAAAAATGAACGAGGTTGAATTCACCACACCAAGGTCAACATTAATAAAAAAATAGATAAGATGAGCTCATGGTGATCTTATGAAATTAGATAAATAGTTGGAAAAAATCCACTTGAAACTTGAACTTCTAAATTACAAACATAATAGTAGAAGATCCGTGAGATTTCCAAAGAATAAGTAGATAATTTTGTTGGATTTATCAAATATCTAATTGGGCATACTAGAAAAAAATATTTAGACGAAGCATTGTTTTTTTTGGTAGTCCCAAACAATATAATCACAAAAGAGTTGGTATGAAAAATTGAATCTTCCCTCATATCAATAAAAATATAAAATGTGGAAGTTATTAGAAATGAATGGATGGTAGTGCTAATACTCTCTAAACTATCAAAAAGAAACTTGTCTAAGGATGAGACAAAGTATATGTGGGATTTGAGAAATAATAAAAACATTATGATACTTAGGATAACAAAGGGAGAACTATTATCGTAATAGATTAAGTATATTATAAAAACAAACAGATGCATCACCTGACATGTGGAAGCTATAGAGTCATCAATAGAGACATTGGGAAAAAACTGATTTGTAGTGTTCATAGTGATAAAGTCTTCATCCCTTGATCACTCTATTAAGAATAAGGTCACTCCAAATAATGCTATCATGACTAAGATATATGTTGCACCTAAGATTCATAAAGATGGTGTCCCCTTAATACTAACTGTACACATGATAGGATCTCCGCCTTACTCTCTAGAAACATTTCTCACTAAGTTACTCATCCTCCCCTCTGGAATAAAAAATCTTTTTAAAGGACTCATAATCGTTTGTAAAATGTATCAAAATTCAAAATTCAAAATTCAAAATGTAGAATATGATGAAATTCCAGTAATCATTGACATTGTGTCTCTCTACACCAAAGTCCTAGTATACCATGCCATTAATGTCATAGAATACATCATAGACATCAAAACTGCTAAATTGCTAAATATATTACTTAAATAAACATATTTAATCTAGAAAATAAATATATCAGAGAAAATGTATGATGTAGCAACAAGATCCCCACTATCACTAGTACTTGAAAACATCTACATGAAGCAATTTGAAGTAAGGTATTTAAAATCCTTTTCACTCACCCTATAAATATGGAAATGATATGTGGATGATATCTTCACCAACATTCCAAAAAGGATATTGAAGTCTTCTTTGAGTAGATCTATAGCTTCTCATAGCACTTTAAATTCACCATTGATATAGAAAGGACAACCAACTTCAATTTTTTAAATGCTTAGAAAGAAGGGGAATGGGAGACTTATGTATAAATTATACAGGAGGAAGTCACACATAGAGATATACCTTAACGTAGACTATCATTAACATCAAAATAAAAAAAGAATCATCATTCACACCCTTCCCATTGTTGGAAATACTGAGAGGGGGGGGGGGTGAATCAATATTACCCCTTTTCAAAAATCAACAATCACTTTGATATTTTATTATTTACCACATCATGTCAACAATGGAATTGTATTTAAAATCAATCATAAATATATAATTAACATAAATTACAAGGTTTTATAAAGAATAGTGAAGGAAACCAATCCTTTTTAGAGCACCAACTCTAGGAGACAAAAATCCCCTTCTTCAGTGCACCAGCCCTAGGAAGCACCAACTCCCTTGTTTTTAGGGAACCAACACTAGGAAGCACCACCTCCCTTAAATTTAGGGAACCAACCCTAGGAAGCACCAACTTCCTTAATTTACACTTTACTTAGTAAAGGACATGAATCCTTCCGTGCTCCTCCCTTCCACCCTCACTGTATAAGCATCATTGGTTCTTCTTCTTGGAATCTGATTTTGCTTTGATCTTCTGATATGGACTACACAGACACTTTATTATCACCATTATTTGTGGTTTATATAATCTTCCAACTGGTTTGATCTATGACGTATTGTGTCCCTTTGTTTGGACCATCAAACCTCTTCATTTTAAATTAACAATAATCTCTATTATTATTCAAACATTATCGTGAAGGATTTTAATTTAGTGAGAGTGCTTTTCATAAATATATCATAGATATGGATCCATTTCTCTTAAGTCGATCCCATGCCTCTTTATTTCCTTATCAATTTTTTTTATCATATCTAATCTTTCTGATTAGCATTTTAATCCATTACAAGTGTTGGATTACTGAAGATAAATCAGGACACAGTCTAGATCCTATGTGGTTCAAAGTCCCTTCTTAACCAGGATAAAATTCTTAATCTGTGTAAAAAATTTCACAGAAAAAGCTTTGGGACCTATATTTCATATGAACAAAGGTGGTGACTAGACACTAGGCCAAATGAGTTTTTTTAATCACTTATCTAGATCAACGGTCACATTTTAATTTCATGATGAGACTTCAAGACGCTGAACTTTGCAGTCTTCCAACTCTTTTGGACCAAATTTCACCTAAGTATGTATTATCTATTTACTCATATATCAGATAGTTTTATCTTAGTCTATGGTTGATTGGACAGTTCGTGCAACCTCAAAAAGATGTTTTGTTACTGCCCTTCTCATTGTGCACTTTTAGGATCTCGATCGTTAATATTCCTTCTTGATGGATGTTCATATCTTACTTCAAAGGACACTTTGGAACTATGGGTTATTAGAACTCTAAGGTAGTTCAATCTCTCGAGAGTGTTTACCTATCAAATAAGTTATAAAGTTGTGGTGATTCCTTGTTGTCAGTTGTTTAGTACAACTTACACTATCCTTCCACTGATTTTGATCTAACGATAAAGAATGCTCCTAGAGTAGATCAATGGTTAACATTACTTCTTGATTCGTTCTTACTCTATATTTCCACTACACTTAATATCATGGTCATGATTCATCCTGGAGGATCTTAGATCAATGAACAAATTTAGTTCATGACTTCTCCCTTCATCTCTTTGGGTAGTTGTTGTTAGGAGGAACTGGATATCCCTGAAGGGAATACTCCCGTAGTGACATGGTTTGCTGACATCATTTTTTACATGGCACTAGTTGAGTGGCTACCATTTGTCACCTTGATTCATGACTTTTGTATACCTAACATGCAAACTAGACCTTGACACGTCTCACCATATGAATACACCACTTTTCCTTACCGATGTGGGCTATGATGAAATGGGATCTTAATGTGTGTACCATGTGTCTTACTTCGTGACTTTAGAACTCTGGTCTTCAGGTGAACTTATATGTTCTAGTCTCTTTTTCTCTGTAGTGGTCAACGTTGAAGTTGACTAGTTTCATCCTTCGCGTGCTATAAATAGATCAACTATTGACAGGATTTCCCTGCTCTTCCTCTGATCCGATGGTTGACTAAATTTCATAAATTCAGGACTTCAGGGCTTCGGAGTTTCACGTAATTGGTGCTCCGATTTTCATGAGAGTTGGTCAATGCTGAAGTGGTTAACATGGAAGTGATTATGTTATCCTTCAACTTGGATTCATACAACGAATGGGATCAATTAGATATCAATGGTCTAGATTAATTTCATCCTTTGGGACTTTGGGTTATTCTTTTTTTCCCACTTCCCAAGTCTCCCGTAGTGAGATTCCCTAAAGAATAAACCTCGAGTAACTTTGAATTCATCTAATGGTCCTTTAAGATGAAAATCTTAACACGATCCAACAATTGTCAGGAATTTTGATATTCAATATCTTGGGCCTTTTTCATTTCTTATCCTATCCTTCCACTTTACTTGATCCAATGGTCGAGATATTTCCTGAAGTGTTTCTCATATCGGACGACTCATGTCCACTTTGGGACTTCGTCTTTAGGTAAAATATATTTTCCTTCAGGTAATTTTATCAGAAGTAGTCCATGTCAAATTTGACCATTGTTCCTCCTACACGATCTGATGGTTTAAGTTACTCATTAATATTGAATCAAATGGCCATGATTCTCACCTTATTTACATAGGTTTCCTTTGTGATCCAACGGTTAGATTTGCATTTGAATTCTGGATGAACAACTCTAGTTTCTTAATTTTTATAAATGTTTCCACTTGTAAAAATTCTCTTTCTGAAACCTGATCTCTTGCATGACTTCTCTTCTGATATTTTGGGTTTATACTGCATCCTATTGACATTAATGACAAAATCATGCTAGTGTGTCCAACATTCTCCCCCTTTGGCATTGATGGTAACCTTTTTCTTTTTGAAATATTTTTATTTCTGCACCTATCAATTTCCTCCCTCTTTGACAGCAATGGCATAGGGGATATTTCTTCACTCCCCCTGTAGAAATGCTTCCCATGACCTTTTTCCCCTTCTGATAGGATTTTTATGATTTTTATTGAGGTTTTTGAATTAATCCTAATTTTTGTCGAAGATTTTCAAAAGTGCTCCTCAGAAAAGGTTTTGTGAATATGTCTACAATTTGTTCTTTGGTGTCTACATACACTATTTTAACCACTTTTTGGGTAACCTGATGTCTTAGAAAGTGGTATTTAATTGTAATGTGTTTAGTTTTAGAATGCATTACCTGATTTTTAGAGATGCTTATGGCACTAGTGTTATCACAATTAATAGTAATGGGATTGTCATGCCTTATTTTTATGTCTTCTAATGTTTACTTCATCCAAAGACCTTGTGTGCAACAAGATGTTGCAGTAATGTATTCTTCCTTTGACATAGAAAGTGGTGTGGATGTTTGTTTCTTGCTTAACCAGGATACCATACATTTTCCTAAGAAACGTGCTCATCCACTGGTACTTTTCCTATCATATATACTACCGGCCCAATCTGCGTCAGCATACGTAGTAAGATTGAAGTCTTTATCTTTTAGATAGCACAATCCAAGTTCCAGGGTGCCTTTATGATATGCAAATGAAAAGGCTTAAGTCTCCTTAAAATTGCAAGTGTAAAATTGTATGTGCTTAGCTAATAGGATCAAGTTATAAACACATAAAATTTAATCATTTTTTACTTAATCATGAACATCATAAATAGACTTAACAACCATAAAAGTAAACACATTAACACAGAAAAATGATAAAGTCATTCACTCCTCTCTTGGGCTACATCTCCTATTCCAACTTCCAATGGATCATTTTCATTGATGATCAAAGTGTCAAAATAAATGCTTTAAAATGACCAAAATGAAAAATATATGGCTTCAATGGCTCCAAAACGTCCAAAAACCCCTAGGTGGGACCTTCATGCACCTGGTTTGGCCAGAAAATGAGTTGGAATCACTTCTTGGGAGTTTTCTCCCAATTCTTTGTTGTATTTCTCCTCCAAAGTGCACCTGTGTGAACTGAACCTGGATTTCGGGTGTTTTCCATGCCTAATCCCAACACAATGCAACAACCCAAGCATGTGGGAGAAAATTGTGCATCGTTAGTGTGTTGGCCCCTTTTCTCAGCAGACTCGCTAGTCGTATGGCCCATGTGGCCTAACACCAACCCAAAATTATGCACCTGTCGGCTTAAGCCCCAAACCCCTGAGTGATGGGTTATATGGTGAGGTAATTTGGTAGTAGGGGTATGCACCCATCAGTTAACACTAACCCCCAATGCCCCCCAATTCGATTGCAATGTTATATGGTGGGTCGAGACCAAGGTTTGGGGCTTACTCCCAACCCTTTTTGGATATGGATGAAACATTCCATAAGTTTAAATATAAGTTAGCAATATATAGGTTAAGTCACATTGATAGGTGGATTGGTAGCCTGGCTTACACTAGTACTCTGCCACTTGTCCTAGAGGTCACAGGTTCGACCCCCACAGACTCCAAAAACTTTTGACAATGTAGGGGGTGCCACATGGTATCCCATGTCTCGACCACGTGTCACCATACTATTCTCCATGTAACCACCATGTTTCATAACCATATTGGTCCATGTACCATGCCAACACACCTTCCCAATCACGTTTCCACATGTCAGTATGGCCTACACAATCAACATTACAGACTGTACAGACTGTACAATCAACAAAAAGTTTGCCTATTTGGAAAAGTGGACATAATGCAATATCTCTCACATACGATGTCCGTTTGAACTTGTTCAAGTTTCATTGGGATCGTGAGGATGAGGCCTACATACGAGTCCATTTTCAAGCAATTCTAAACACTTTGATTTTTGAGCATATTTTGATCCCTTGGATCACTCGTCCCAATTGAGAATCTTTTGGACCTCCAAAAGATTACTTTCAGTCAATATGAAGATGAGGGTACTATTCCCTCACCTTTATAACCTCAATCCAATTATCTTTTCTTATATTTATGCCTTTAAGAATGACACAAAGGTATTCTGAATTCCCTCATTTTGAAGTTCACATCCTCTTGTCAAGGATTGTATCCTCATGTAGTTTTGAAATATATTATGGAAATAAATCATCTATGGAAGGAATTTGAAATTTCCCTCCTTGATCATCAATCAAAAGAGGCTCATACAATCTCAAATTCTCAACATTAACAACTGCATACATTTTCATATAAGGAGGCAAATCCAAATGAAAGGCATTGTTACCAATGTTTTCAAGAATCTTGAAAGGTCCATATCTAATTGGTTTTAGTTTTTTACCTTCTCATTTGAGCCTCTCTTTGCTAATGTAAAGCCCAAATTCATCTCTAACTTGGAAAGTATGATCAACACGATGCTTGTCATGTCTTGTCTTGTACTTGGCTTGGCTCTTTTCCAACTGTTCTTGTACCATTTGATGCACCAACTGAATTTGTTCAATGAAATTATTTTCTCTATCAATGTCATATTGACCATAAATAGAAATATCATTCCCAAAGATAAAATCTAAAGGATATTTTGGCAAATAACCAAAATATGCCTCAAATGGAGATGTTTGAGTCAAAGAGTGATTAGCCTGGTTGTAAGAATGTTGAATGTAGTGTAGGTTCTCATCCCAAATCTTGGTTTGTGGATGAAAATTTTTCTATTTTTCATCTTGGTGTCCATGAGTGCCCATAATATTGACCAAAAGTTCACAATAAATTGAGAATCTCAATAAAAAATAATGGATTTGGGAAACCCAAAATGTACCCAAACATGTTGAGAGAACATTTCTGACGTTTGTTCAGCTGTAACCTGTTTCTTACAAGGAATCAAAATACACATTTTGCTGAAATGATCAACCAAAACATAAATATAATCAATTTTCTTTTTAGACATAGGTAGACCTCCTAAAAATTCCATGGAAATTATTTCCCAAGGATAAGAAGGAACTGGAAGTGGAGTATACAAACCCAACTTTCTATTGCTAGTCTTTCTTGTAGCACATAAAGAACATCCTCTTACATATCTTGAAACACTTTCATTCATTTTAGGCCAATAAAAATACCTTTGCAAATTAGCCATTGTATTTCCTACACCAAAGTGGCTAGCAATAAGAGAAGAATGTGATTCCCTTATGATGTTGACTCTTTCACCCTGTGGAATACATATATTTCCAAGATACAAAATCTTATCATGCACATGGTAATCCAATTACTCAACTTGGTTAGAATGACACAAAGTTGCATAAACTTCTTTAAAATCATCATCTAAAACATATTGTTCAACATATCTCTCATGCATGGTAGAATTATGCTTAAGAATAACTGAAGCACTAACAATAGGCCTAGAAATCATATCATAAACTTTGTTATAAATGCCTTTCTTATACCTTATAAACCAGTGGAATTGTTGTAGAAAACCCATCCATCTGAAGTGCCTTGCTTGTTGTAACTTTTTTTGTGATTGTAAGTATTGCAATGGTTGATGATCTATGTGAATGATAGTTTATTTTACCCAAAAATATTGTTTCCATTTTTTCACACTTTTCACCAATGCATACAACTCCTTATCATAAGTAGGATATTTAATCACAACACTATTAAAATTTTCATAATGAAAACAAATGGGCTTACCATGTTGTAACAAGACTACTTCCATTGCATAATTGCTTGCATCTATTGGGATCTGAAATGGATGTCTCAAATTAGGAAATGCAAGAAATGGAGATGAACTAATATTCTCCTTCAATGCATCAAAATATTTTTGTTTCTTTCCTCCCCATTGGAAAACTTGCTTGATGTTTGTCATTGCCTGTAATGGAGCTGCAATTGAAGAGAATTTAGCAATAAACTTTCTCCAATATTGGGATTCTCCCAAAAACCGTCTTACCTCTATCACATTGTTTGGATTGGGCCAATCCAAAATGACTTTGACCTTGGAAGGATCAATTTTCAGTTCTCCTCCTCCAACAATATGTCCCAAGTAAACAAGTGAGGTCTTTCCAAAATCACATTTAGACATCTTCAAAAACAAATTTTCTTTCTTTAAGACATCCAAAACTTGCTTTACATGCATAACATGCTCTTCAAAAGATTTTCTAAATATCAAAATGTCATACAAGTAGAAAATCACACAATCATCAAGAAAAGGCCTTAAAACATCATTCATGACTCTCATGAATGTAGAAGGAGCATTACAAAGCCCAAATGGCATTACCATCCACTCAAAAAAACCTTGCTTTGTTCTGAAAGTTGTCTTACATGTGTCTCCTTCAACAATCCCAATCTGATGATATCCACTTCTCAAATCCAACTTAGTAAAATACTTATCATATTTCAATTTATCAAAAAACTCATCAATTCTACGAAGAGGATACGGATTCTTTACCATAATCTTGTTCAAGGCTATGAAATATACACACATGTGCCATGTACCATCCTTTTTTTGCACTAAAACAATCCGTGACCCACATGGTGATGTTCTTGGCATGATGACCCCTTTTTCAGGGAACTCTTCAATTTGTTTTTTAAATTTCAACATTCTCCATGACTGACATACTGTACATACCAATGTTTGGAAGAGGACAATATTGCTGCAATTGTATCTCATGTTGGATACCCCTTTTTGGAGGCAATCCTTTTGGTTCCTAAAACATCTCATCATATTGGTTAATCGGATTTCAACTTTTCATCACAACCTTGGAAAGCTTCTTTTTCAACGTTGTCTTTGGGTTTGATCATCAAGAGGACAAAATTATTACTAGCATTGACTAATCTCTTCATTTGTCCATCATTTACAAGTGACAAATTCAACTTCTTTGTATGTTCTCTAACAATGTGCTCAAATCCATTTAAAAAAAAATGATACTTGTTCTCATGACGATGGAATATGGCTCTCATATCATATAAATATGGTCTATACCACAAATATCCAATGGAATAACATCAATGTCTACCTCATCTATAAACTTTCCAGTGATGGAAAATCCAAGTTTACACCTTCTTGTCACATGTAATTTGGCATTGTCACAGATCCATCCTAGAGGGTATGGTTTAAGATGTGGAGTAGTTTCCAATTTTAATTTCTTGACATTGTCTTCAGATATGAGGTTTTCTTGAGATCCAATATCAAAAAGAGTATCTATATTGGTATGCTTTGAAATAACGCTTATGTGGAAAATCTCTATTCTTTCTTGTTCATTTTGAGTTTCATTGAGGATACTACTACTTGAAGAAATAGTACTTACAATAGAATCCTTACCTTGCAAACCCACGGCTGTAATTTTTGTTTCATCACCCGAATCAGAACCTAAATCATGTTGCGTAGTTGCAGTAGTCTTTTGTTTCCCTGTATGGATAAATGTTTTGGGTCTCATTTCAGGATGAAGTTTCCAACAATGGTCTACATCATGGCCATCCTTTGAACAATGTTTACATGAGATTTTCTCTCCCTCTTTATTGACTGAAGCATTATTTCTTCAAATTCCTTTGAATTTCCTCTTTCCCTTGTCTCCCTTAACAAAAGGCTTCTTTCTTCCCTCTTGAGGTTCATTTCACCCTCATTCTTCCAAATGAGTTTCCTATACACAAACTTCATCTAGATTTGTAGGGTTAAACATAAGTATTGTTTTCCTCAAGTATCTATGAAATCCTCCAATGTATTTGAGTAAAGTTGCTTCAGAAGATAAATCTATACCCAAAACAAAATATCTTCTTATAAATTCTTGAGTGTATATTTGAACACTTTTCCCTTTACCTTGTCTAAAATTTTTCCAAACCATAATATCTTTCTGCATGTATGCTAATGAATTTTTCTTTTAAGTGCAACAATAAAATCATTCCAAGAAGATAAAACTTTACCATGTTTCTTCATGTCCTCTAGAGTTTTGGATTCCCACCAAATGAGTGTCGCACTTTCCAATATTGGAGAAGCAAGATGAATCTTAGTTTCCTCATCTTTGATTCTTTGTATCCTACAATACATTTCAATATGACGAATCCAATTATCCAATTTCTCAACATTTACCTCTCCATTATGCATAGGAAATTCAAAATTAATATCAAGCTTAATAAAAGGAGTTTGTAGAGGAATTTTACCATGTTCTTTTGGATAATTTGGAGGTGGTTGTGAAATGGTAGAAGAGGTGGAAGATGGAGTTCAAGGAGGTGGAGTATCACCATTCCCTCCATTTCCTTTTGGAGTTTTATCACCACTATATTCATTACCCTTTGGAGGATTTGAGATTTCACCTTGCAACCTTGCATTTCTTTCCTCAAATAAAAATTTCACCATTTCTGTCATATCATAGAAATATTTTCTGAAAGTTTCATCCTCTGAAGTAAGAGTTTCATGAATCTCCTCATGAGCCATACCTGGTGAATATCTCCTTGAAGCTTGAGGTGATTGTGTAGTTCTTGTTCTTGAAAGTTGAGAACTTGGCTCTACAAGTTTACCTTCTCCTCTTGTGAGATTCAACCTTGTAAGCATCATAAAACAAAACACTTGCAAAAAATCAAACCTTCAGAAACCTATGCTCTAATACCAACTTGATCTAAAAATGAAAAGGCTTGAGTCTCTTTAAAATTTCAAGTGTAAATTGTATGTTCTTGGGTAATAGGATCAAGTTACAAAAACATAAAATTTAATGAGTTTTTACTTAATCATGAACAACATAAACAGACTTAACAACCATCAAAGTAAACACATTAACAAAACAAAATGATAAAGGAGTTCACCCCTCTCTTGGGCATTTCCTAGTCCTACTTCCAATGGATCATTTTCATTAATTATCAAAGTGTCAAAATAAGTGATTTACAATGCTAAGAATGCAAAATAGATGGCTTCAGTGGCTTGAAAATGTCCAAAAACCTCTAGTCGCACTCTTCCTGCACATGGTTTGGCCAAAAACTAAGTTGGAACTACTTCCTGGAAATTTTCTCCCAATTCTTTGTTGTCTCTGCTACTCCAAAATGCACATGTGTGAACTAAGCCTAGATTTTGGGAATTTTCCATGCCTAAATCCAGCATAATGCAATAACCTAGGTGTGTGGGAGAAAATGGCATGTCGTTAGTGCACTGTCCCCTTTTCTTAGTGGAGGTCATGGTCATATGGCCCATGTGGCCTCACACCAACCCAAAATTCTTCACTCGTCGACTTAAGCCCCAAACCTTCGAGTGATGGGTTATATGGTGAGGTCATGTGGTAGCAGGGGTCCACACCCATTAGTTAACACTAACCCCCGACTCCCCTTAGTTCCAATGCAATGTTATATGGTGGGTCGAGACTAAGGGTTGGGGCTTATTCCCGACCCTTTCTGCATCTGAATGAAACCTTCCATAAGTTTAAATATAATTTAGCACTATAGAGGTTAAGTCACACCAATAGGTGAGATGGTATCCCAACATATGCTAGTACTCTGCCACTTGTCTCGAAGGCCGCAGGCTCATCTCCCATGGACTCCAACAACTTTTGATAATGGAGGGGGTTCCATGTGGCAGCCCATGTATGGGGGCATGTGGTAGCATATTATTCTCCACATAAATTCCATGTGTCATAACCATATTGGTCCATGTGCAATGCCAACACACCTACCCAGTCACCCTGCCACGTGTCAATACTGCTTACAAAGTGAATAGTACAGACTGTACAGACTGTATAGATAGAAAAAAAATTGCTTGTTTGGAAAAGTGGATAGAACGTGATATCTATCACATATGAAATCCATTTGAACATGTTAAGTTGCATTGGGATCGTGAGGACGAGGCCTATGCAGGAGTCCATTTTCAAGCAATTCTGAATACTTTGATTTTTGAGCATATTTTGATCCCATTGATCACTTTAAGATATTTGAATATTCTCTTTACTGCTTTTAAGTGAGTTTATTTAGGTGCAGATTGAAATCTCTCCATGAGTCCTATAGCCTACATGATGTCAGGTCTTGTTTTTGTTGAATAGAGAAAACTTCCAACCATTGATATATACATCATTTGGTCCACTTTTGGTGAGTCATATTCTAGGATTAGTTTACATCTAGTGACCATGGGAGTACTCATAGGTTTAATGTCTTCCATTTATAATATCTTCAACATTTCCTTGATATATTTGTTTTGGGAAATGAATAATCCATTTTTTGTTTGAGTTACTTGCAAACCTAAGAAAAATGTCAGTTCTCCTAGCATAGACACTTCAAACTCTTCTTGCATTTTGGTTGCAAACTTTCTACTTAGTGTAGTTAGATTAATCCCAAATATGATGTCATCTACATATACCACCACAACAATCATGTTTTGATCCTGAATTTTTATTTATAGGTTGTTTTTAGTAGTCCCTCTCTTATATCCTTGTTTTTCTAGGTATTGATCAAGCCTTGAGAACCATGCTCTGGGGACTTGTTTAAGACCATATAGGGCCCTTTTCACCTTGGACACATAGTATTGATTTTCTTTTAACATGAACCCTTATGTTTTCTTAACATAGACTTCTTCTTCTAGTGTTCCATTAAGGAATGCTGACTTGACATCCATCTAATAGATTTTGAAATTTCTGAAGCATACAAATTCCAGGAACATTATGATGGCCTCGAGTATTGAAACTAGAGAAAAAGTATCTTCAAAATCAATACATTCCACTTGGGAATATCCTTTGAAAAATAATATGGATTTTTTCACTATAGTCTCCCCATTTTCATTTAGTTTTTTTTTTGAAGATCCACTTGGTTCCTATCACATTTTTGTCCTTGGGTCTTGGAACTAGTTCCCATATCTGGTTCTTTTCTATTTGTTGTAGTTCTTCATTCATTGCTTCTATCCAATATTTACATTTGATAGATTATTTAAATGAATTAGGTTTTATCAGGGATAGAATTGTTTGTTCTGAGTCAAAATCAAGTCTCCTCGTTTCCACTCCTACGTTTTTATTTCCAATAATTTGACTTTCAGGATGATTCTTTTGAACTCTTTTTTTATGGAGCTTTTGGCAAGCGTGTTTCTTCATTGTCTTCTTCATTAGTATATGGTTCAATTTCTAGTGGTTCATTATCATTATCTTCTTGTTGAGATTCTACATCATCGTCTTCTTGTTGAGATTTTACATCATCATCTTCTTGTTGAGATTTTTTATCAACGTCTTTGGATATGACCTTTTTTAGGTCATTTATCTTTACATTGGCACATTCCACTATATTTTGTAGTCTACAGTTATAACATATGTATGATTTCTTATTAGATGAATACCCTACAAATATTCCCTCATCAGATCTTGGATCAACCTTTCCTAAGTTATCTTCATCATTCTTAATGTAACATGTTCTTCCAAAAGTTCTAAAGATTTTTATAGATGCTTGTCTCCCAAACCATAGTTCATAAGGGGATTTTTCATGGTTGGGTCTCAACTGAGATCCATTAAGTATGTGGATTTTTTTGTAGATTACATCTCTCCAAAAAATGTCTGGAAGCTTGTCTTCATTTACCATGGATCTTCCATCTTCTTGAACTATTATGTTTTTCCTTTCTACCACTCGTTTCTGTTGAGGAGTCCTGGGAGCTGAAAACTGTCTTTTGATACCATGATTTTCAAACAATTGAATGAAATCTTTAGAGGTGAATTATCATCCATTGTCTGATATCAGACATTTAATCTTAATATCGGTTTCATTTTCTACAAGGGATTTGTATGTTTTAAACTTCTTAGAGGCTTCTGATTTTTCTTTTAGAAAAAATACCCAGGTCAATCTTATGTAATCATCAAAAATAAACATAAAATATTTTTCACCATAAATACTTTTAGTTCTAGTAGGTCCACATACATCAGTGTGAATATGTTCTAATGGTTTTGTCGTGGAATACTCTTTTGTTTTGAACCTAACTCTTGTTTTCTTTCCTATTTTACAATGTTTACATATAGAATCTGAAGGCTTAATCACTTTTGGCAGGTCCCTTACTTCCTTTTTCTCATTGGATTTGATCAATTTGTCAAAGATTAAATTTCCCAAACTTCTATGCCATTTCATCTACTTGGCTTAAACAACATTTTTTTTCTTCATCTATATTAAGGATGTACACATTACTAGATGTTCATGGTGCAACTGCCACTAGCTTTCCAGTTTCCTTTTTTCTAATCTCACATTTCTGAGAATCAAAAGTAAGTATGTGACCTTGATCACATGTATGAATTACACTTAAGAGATTCAGTTTGATATTTTCTACCAAAATCACATCTTCTTCTTTGGTTTTATTATTTCCTAAACTAGCAGTGCCTTTTCCCAGTATTTTGGCTGACATATTGTCTCCAAAATTCACATTTCATTTTCCTTTCTTGTCCAACTTGAGAAATGTTTTTGGTCTCCAGTCATGTGTTTGGAAAATCCACTATCTATATAACATTGACATCCTTGATTTCTCGCATATAAGGCTACATTTCGCTCTGTTTTATTTTTCTTCCATACTTGTTGATTATTGGGAATATTTGTCTTTTTATCATATTTTGGCAATCTACATTCATTACTTTTATGACCATGGTTGTTGCATTTGTAGAATTCAACATTGTTGTTTTGTAAGGGAGAGAAGGATTTTTAGTTTCTTCTTTTTTAATTATCCTTATTATTTCTATATCATTGAACATTTCTACGATTTTATTGTCCATAAGATTTCTAGTGTACTGCCTTATGTCCAAAATTATTGGAAGAGTAACAATATCCAATAAATAGATATTTATTAGGGGGATTCCTTCTGGTGATTGTTTCTTTCTTGTCATATGTTACTCTTGTAGGGAGTGTTGATTTCTATTTATTTGGTATTGTCTCCAATGGAATCATCCTTGCATTATTATATTCTCTTCTTAAAGGGACTTTAAGAGCATCTTCATAACTTATTGGTATTTCGACAGATCATTGTGATGTATAAGTTGAGTTTTGGGTGTATCCGAAACCAATATTGTTTTTTGGTTACCTTTGACTACTGAGAATTTCATCCAGGATCTTTTAACTATTTTCAAATTTTGATCCCTTCTCTCCTTTATCAATTTCACTTTTTAGAAGCTCAATCTCAGCTTCTAGCTTCTCACATACTTGTTTTCTATCATTGAGTTGTTTTGAAATAACTTCTTCAATTGATCCAGGGGATCAAATTTTGCTCAAAATTCAAAGTGCTCAAAATTTCTTCAAATCGAAAGGGTGTGTAGCTCTCGTCATCATGAACCCAACGCAACTCATTCAGGTTCAAATAGACATCATATGAGTGAGATATCGCATTTTGTTCAAATCGTCAAACAGGCAAAAAAAATGTGTTGACTGTACAGTCCGTACAGTCCATATGGATGCTAATGTGGCAAGGTCATACGATGTCGTGGCAGGGCCGTACATTGATGTGGTAGGTCTAAGTTGGCAGATAGGAGGCAGTTGGATGGTCGAATTATTTCTGGACACATGGCATCCTCGTGGTGAATGGATTGGTGACACGTGGCCCAAGCAAGGGCCGCCATCTGTCACCTGGGCATTGGATAAAACTTTTATAGTCGGCAGGACTCAACCCCGCAAACTCCAGGTAGGGGTATATCTTTGGGAAGGGCCACCCAACCAGTGTGCCACCCATGTGGTTCTTACCACTATACAGTTTTGATATTATTTGAATTGTAATGTGCTGTGGTTTGGGCGTGGACAGGGTTGGGGCTAAGCCCCAACCCCCGTTCATATACATATAACATATGACCCATCCACGCGTGTAATTCAAATGGATCCCACAATACATATGATCGGTGGTCCATACATTGCGCATGAGTTTAATTACCAACAGTTTAAAACTGCTTCGACACTTATCGCTCTTCCATTTGATTTGGGACTTGGCCCCTTTGTGTGTGCGCGCGGTCATATGGCCATATGCTCAATGGTTTGATGGTTAGGGGCTAGGCTCCCTAACTATCCTACAATTTGCATGGTTTTTAGTTATGTGCCTGGTGCTAGGTTTTAGTACAGAAATGAGCGCGTGAGATAGGTTGGACACACAGAGGTGCAATTTGGCGATCCAAAGACAACAAGTTTGAAGGGGAACTTCCAGGAAGCCTATGTTCTTCAATTTCTGGCCAAATCAGGTGATAAAAAAGCCCAGCTATGGGTTTTTGGACATTCTGAAGCGATTGGAGCCATCTATTTAGCATTTTGAGCATTGTAAAGCACATATTTTAGCACTTTGAGAAAATAATATAAAAGATCCATTGGAAGCTAGACCAGGAGATGTAGCCCAAGAGAGGGGTGAACTCCTTTATCATTTGTTGTGTTATGTGTTTAATGTTCATTTTCATTTGCTTCTTATTATCTGCATCTTGAATGTGTAATTTCTATAAAAATTTGTGTTTGCAAAATTGATCCATTTGCATAAGAACACTTGAATTAAAACTTGCAAATATTTTCAAGAATACAAGCCTTTATCATTTTCAGATCAAGTTGGTATCGAAGCATAGGTTTTTGAAGTCTTGATTATTTTCAAGTGTTTTGTTTTTTGATGCTCACAAGGTTGAAACTCACAAGAGGAGAAGTTCAACTTGTAGATCCAAGTTCTCATCCTTCAAGAAGAAAAATTATATCATCACCTCAAGCTTCAAGGAGGCATTCACCAAGTATGGCTCATGAAGAGAGTCATGAAAATATTCCTACAGAAGATGAAGATCTCAGAAAAGCTTTCATGGAAATGAGAGAAAGGATGAAAGTCTTGATGGAAGAAAGGAATACAAGGTTGCAAGGTGAAGGCTCCAACCCTTCAAAGCACAAGGGAGACAGTGGTGATAAAACTCCAAATGGAAATGGAGGGAATGGTGCTTCTCCACCACCCTCACCTCCATCTT